>JAGWCC010000499.1:0-366414 GCA_022651775.1 Drusus annulatus | reverse complement strand
CAGATGGCTGAAGGGCCACAAAAGTCTTCAGAATCAAAAGCGAATCTGAGCATTAGATACAGAAAATAAAACTGATAAAAACTGCACATTTAACTCAGTTTTGACCAAAGTATCGCTTAAGCCCTTAAGCAATGATATGTGTTTACTTTCTGTAATCTAATATATTTTTTAAATTTATAAAATGGAATGTTTGAAATAATCGTGTCTGTGTATATATATACTCGTACACGAGTATAATTTTTAAGATTATACACACAAATGATGTGATCTAACATAAGATGAATAAAAAAATTGAATTGTTTTTATAAAATATTAATATCAATCTGCCATAGAGTGAGTAGTCTGTAATATTTTTCAGTGACTATCAACTTGCAACACACTGTTTTATTCAGCAGAGTTTGTTTGCATATTTAAAGTGACTGAAATGAATATCCTTATTCAGGTTCAGCGCGTTGGAGGTATAAACCAAAAGGTAAAACTGAACCAACAAATTAATCTCGCGTTGCCTGTGTTTGATGCAACGTACCTGCATAGCTTTGTTGGGAAAGTTCATGAGTAAAGTAGCTTCTGCACTCGAACCTAATATAAATATTTTATATACATACGTATTACATATAGTATATTTGCAATCTCAGAGCAAGAATAATATGGAGAGAGAGCTAAATATTTTTACCCAAACTATACAAATTTACGATAAATCACTTTCTCCGCGTTTTCACGTCGTAACCCGTGAGAGAGAAAGAGATAAGACAATTTATCACACAGTATAGCACCACTTTTAGGTATGTAAACACGTTCTCCGTCTCCTGCGTCTCCGCCTACTACTTTTTGCTATGCGACATAACAGGACATTACTCGACGGGTTTTTAGGTTATATCCTACATTTTCGTTTATAACAATTAACGACGACGAAAGTCGTAGAGTATTATGTGACTATTAACGACATCTCTGAATGAATAGAAAAAACGAATTAACACAAGTTATGTAAAATATAATAGATAAAAACAGATAGGGACAGATAGAGATAGAACATTTGATCAGGGTAGAGAAGGGTTTGGAGTTGTGGTTGGGAAGGAGGGGCGGGAATAAGTATTGTATTGGTCTACGCGTATAGTAAAAATATTTCTAGTGCTTCAAGATTATTTAATTTATTTTGGAAATATTAGCTAAACGACATGTTTTGATTCGAAGGACTTTTTTTATTTGAAAACCGCACAAGAATTCAAACTGCTTTCAACTTGCGGAAGTTAGTGGGACTATGGCATCCCTGATTGAGGTATGTTGTGACGCTAAAGGGAGTGTCAATGGGAATAGGGAAGAAGAAGGTTAGGAAGAACCTGCTATTCAGATCAAGTTATTAAACACGGCTAAAGCCATTTCAAGCAAAGTTTCGATTCCGAATCGTGGTCCTTCACCAGGGCGAGAATCAACCAATTCCCAAGAAGGTGCCAACATATGTGGAACAACCATTTTCATATTATTTACCCACGCCAGGTTTCAAATTTTCTAACTCTGTAATCACTTTTCTAGAAGCTTACAGCTCTCTAAAAATATTATTTTCGCATTCGCCCAATGTTCGTCATCCCTTCGGGCTGCAGCGGAGCTTTAAGCTAACCCGCGGGAAGCATAACTCTCCCTCAGGCACAGTACGTTAACACGAAGCCTCTGACCGCCTGGATGCTACTGCTATTTGCTACCCCTGCCGGGGGTGGTCATGTCATGTAACCAACACATCACCCAGCAACCCAACAACTAACTCGCCACCTTGGCACTAAGGCCATCTAGCTATTCAACCATCAGGCCATCCTGGATATTAGTAAGACTGAAAGTGGTAATAAGCAGATTCAATCTGAGAACTTGATTAGCTATTAACTAAGCCAATACGTATAGCATATCTAACCTGGTTAATTATTCACCTGCTTTTAAGTATGATTACATAATTTTCTAATGTTTAAGTGGTAAACGATCTCTTTATTTAAAATCAGTCAGACAGTCACTTACTTTTTTATCTTCCTAGTTGTAATACCAATTCTAAACAAAACTGTTTTATCCACAGATCTACAAATTAATTTATCTATAAGTATTCCCAAGTTGATATTCTTAACTCGACTATACGTGACATTAAACTAAAATCCATTACATGACTGCACCCAAACTAAATTACTCAAACTACCTTTCCATCTACTCCTGCCCTTCATCCCTTTATCCCATGTTCTCCCCCTCCCCCTCTGATATAGTTAAACTATCTGAAAAAAACTGTATATTGGCATCATTCACTCATATCATTTATCATCAGCAGATGAAAATTCATAATTGGAAAGATTCATTTGGCACAGACATATTTGGTGACCAGAACTGAATAGCCAGGTACTTTTCCACATTCTTCTCCCCCCCTCATTTTTTCCCCGTTCCCTTTAGTCTCCCAACATACCTCAATTGGACGTAGTTATACAGAAAGCGTCCAACCCACAATTTGCCAAAATCGTGTTTAACATGTTTTTTAATAGATAAATACGAGATTTCTATCTGCTGAAAATATCCAAGCTCCAAATGCGATAGATTTTTGGTAATTCATTTTTTTGTTAACGCACACTGTGAATATTTGACTTAAATTGAAGTTTTAAAACATTAAAAAGAAGGGTAACTTAGGAAATACATTTTTTTTAAATACATATGTCGATAGATTATAAATTACCTTTTTGTAGTAATTCTCACAAAGAAAAAAATACTGATATTCACTTTACAAATGCCGATTACGCGTATTAATGCTTTTGTATCGTTATATTTTCAAACGCCTTTTTCTCGGTTTCATCTTTTTGGGATTGGATGTTTCTGAATAACTACGTCCAATTGGGGTTACCATAGTCCCACTGACTCCAGGCCGTTGGGACTCTTACCTGGAATTAACATAACAAAATCTGTCACGCGAATAAAAAAATGCTACATTTTTGTTTTTAATGTAAAAGTGTATCGGTGGCTGTTGAAACCTGATCTCTTGTGAACTTTTTTTTTTTTAACTACCTACATACAGCGTTTTTTATTTCGCTTGGGGCTTATTGTTGGCAGGCTTTACAAGTAATTAAACATCCCTGTTATAAAAACATTTTTACTGTTTCATTTTCCAAAATAAAACCTTTAAATTAAATGCCTCGGCGCTTTTAAGAAATTATATGTAACTGTCATAAAACATAAGTCTGGTTCAGGCACTAAAACACGTCAAAGCTTTAATGCAATGATAAGAAGAATCTAAGATTGGCCTGTGTAGAAGATACAAGAGTTGACCCCATAACAAAAGCTTTTGAAGGGACAAGCTTTCCAAAATCTATTGGAGTAAAAGTAAGATGAACGCCTAGTTTACAATAGACATTTATTAATTATATGTTTCTTCTTCTCTTTATGAGGAGAGAGTTGGTAGAGTTCATATGGGATGCTTAATTTATATTGATTCAGCACAGATATGCGTACAAGATACTACTGAAGGGGATATTCTTCTACGATGTGTTCTGTAGTTTGTATCCGTCCACATTCATACAGTTCAGGGTAGAGATGGTAAATATTCCTGTCGCGTTTAAAAGGAACCGGTTCCTAGCCGGTCACCGGAACCGTCGATATTATTTCTCCGAGGGACCGGTTCCACAAATAAAAAAAATCGATATCCTTTGGCCCTCAGAGCAATAATATACAAGAGAGAAACGCTACTGTAGTCAGTTTTGATGAGTTTTTCCGGACTCAGCTAGACCTGGTCGTGGCTAGGACTAGGGCTAGGGTATTTATACATCCGTTCATAGCACATGTCGACATAATGTTTTTGTTTATTCGTATAACCACTTTTTCACAGTATTGTCATAAACAAAAATATATCATATAACCTCAAAAACCGTTGACTCGTGTCCATTTATGTCGCATATCAAAACCTCAGTCAACGGAGACGCCGGACACGAAGAACATCCTTACAGTACTTTCAAGCGGTGTGATAATTTGGCAAAAATTGCTGTCTCTTTCTTTCTCATGGTGTACGACGTAAAAACCCGGAGAAAGTGATGGATCCCAAATTTGTATAGGCTAGGTAAAAATAATTAGCTCTCTCTCCATATATTGTTACTCCAAGCTTTAGCCGTTCTTTTCGTGTTTTTTTGGGCGAGGACCAGTCCCAGTTCTTTTCGTTTTCAAATCCCTACCGACTAGTACTTTTTTTGGCGAGGAACTTTTGTCAATTTGCTAGTACTTTTCGAAAATTCTCCTTCGTGGAACTTTTCTGGCACCAGGAACCGGTTCCAAAAGAACTAAATAAATAACCGGTTCCTCGCCGGTCGCCGGTAACTGGAACCGCAGGTACATCCAATTCTGATATCGACCATCTCTAGTTCAGGGTTCTTTAGACCCTGTATCATATATGCACAGCGGCGACTGCACCAGTTGCGATTTAGTGAGGCCCACGTCTTTCGAGGGAGAGAGAACTCTGGCAGTTTTAAAGTTGGGTCACTGACAAGGGTTTTGTTTTTTACGCCCGCATTAGTGAATTGGAAAGTAAATACATTGTTTTGTGGATTTCACTGCAAAGACGGAAGCCAAAAACCGTAAAGCCTTTTCAATAAAAGCCTGAAAAAAGTATGTTGAGGCTCCTAATCTTATGAGAAAGGAAGGTGTGAAGGTAAACACGGTATTGATCACTGTGAGGAACTGGAGGAATACAACAGGATATGATGCGTTTTTTAAATGCGGCTCGAATTTTTCAGAGGTTATAGCGCCGATGATGTATGTATTTAGGAAAAAAAATTACGTGTTTAGCATAATTTACCGTGTTTCAGGATGGCACCGCGAAATATCAGAAAGTGATTATTCACGATATTCTAAGATGAATTTCGCAATGAAGTATTTGAAACTGAATCTTTCTAATTTTCAATAAAAATAATAATGGTCGTAAACTTTCAGTCGTAGCTATTAAATAAATCTGTCGTTTATCGCGTCTTCGCTTACATCCGGTGGGTATGTATATAGCCAATGCATAGCCAATCAGTCAAAGATATTTTGCATTTGGCGAACCAGTAGCGGTAGATTACCGCCTGTGGTGGGCGGTATAATTTTTTTTTTTGTATGACAAATCTTCTTGGGTTATGAATAACCTGACAATAATTGAAAAAGTCCTACTGCCATCATAATAAGCAGAAAGCATTACTTGTGCAATGATGGAGGACTTAGCCAGCAGAGTAATTGAACCCACGACGCCCTAGTGGAGAGATCCGACCCGTTCGTTCACTCAGCTACTAACCGGTCTAAGTATTTGATTCACCTAATCATGTCATGTCTTCCTCAGGCATCCCTGACTTCTTCTACCATTAATTTTCACGTCATATATTCTTCCTATACACCTTTCTTTGTTCATCCACTCTATACGCCCAAACTAGGTAACTATCTAAGGGTCTCTTTATTAATCCTATTCATTACTCTTAAATAAACCTTGCATTCTATCCGGACATCCACATTTTTTACACGGTCATACATGGTGTTACCACATATAAAGGTAAGGATTGGTTACACTCTACCGTCAAAAACAAAATATATCATAACTATCGGGGACTTAATAAAAATATTTTTTTTTTTTTTTCCTTAGATTTTTACAAATAATCACCCCCAGGAATTCGTGGTACTACTATGAAAATGTTTGTAGGCTCATCTGGTGGATTTCATATCATTGGTCAAAGGGTTAGTTTTTAATCCTCCAACCCTTTGGTTACCCGCTGTTTTACGACCTTCGCCCAATTAAAAAGGATTTGCTTAACTTTTATTATAAAAATTTAAAAATCCAAGTTTTATTGTAATATAAGTTTAAAATTCAAAATAATGACAGCAATTACATACTGAATAATTTATCAATCTTTTATTATTACTTTATTATAAAAAAAAACGATAAATACATCACTTTGTGTCTCTACAGTGGAAATCAATTGACACATCATTTTTTAATCTTGTTAGTTCACATCACACACGGTTACATTTTCGTTTAGTTTAATCAATACTGAATCGATTAATTTGATTTGATTAATTTGTTTAGCCGTATAAACCTAATTCGCTCACCGTAAATATATTCACGTGGTTTGAACGTGGAAACTTAATGTACGTTCACTGTGCATATAAAATGTTTATGATGCACTTTGATTTACAACCTTGATTGAAAATCTGTAACAACTTTTTTCTACCACTTTAGAAATTGTTTTTACTGTCTTATATACCGTTTAACATAGCCCTTTAAACATTAGAAACCATATATAATTTATTTAAAAATATATATTAATTTAACTTTAACATTGTTTTGAATCTCGACTGAGCAATTTCGTGAAGATATAATCGCGGTAAAAACAAAAGGGTTTAAGCAACACTTTGGTCAAAAATGAGTTGAGTAAGTAGTTTTAATCATTTTTTTCTGAATCGAAAGCTTTGACTCTCGTTTGATTCTGAAGAATATGTGGCCCTTCAGCCACCTAAAATATGTTTACCATTTGGGAGAAGGCTTGACTCAAGCGACACAGGTTAGGGACTTTTTTAAGCTTTTTGTCGCTTCAGGCAATTTAGTGAGAGCATTGAGTTAACTTTCTTTCAAAATCTAATCGGGTACTGAAGAAAATATAGTATTCTGGTGTAAACTTCTTAAAATGGCGCTTCAGCCTATTTGCCTTTTATGTGAGGTAAAATCATGTATGACCGTGTAAAAAATGTGGATTTCCGGAAATAATGCAAGACTGATGTGAGCATAATGAATAGGATCAAGAAAAGGACGCTTAGATGGTTCAGGCATATAGAGCGAATGAAAGAAGAAAGGAGTCTGTGAAGAATATATGACGCGAAAGTGAATGATAGAAGAAGTAGGGGACGCCCGAGGAAGACACGATCAAGAGAGTCAGATACTTGAGTCGGGCCATATCAAGAGTCAGATGAACAGAAGAGTATGTATGAATGGAATGAAAAAAGGAGTGTGTGGCAAGACAAAGTTGCATGGTGGTTCGTCATCTCTGCCTACTCTTGCGGGGAAACTGCGTGATTTTTATTTAGTTAGTTAGTTTTTCAGTGAATTTTGGAGGGCCATTAACACTCCCATCTGTAGCGGGTTCTAATGTCAATATTTTATATTAAAATTACTAAAATATTTTGAATATACTTTTCTCTAGGTATTACCTAAAATTATGTCATGAAAACGCTCTAATAAGCAACATAAAATCCTTCGGATGAAGCAAGGAGTGTATCTCAAGACAGAGTCATGTGGCGGTTCATTATATCTGCCTGGCCCTGCGGAAATACGGCGTGATGGTTAGTAAGTTAGCTGAGTAACCAGAGGGCTATTTCCTCGCAGGAGCAGGCAGAGAGGATGGACCACAACACAACTCGGTATTGGCACACATTCCTTGCATCGTTCGCGTGCATACATCGTATCATACGTACTATTCCGTTGTAACGACTCATAGAATGGCACTCATAGACGTATTTGTTTCACTTTGTTGGATCCAAAGCTGCGATGAAACACAAAGTGTATTTCCAGCTTTCGATGAACTTTGAAAATAGTGAACTGTAAACGATAAATTTTTCCATCTAAGGCAGATTAAATCAATCAGAAGATGCCTTCCTTCTGATGCGGCTAAATCACTTATAAATTCCTTTGTCGTCTCACGTATGGACTATTGTAATGGTGTATATGCTGGCCTCCCTCAGAAACAACTCAACAGGATACAGTCCGTCTTCAATGCAGCGGCGAGAATGATATATAGTGAGTCCAAATATTGTCACATTACTCCACTTCTGAATCGCTTCATTGGCTTCGATGCCCTGAAAGAATAGAGTTTAAGATTTGCCTTACGATTTTTAAAGCACTGCAGGGAATGGCACCAGCCTATATATCGGAACTGTGTGTCCGACAAGCCTCAAATAGTAGACAACTTACTTTGAGGTCAGCAGACGTATATACTGCTGTTCGATTAATTGAACCATCTCGATCAAATAAACCTGTTTACTATGATCGCGCTTTTGGTGTATCTGGTCCAGTTATCTGGAATAAGCTTCCCACAAAACTTGCCAACATGCAGAACCTAGCAGAGTTCAAACGAGTCCTAAAAACCAAATTGTTTAAAAATCCCACATACAAAACGTAACTTATTGAAATTTAATTTCTTTGAAAACGTCCCTAATTTGCTTTGTTTCGGTTTGCTCCTTTCTTCTATAATTATAACTCATTGTCCTCACTATCTACTGAAAACCATATACTCATTGTCATAAAATATTTATTTTCTTTTGTTACTTGCTATATTTACACTGTTTCCATTTTTAGAATCGTTTACTTACAATACTTGAATATTAATGTTTTAAGTGCCAACATATTAACTGTCCTCAATCATATTTCCTTTTCTTTGATTTGACAAATGTGTTTATATGAATTAATTTGTTTCATCTGAATTTTTGTACCCTTAGCTTCTAGTAAATTGTTTTTTAATGTGTTGATGTACACATACACTGTTATACCCATATCTTAACCTTTTCTCTCGTAAATTATGATAACGATCATTATTTTAGATAGTTTTAATTTTTATACATATTACGTATTATTTTCTCCTTGTTAGTTAATCTTGCTAGCATAATTAATTTAGCATGAAGCGCACTTGAGGTGAAATATCACAAAACTGTGCTATAAAAGTTTACTGTTATTATTATTATTATAAACTATAATACTTGATGGAAATATCGAAATATGGAATGAAGGAAAAATGGGAAACCATTCACTCGCCAATAAAGTTTAAGTTCTTGACTCCCAATGCACAATTTTATCAAGGAAATAATTCACAAAAACAACACACTTAATTTAGCTTTGTAATTCACGACACACCACATTTATTTTATATTTTTAGAAGATCAAACAACAAAACCAATAAACTGGCGAAACGAACGATCAACCACGTTTTTTCACACAAAAACTCTTCTGTTCAATTTTCAACTGTTTCGATCGGTCGCCTTTTTGAATAAAATGGATTAAATAAAAATTGAAATGGTTGGATAGGTAAGGACTTGGATGAAAAACACCAAGGTAAGAAATAAATTAAACTTTGAAATCCAACACACTTTATAATGCCATGTTTTCCTCGGGCGTACTCGACTTCTTCCTTGGTTAGAATTCGTTATTTAACCATGGTATGTCGTATTTTTTTCTAAAAGAACTGCATTTTCACACATGCAATCTGGATTGGAGTTAATTCTGGCAAACAGGGAGTGCAAAGTCATCAAAGGCAGAGCAAGGCTTACTTCTCTCCGCATTTCTACCGGAACGTGGTTCCACGCCTCTTCCGCCTTTTCTCTCTTCCACTCGGCGCCTAGTTCCGGCTGATTGGCCGGCGGCCTTTCGCCCTTTCCGTTTCCTTTCCCGCCGAAAGTTCATTGTGTGCGGAGCTCTTTGAATCAGTATTTTTAAATATGGAATGCTGCTACTCTAAGAAAAATGACTGCTGGCTCATTACGCGTTTTTGCATGCACCGAGAAAAGGAACAACTGAAAAAATTCCACTAAAATATACCGCCATAGCGTAATAATTATAATTTACATGTGCATACCTACATAATAAGATTTAAATTTCGGTGTAAGGTCTTCTAACAAATAGTCAGTTATAATATAGTGAAGTCATTAAAATAAAATTAATGTTTATATACCATACCGCAATGTAAATACGAGTATACCTTTTATTAAAATAAATCTATGGAGAAATTATGTTAACGCAAATACTACACGTAAAACATTAAGTAATTAAAAATATTACATACATAAAATAAAAGATACAATTTATGTCGTAAAATAGCAATGTCGAAATGGCGTAATTACGTAATGTTGTAATGTCACAATGTCATAAAGTCGTAATATCGTAATGTCGTAATGTCGCAATGTCGTAATGTGAGTAATGTCGTAATGTCGTAATGTCTTAATGTCGTAAAAAACACGGTGATGTTGTAATTTTATAATTTTTAACGGTGTAGAGAATGGAACAGTCACACCCCTAAATAAATAATTAAAATCCATAAAGCACGTCCCTGCAAGGTTTTAATTGCAGCTATATTTTTTTATTCATGCACCTTACTAACGTGATTTTCGTTGACTTGAAATCCGTATTGAAACAAAATTATGAAGCAAATCAAAATAACAGCTAAAAGGGGTTTCAAAAATTACAAAATACAGAACAATTAGTTCTTTGAGATAAAAAAGTACTATCTTACAAACTGAAATTATGTGCATTCTGCTACAAAGGCCTTTGTACGCTTTGTGGATTTGCCCTACAACATTTTCTCTGTTCGGACGTTTCCAGAAAATTCTGCTTTTCACAGAATCATTGCATCTCTAGATGAAAAATAGTAAAAGAGTCCACCATTGTGAATTTTTTTAAATCTGACCGTCGTAGCTTAGCGATTTGTTTAAGGCAACATCTAAAAAATCTGAAGGCTGATTGCAAACGAAGTTACTAATAATAATAATAACAGTGAACTTACATAGCGCTAAATAATAACCTAACCTAATATAACAAGAAGAAAATAATATATAATATGTATACAAATCAAAACTATCTAAAATTATGATCGCTATCATAAATCATGAGAAAAAAAGATTCAGATATGGGTATAACAGTGCATGTGTACTAACATACCATCATGCCATATCTGCAAAAAGTAAGCAGATAAGATATAACACCCACAACTCTGTACTGTCATAAAATCCTTGCTTCAATCACATTCAAACATCATTTTCTTCTGTTTTTCTTACCCTTAACATGCCTCGCCTCAAGTTATTGACCCACTCGATCATGTACTCTTATGTATTTCTGAAACATCCCCCATTTCTTCTTACATGCACTTGCATCCATCGCACAACACATGATTTATATTATTCCAACATTCCTTTCTCAAAATCTTTCACATTTCAAAACCAGTCACTTTCGTAATAGTGTGGGAGGGATTTTTCAGTTTTTTTTTGTTTTTTTTTCACAACAGCACCGCAAAAAATTTTTTACTAAAATACACATTAGAAATATGTATGTTTTATACCAGCAAGTATATAAAAAATAATTAAAAAAATGTATTTTCTTACTTAATAACTCTTTATAAAATAGCTGTTTTCAATTAATCGTCAATCGACCTCCAAATGTTCTTAATCTAATGAAAATATTAAAAAACATTAACATGGAAAGAAAGATTGTTACAAAATTCATCTTGAATAAATGCTATCCCGTGGGGACTAAATATTGAAATCATATCTTTCAACCACGAAAGGGGAACTTTGTTCCACTTCAGTTGTGGAATTCAGTTCCCGATTCTTCGGTGATATCCAACTTTTCCACCAAGCTATGGAAAAGTATTTTCTTACACGTGTCTTTCTTATCAATGTATTTCTTTAGAAAATAAAGTTAAAGTTTGTATTAGTTATTGTTTGTTGTTTTATGAGGCAGAATTTTCATTTTCCTTTTAAAGAAATCATAAAGCGTCTAGCTACACTTTTCTCTCTGTTTTTAAATTTATTTCATTATCTCCATCAGGTTTTGAAAGATGTCTGCCGAGTACTCCATTGCAGTAAGGATATTAACACAACCTTACGTCTTGCAGCCAGTACTTTGAGTAAGTAATCGAAACCTTGAATTTATTAATTGGATTAAAACTTTGTGTCAGAGTGACGGGCATTGATGGGTATGTAGAGCGAATGAATGAAGAAAGGAGTGTGAAAAGAATGTATCACCCGAAATTGAATGGAAGAAGAAGTTGGAGACGCCCGAGGAATACATGGCACGATCAAGTGAATCAAATACTTAAGTCGGGCCATGTGAATAATAACAGAAGAGTATCTATTGACGGCCTCCATGGTCCGGTGGTAAGACGCTCGACTACGAATATAATAGTCGCGGGTTCAAACCCGGTGCGCTCCAATAACTTTCATTTAATTAATATGTGTCTTAACACATTTAATTCATATAAAAATAATAAAAAGTATATTTGCGGCACCTTCCAGAGTGGTAAATACTTCAAGTATCGCCCTGGTGAAAGACCACCATTCAAAATCGAAACGTTGCTTGAAATGGCTTTTTCTGTGTTTGGTGACCGGATCTGAATAGCCAGGTACTTCCAACCTTCCTCTTCCCAATCTCCTTCCCCTTCCCACTACCTTCAACCTCACAACATACCTTATTTGGGGATGCCATAGTCTCACTGACTCTAGACGGTTGGGAGCAGTTGAGACTCTTGTGCGGTATTCATTTTAAAAAAATACAAAAAAGGAATATTAAGATGAATTCCCCCAAATTATAGCGAAAAATCAAAATCTAGTGGAACACGAAGCCTGTTAATATTTTTTCGGGAATTATCGTTTGCAAGTTCAGGTCTACGAGCATATACCAGGAACCAATCCATTTTAAGTAACAATCTACAATAAACTTTTGGTGGAATTGTTTACAAAATGCGATGAGGGCGACACATACGACCAAAATTATAAATATTTTAGCAAATCTTAATAATATCGTCAGCTGTCTCCCCCTCTTAATCCTGTTTATTACCAAACACGGCTAAAACCAGTTACATAGCAATTACAAGCAACGTTTCGATTCAGAATTACGGTCTGTCGCCAGGGCGATACTTAGAGTATATACCGCCCTGAAAAGTAACTCAAATTATTTTATGTGTAATTTATATTAATTAAACACACATATTAATTAAATAAAATTTATTAGCGCACGTCACGATTTGAACCCGCGACTTTTGGATTCGTAATCGAGCGTTTTAACCATTCGACCACGAAGGCCGTCAAGTTGCTGTATTTCGTCAAATATATGGCTAATTTGTATGGCACATTTTTTTGTGAAATATCACTTACAGGCTTGTAAATGCTTTTAAGCGACCGCCGGTCTTTTACGACGAATGGGTCCGAACAAAATGTAAAAAGCAGGAACAAATCCTTTGGGAAGATCAGCCATTTCCGAAATTTTGTACATCGTTGCTGGAAAGGCAAAAGGACTGAAGCGCCACTATGGCAAGTTTACACCAGAGCGCTTTCAAAGTTTTACAATCAAATATATAAGTCTTCAGCACCCAGTTGGATTTTGAAAAAAAAGTTATCTCAGGTAACTCAATCTTCCTACTTAGTTACCTAAAGTCACAAAAATCTAAAAAAGTTCTAAACTTATGCTTGAGTCAAGCCTTCTCCCAAATGGTGAATATATTTTAGATGGCTGAAGGACCACAAAAGTTTCCAGAATCAAACGAGAGTCAGAGCATTCGATGCGTAAAACAAAACTGATCAACACTGCATGTTTAACTCATTTTTGACCAAAGTGTCGCTTAATCCCGTTTGCCTTTCCAATGACAGTATAGTAATAAAATAAAAAAACAAGTTTTAAAATTCACAAACCAAATATTGATTCACCGATATGAAAGTACAGGGGGGTATAACTGATTCGGTAATTCAAATCGGTATGCCAATTTATAAAAAAATCTAATCTAAAGTGTTCAAGAAAAAACTTTTACTGTTTTATTAACTTATACGACTCCGTGAAATGCCTAAAAAGCGTATTTTCGGAGACAATGCTCTTTCCCGTACGCCACAACGGTCGTCGAATAAAATAACATTAAAATCTAGGCATAAAACTTTTCAAATACAGATGCGTTTAAATGCTATTGGAAAGTCATTATGAATAATAGATTTTAATGGTGCTTTCCTAACCTCATAAATACGAAACCGCGTGCATTGTACCATTATTACAAGTCATGAACGAGGGTCATAAATTTAAATCAGAACTACAAGCGACATTGTGGAAAGCAATAGTCTGGGGTATTTCTGTCCGGGAGAGTTGAATGAATCTGTGTTCTGTACACAAGTTCATTACTAGTTATTTCGGTAATGGACAGCCGGGTGTTGTCTACATTTGCAAATTCGCTGAGAAAATGCACTTGTATCAAACAAGCGCGAATATACACTTTTGCGCGATCAAAGCGAGTATTATAAAGATAATCCAAAATTTTCTGAAGCAGCAAAAGCTCTCTAACAATGAGTTTCGAGAAATTTGCACAGTTTTTTGTGGTTAACACAACTAATATAAGCTTTTAACGTCGTTTTCACAATGAGCCATGCTCTAAAGCAAGTGTGGAACACGTCGGTAAGAGAAGTTTTATGTTTTAAAAATATTTTTTAATTAGTAAAAATAGTAAGATATCGAGGACGTCCGAGGAAGACATGGCACGATCAAGGGAATCAAATACTTGAGTCGGGCCATGTGAAGAGTCTGAATAAGAGAAAAGAGTATGTGTGAGACGGTGTATTAAAAAAAAATTATAGAATAGAAAAATATAGAATGCATAGAAAATATGCTCCCAACCGTCTAGAGCATAGGTTCTCAACGTGGGCGATAACGCCTTTCAGGGGGGCGGTAGAAGATACTAGATAATACTTCTCAATATAATTAAGTATGCGTTTTAATTGTTCTCATTGAAAAATTCTTCTTTAAACTCAGAAATAGGATAGGACTCATATCCTATCTTACAACTTTACAATATTACAGTGTAATTGCGCGTTTAAATATAATCGTGGCAATAGCTGTTTCAGATTCACGACAGGTGGTAAATTAATAAAATTAAGGGAGGCTCTAGAACAATAATATTCTCAAAGTGGGCGGTGGACAAAATAAGTTTGAGAACCTATGGTCTAGAGCCAGTGAGACTATAGCAACTCCAATTGGGTTATGTTGTGATGTTTAAGGTAGTGGGGAGGGGAAGGAGATGGGAAAGAGGAAGGTTAGGAAGTTTTTACCTAGCTATTCAGATCTCGTCATCAAACACGGCTAAAGCCATTTCAAGCAACGTTTCAATTCTGAATGGTGGTCTTTCACCAGGGCGATAATTAGAGTATCTACTACTCTGGAACGTGCCGCAAATATACTATATATTATTTTACAATAATTGAATGTATTACGACACATATCAATTAAATGAAAACTATTTGCGCATGCCGGGTTCGAACCCGCGACCTTTGGATTTGTAGTCGAGCGTCTTACCACTCGACTACGCAGGCCGTCAAATGAATGTGCCTTGCTTCATAGGAGTGTGTGCCAAGACAGAGTTTTATGGCGATCCGTCCTCTCTGCCTACCCCTACGGAGAAACGGCGTGATGGTAAGGTTCCTTCTAATCTTAACTATAAAGTTTATATCTTTAACTAACTAAAGCACGCGATCGGTGAGCTTTGGCGTAAGGAAAATTGCTGAACTTTCCTGTCTGAAATTTATCAATTCAACCATCAACAGGTCTTTATTTATATTTTCATCATAACCTTTGAAATATATGTATTAGCTAATTAAAAACTTGTCAAACAATAAACAAAGAAAAAAGTATTGAGCTCTCAGTTGAAACCGGTTACTAAACTTAGTACCTACCTACATATTTAAATCAAGCATCATCTCGTTCATTATAATCTCACAAGATAGCCTCAGATATTTTATGAACACTTGCCCGCCTTCAGTATACAACAGCTAGAGTATTCCCTTCGGCCGGCGACAGATAGATGGCAATAGCCTCCAATAAACGTCACCCGCAATTGCCCGGGCATAACTCAGGGCCG
This sequence comes from Drusus annulatus, assembly GCA_022651775.1. NCBI lineage: Eukaryota > Metazoa > Arthropoda > Insecta > Trichoptera > Limnephilidae > Drusus > Drusus annulatus. The sequence goes on along the minus strand of JAGWCC010000499.1, from coordinate 350,806 downwards.
CTGGGAGTGCACTATTCTTTATTGCACTTGTACTGGGGACTGGCCTAGTGTCTAGGTGGCTCTAGGTGGGAGAGGCATAATACATGGACATCGCGCTATGTGCGATGTATTAAAACAAACTGGAGGGCTCTTGTCATCACAATTGGGCTCACTGATGCAATATTAGAAGAAGATCCTACAAATGAAATAAAACAGTACTTAAATTTTAAAAACTTCTTTTGCGAAGGATGTCTTGTTTTACAGTGCCAATATGCCCGGAAAAATGCAAGGCTTATGTAAGCGTATTGAATAGGATCAAGTAAAGGACGCTTCGATGGTTTGGGCATGTAGAGTTAATGAACGAAGAATGGAGTGTGAAAAGAATGATGCGAAAGTGAATGGAAGAAGAAGAATGCTCGAGGAAGACATGGCGCGATTCAAGTGTCAAGAAAGAAGTGATCAAGAATCAAATACTTGAATCGGACCATGTGAAGTGTCAGAATAACAGAAGAGTATGGCTAAAACGATTTTTCATAACTTATTTTTGAGTCGTTCTCTTATTGCTTGATGCCGGGTTGCCCCCCTTCGAAGTTCTCCGATGAAGCAGCCTCCTCCACTCTCACGGTCCTGCGTCGCTTGAAGAGCTACGGACACCAAGTCCTCCAAGGCCTGTAATACTTGATCAGTCCCACGCATTAGTGATCTTCCTCTGCTTCTCCTGTCTTCCACGTTGCCAGTGACCATGAGCATTTCAGGTTCGAGTTCTCAGTTTTGCGAACGATGTACTCAAATTAACTTATGCGTTATATTAACGTATCCTAACGTTATAGTTGGATATTTTATGGCCTATTTCGCTAGCTTGTTCTTGGCATCCTTACTGTGTTTCAGACCGAAAAAATAAGAAAACTCTGTAGCCGGACGAGTATCGTCTTAGTAGTATTATGGCTCTGTCACTTAAAATCTTTTTCATTTTGCTCGAATATCGTCGTAGGGCATTGCACTACACATTAGTATCAATAAACTCACAGATTTCTATTTGAGTCTTGGGATTGTGGGTTCGATTTCCACCTTGGCCCAAAATTCATGCTGACTTAAATATATATATATATATATATATATGTAGAACAATTTTATCGGTTTACCCGCGTAACGTAGTCCTTAAAAGGACTTTTTTACTCCTGACGTTTCGGACAGATCACACTGTCCATCTTCAGAGGCCTTATGTCTTGAGTTTCTGTCTCAAACTGATAGTTTTCGCACGTCTGTTTGGTCCAGAAGCTAAAACTTAAGTGAGTGCAAGTCACTACTTATGTCTCGAACGAAGTACCCGGGTTGAAAGTGATGGATGGTGCAAACAGACGTGCGAAAGCTATCAATTTGAGACAGAAACTCAAGACATAAGGCCTCTGAAGATGGACAGTGTAATCTGTCCGAAACGTCAGGAGTTAAAAAGTCCTTTTAAGGACTACGTTACGCGGGTAAACCGAGAAAATTGTTCTGCATCTTACACCCGTGAAAACCTTAATCATAACACACACATATATATATATATATACATACTACAGTTGCCTCAAAGCGCACGAGGGTATGCGATTGCAGCTGGATGACCTTCGGTTCTAACACTAAGAAAATGTTAGGTACAGGGGTACACTGGTGCTAGAACGCGCTGGAAAACTGTTCCGGAACTGCTTTTTGAAACAAGTAAAACATTGCCCTTTCACATAAAAGTTATTTTTACATAAACTGTGACCTACGTTTTATTTTAACATTAAATATTCATTGTTATCATATTTCTTAATTAACTATATTGGCACTTCCTTAAATGGCGGGTGACAAAGGATACTGCCGTTGCATGAACATATCCTACAGTACTGAGCAAGCGCTTTATGTCAGTGACCTGTTTATTTACGTCTAGCAGACAGTCGGCGCGCGCACCGTTACTTCTTACTTCATATTGAAATGAATGTGCGTTTTTCATAACATGTGGACCATATTCTTGCAGTCTGCTATAATACGAAATTAAACTTTCTAGCAGTAGAAACGAGCACACTCCTAGATAGGCACCTAAATATATTTGGATAATACTCTCTGTAACGTTCTGGCGAAAAACTACCATTTGAGATCAAAGCTTTCCCTCAGATTTATGTTTATGCTAAGGTGTCTAACTAGTATCTATGTACCTACCAACAAGATACAATTTCTTATTGTTGGGTTTAAGATGTTTAGCATTGCAAACGCCAATCTATTGCATTTTGTATCACTGGCACAGAACCTACTTCTCCTCTGCCAATTGAGAGGTGTTTTTTTTGGTTTGGCAGAGCTTTTTGGTCTAGAAACGTATTGGCAAAGGAGACGGCCCCATTAGATTAATGAAGAGCATCGACTCTCCGGACTTGGGCTCACAGAATTTTGTAAGAACGAAACATTTTTGTGATATTTTCGGGCTCACACGGCGGCGTTGCGCTTGGACGTGAGGGGTTGGTACACGATTGGTAAAATTGTAGGAACATGTATTTATTTCTAAGAGTCTTTATTCCGGCAGGAATAGTAGAACCTCGGAGCAATAATATACCAGGAGGGAGCGCTAGTGTAGTCAGTATTGATGATTTTTCCTGACTGGGGCGTGGCTAGGGCTGGGGCTAGGGTATTTATAAATCCATTCATAGCACATGTCGACATGATGTTTTATTTGAAAACCCTTTTTTCACAGTATTGTTTTAAACAAAAATGTAGGATATAACCTTAAAACCCGTAGAGTTCTGTCCTGTTATGTCACATAATAAAACGAAGTGGACGGAGTCGCCGGGGACGCGGGAGACGGAGAACATGCTTACACAAGCAAAAACCGGTGCTATATTGTGTGAGAACTTTTTTTATCTGAAGATGGCAGGGTGCTTCCGAAACCGGTCGACAAAATATTGAATATAAAAGTGGTTTTTAACAAAGTTTATCTGCTTTATTTATAAATATAGGATATAACCTAAAAAACCATTGAGTTATGTCCTGTTATGTCGCAAAACAAAACGTAGTGGGCGGTGTCGCCGGAGACGCGAGAGACGGAGAACATGCTTACATATCCAAAAACCGGTGCTATATTGTGTGAGAACTTTTTATCTCATTCTCTCTCACGGTTAACGACGTAAAAACCCGGAGAAAGTAATTTATCGTAAATTTTTATAGGTTGGGTAAATATGTTTAGCTCTCTCTTCATATTTATTATTGCTCTGAGAGTAGAACAGTTGCTAAATATTAGCATTTTTTTAAAATCGTGGTGGAAGGATTGATTCACACTCAAATAATTTATTGTATTTTAAATAGGTACGTTTAGCTTCCATAATAATTCGATGAATATTTTAATGCTTCAGAAAAATATGATTGTTTTATGTGACATCGATACTCAAAAGTAGCTAAAATGTCAGAGGAACTAAATTGGCTGACAGTTAAACAGATGCTGACATTGAACACATTGATGTTTATACATAAAATGAAGAACAACTTGTTACCAGAGTATTTTTCTGACAAAATTATCTACAATGTTGATATTCACAAGTTTAATACAAGGGCATGCAAAGAAATTAGACTACCAGAAAAGAATAAAACCAACAACCAAAACAGCTTACTATATAAAGGAATGAAATCGTATAATGAGCTGCCGGAAACCATCAAAGTATGCCTATCAATACATTAAAAAAAGCCTGTAATAATTATTAAAAATGCATGTAAACTTGTAAACCAAAATAATAAGTAGTGTTTAAGTTAAAATATTATTAGTCAAAAAGAAAATAAAATAATTAGATACTTGTAAACTTAAATGTACAAAGTAACTAATATAAAAAAAATAAAATATTTTTTTTTTTTTTTAAAATCACGTTCCATGCCCGAAGCCAGCAGTACTACAGAATTTTATTTAGTGTGATTAGCCCACAATGGTCACAACTGCCCGAAGCCAGTGGGACTCTGGCATCCTTGATTCGGGGTATGTTGTGAGTTTTAATAAAGTGGAAATAGGAAGGATGTAGGAAAGAGGAAGGTTTTAAGGTACCTCAATATTTTTATTGAGAACTTTTGTTTTTCTTTTGCATTTTTTTTTAAACTTTAGAGGTCGAATTAAATTTTACTAAATTGAAACTGAGAGCATTTTATAATTCATTAAAAATACATGTGTGAAATAAGAACATATTATATTACACACACTATTTGATTTTAATAGTTGAGCACTATATGAATTCATTAATACACTTTATTGAACTGATCTTTATCGTTCAAGTTAATCTTTCTCACAGCAAGGAGTCTAGGAAAACTCTGAAGAGATTGAAATCAGAAGAAAATGTTAATAATTTTCTAAAGAAATATGGGATTGACAAAAATGACAGAATCTAAAAAGTTTTGGTAGCTCAATTAGCAGATTCGTTACTCTCAGACAGATTAGAGGCTCTAGTCTCGGTAACAACCTATTTTTTTCTGTGTCCTTTTCTGTTTCATATTTTGTTGAAAGTTTTGGATATTGTTTTAATTTTTATAATTATTTATATTGTTTTTGCACAATATTAGTTTGATTATAGAAAGCTGCATAAACTGACGCAATATTCAAGGCTCTGAAGTCGGGAGTGCGCGGTAAAACCATGTTTGACCGTGTTTAAAATTTGGATAACCGGAAAGAATGCAAGCGTAATAAATAGGATTAAGAAAGAGACGCTTAGATGTTTTGGGCATGCGCTGTACATACTGATGAACAAAAAGAGTGTGAAAATAATATATGACGCGAAAGTGAATACAAGAAGAATAGTCAGGGACGCCCGAGGAAGACATAGCACGATCGAGTGAATCAAATACTTGAGTCGGGCCATATGAAGAGTCAGAATAACAGAAGATTATATATAAGACGATGTATAAATCTGAATGAAACAAGAAGTATGGAGGTCGGTCCTCTCTGCCTACTGCTGCGGTGAAACGGCGTGATGATTAGTTAGCTAGTAAAGTCGCATCACGAGAAGACTAACCTTTCGTGTCAAATAAATATTATTTTTAATGATTTAAATATTTAATTTTGTTTTCGACACTTTGTTTTAATATAATTTCCGATTGGTTTCAGAAGAATCCTTCTATCAGGACAACACCAGTTTTTAATATGTATTGAAATTGTCATCATTATAGCAAGCCACAAAGTGGACGCTTTTGACGAACATGAAATATTATTTACTTAAAACATTTTTAGAATGGGCTTTAAATCTTCATCAGCGAACATTTGGCCAGCGCGGTCACTTAGCCAAATGAAAAAATAACGGTGATAAAAAAATACCTTATTCACACTTTTCATGAATTGCGGAACAAAAAATGTACGGTTTTGCTAAGCCGAGATGTATAATGGATTAGATCTAAGACAATGGGAAGCTGGGATACGTGAATGAGACATTTATCTTCATCCAAGGGGAATATGATGAAGCTAGTGAATTACAATATGAAGGTGGTGGGATAAAGACGAATTCGAAGATGCTGAGAAAAGATTTTGATGAAAAATATGGTACTTTCATTGTTTTATTAATTTTATTTATTTTTTACTCCGGAATTTCCTCCCCACATTTCACAGTGCAATCCCATATAGTATATACATACACACATACAAATAAGGGTGAAAGTGTATAAAAAAAATAATGGTTAATGTTTGATTCGAACCTGAGAGAAAACACCGAATGTATTTCCAATTTCAAATAAATTTGAAAAATAGTGCACTGTAAACGATAAAATTTCTAAATACCATAATTCTTGATTGTCTAATTAAAGCTGTGAAAAGATTAGAGAATTAGTGAAGGAAATAAGGTAAACTATTCACTCACCGATGAAGTTGAACTCGTACAATTTTATTTACGAAACAATCCACGAAAATACCACACTTATTTAAGTATTTTAATCCTCGAAACACCACATTTATTTTATAATATATTTGTAGTCAATTTATCAAACAACAAATCGACCGACCAGCGAAACGAACGAGCAACAACGTTTTTTCACAGAAAAACTAGTCTGTTTGATGGTTGATTGTTTCAAATTGTCGATTCGATGATATAGTTCAGGTAGGTAGGGATTCGGATAAGATACATTAAGGTAAGAATCCAACGAAATATCACTTTGAAATCCAACAGTAAACTATTTCTCAAATATTCAATAATTACACGTCAAATAAAAACGAGATTGATGTCAGGTTCTGTAGACAAATGTATTCTGCAATGGCTGCCATCCCCTGTCGATAGAGATACTCGTGATATTTGTATGTATTTCGACAGATTGGGCTAGATGCTAGATCAACAGAGTGGGTGGTGCCGCCCTCTGTGGAGACTGTGAGCCTTGTGAAAAGCACAAAGTGTCAAGGGGGCGGTAACAGCTGAGTGCTTGAAACATTTACAAAGAACCTATTTCATGTTTTACAACAATTTGATGATCAACCTCATCGTATTTCTGTAATAATATTTTATTAAAGAGAATGGTGGGTAAGAACCTGGCTATTTAGATCTGGTCACCTTACATGACTAAAGCCATTTTAAGCAACGTTTCGATTCTGAATGCTGGTCTTTCACCAGGGCTATACGAGTATGTACCACTCTGGAACGTGCCGCAAATATACTTTATATAATTTGATGTGAATTAAATGTGTTATTATGGTGTTATATTCGACCGGTCGGTAGCTGAGTGGACAAACGCGTCGGATTCCTACCCGGGCGTCGTGCGTTCAATTCCTCTGCTGGCTAAGTCCTCCATCATTGCACAAGCAAAATCTTTCGCTTCTTATGATGGCAGTAGGAGTTTTTCAAATATTGTCAGGTTATTCGTAACCCGGGAATGTTTATCTTTCTTTAAAAAAATAAATAAATATTAATTATGTAAATAATATGTATTTGAGTGCGCCGGGTTTTAACCCGCGATCTTTGGATTCACAGTCGAGCGTCTTACCACTCAACCACGGAGGCCGTCAGAAAATGAACGACTTTTATCTATTTCAAAGCCTCTTCCCATTTTCTAGGGAACGCTCCCCATTGATTTATTTCTAGGGTGGTGTGTAGTCTTGAATAGAAATAAACAAAAAAGTTTTAATAGATATGCAATAACGGAAATACAAATAAGTTAGACAACCGGATAATACCATCAATGTGACTATTATCTTAAGTTTATCCGAGGGCAAGGAGACTGATTGAAAATCTCCGAATGTACCGCTTAAATCCACCCTCCCAAGCCGAAATTCGTCACTTGTTGTGGATATATTTCAAGGGTAGTTAGGCCCACCTCCCCCGTATATTCAACACGGGGGGAGGCGGAATGGTACACAATCGCTGGTAATGATACGATTAAATGTATTAGGGAGGGGAAAAGTTTCACTGAAGGTGTTACGTAGTACGCCATTCTGGGGATTTATACGTGTGGTAATGTGCGCTGTTATGGTAGTTTTATTTTGAAAATACTTTGAGTAAATTAGATTAGATTTCAGAAAGTTTTGGTGGAAATAATATACTGGAGATGATTCTAAACCCTTGAAACGAGCGGCAATTGAAGTGCTATGTCATTCTATTTATGTCGAGTCCCAACTTCCCAGAGCCAGCGGGGCTATGGGACCATGGCATTCCTACTTGGGTATATTTTATTTTGGGAGGCTGAATAGAGTAAGGAGGGTAGGAAGATTTTTTTATTGTGATAACCGCACAAGAGTCTCAACTGCTCCCAACCGTCCAGAGCCACTGAGACTATGGCATCCCCAATTGGGGTATGCCTTGAGGTTGAATATAGTGTGGATGGGAAGGAGAAGGTTGAGAAGAACCTGGCTATTCAGATCTAGTCACCAAATACGGCTAAAGCCATTTAAAGCAATGTTTCAATTCTGAATGGAGGTCTTTCACCAGAGCGATAATTAAAGTATTTCCACTCTGGAATGTACCGCAAATATACTTTATATTATTCTATTTGAATAAAATGTGTTATGACACATATGAATTAAATAAAAAATATTTTCAAACTTCGGGTTTGAACCCCTCTAATGATGGGAAGAGAAAGGTTGGGAACTGAATACGCCAATCAAAGGGAGCGAACGTTAGGTTAAGCAAGAATTTACTTTTTACAAAAAAAAACTGAACATAAAATATGATTACTGCCATTTCATCACATTGTATTATTTATTTTTATAAATCGCCAACAGACATCAAAATTTTTGTCATTTTTTTAATCTCACAACAAAAAATCAAACTAAAAACAGTGATTTGATTTTTTTTTGTACAGAATGACAGACGTTGCAAAAATTACAGTTGTAAAAAACATTAAAAAATGAGTCAAATATGTTTTTATTAAATGTATGCTGATAAATTCAAAAAACTCATTCTAAAAAAAACTTATTTTGCATGCGTATCATTTTGTTTTGTTTCAAATGCATTTTTCATAGAAACAAACAAATAATAAAATTGAAAAATGTTATGCCTTCATTGATCGAATTGCCTTCACGAATACAAATGCGATAAAAAATTCATGCCTGCCTATCGATCCAGTTCGCAGAACTTAAAAAACCACTTTCACCCATTTTATAACAATCTCGAAAATTGCATTTTATTTGCAAATTGGTTATAAAATATGTCTAGGGGAGAAATCCTTGGCGATTTGGCTGAATTTAAATAGACGTGCATTTCAGTAGATGCTTTAAGCGGTGTCATAAAATATTTCCAATTTTACTCGTTTATATAACGCATAAGTTCTCAACCTTATTTTGCCCAATAAGAGAATATTTTATTTTTTAAATCTAAGTCATCATTTTTAATTTACTGTGTATATACTGTCTCCAATGTATTGATATTATATGTTTTTTTTTTTTTTTATTACTGTAAACTGTATTTGAATAAAGATTACATTATTATTTTAAAAAAAACAGGTTGAGGCAAAATTGCATCATAATTAGAGACGACATACTGGGAACAGGAGCTGGTAAAGAATACTTGTCAAGTAGACCAAGTCCCACCCTGGGGTATAGTGGCCTTAATCTTAATAATAATCATAATAAGTGTGGTTCACACTAAATTACCTAACATAATATAACAATGAAAACATAATGCATAACAGATATGTATGCGAATCAAAACTATTTAAGACCATGACCGTTATCTGGCCTCCGTAGTCGAGTGGTAAGACGCTCGACTACGAATCCAGAGGTCGCGGGTTCAAACCCGGCACGCGGCAATAACTTTTATTTAATTTATATGTGTCATAACACATTTAATTCATATATAAATAATATACTACTATATACTTTACTATGTTATAGCCAATATACTATATTATAGTATATTAGCGGCACGTTCCAGAGTGGTAGATACTCTAAGTATAGCCCTGGTGAAAGACCACCATTCAGAATCGATACGTTGCTTAAAATGGCTTTCGCCGTGTTTAGTGGCCAGATCTAAATAGCCAAGTAATTCCCAACCTTCCTCTTCCCCATATCCTTCCCCTCCCTACTACCTTCAGCCTCACAACATACCCCGATTGGGGATGTCATAGTTTCACTGGCTCTAGACGGTCGGGAGAAGTTACGACTCTTGTGCGGTATTAACTATAAAAATAAATAAAAAACAAGCTACTGAAAATATTAAAACTGACTTTAAGAGGCTTTTACGTAACAGTGGATAGACAGTGGGTAATGATTATTACCATGTTAAATTAAGCAAACACCTTATTCCATTACAAAATTCACTCTTCGTAGTTAATAATGAAGAACAGAGAAAAGGTGGCTTCATGCATATAAGCCGATGACAGACTCTGCTGGAAATACGAATTACTTTAGGAGGACTATGTGTTGCTAGTTGGTCGGGCAGTCTCTATGAATAATTATTATCTTCCACCCCGGATTACACTTTGCTCAGGGAAGAGATTTATCTCCGGCGCAATCTGTTCCAGATGCTACGGGGAAAATAATAATGTGAGAAACTATTTAATAATGTGCAACTCGGAGATTCACTTTATTTTTCCATATCTTATGAAGCGAAGATTTCTTGCAAATCGACGAAAAAAAAGTCGAAAAATGCGCCATTTAACTTATGGGTAAATATTTCTTTTCATAACTGTTGGATTTCAAAGAGGTAATTTGTTAGGTTCTTATCTTCTTGTTTTTCATCTAGCTCCTACCTTATCCAACCATTTCACTATGTTCGATTTCCGTATTCAACAACACAGAGTTTGAAAATAAGTAACAATCAAGAAACAGAAGAGAGTAATGTGAAAAAACGTTTTCGTTCGTTGGTGTCTCGCTTAGTCGTTCGGTTTGTTGTTGTTCTTCAAAAATTAAGTGTGTTTTTGCTTTGGTGTTTTTTAACAATACAATGTGTAAGGATAATCAAGAACTTCAACTTTATCGGTGAGTGAATTGGTTTCCTACTTCCTTCATTCCATAATCTCTCCACATCCATAACTAGACACTTCCATCAAGTAGTATAGTGAATCGTTTTACAGTCCACTATTTTCCAAATTCATCTGAAGCAGAAAACATATTCGGTGTTTTAACGCAGCTTTGGATCCAACAGTAACTATCAACGTTCCTTAAGACCGCCGTAAAGCCATTTTTGTAAGGTCCACTATGAAAAAAATCTCAGAATGTAATGTACTGCCCGCAGCCAGTGGGGCTATCTGGAATATTTTTAGTTAAAATCAAAGCACTATGGCTCATAATGAAAATAGTAGCATGGACAACAAAAAAACCAATGCAGTTTACAAGAAGACAGAGCTTACCGTTCGGAATATTTGCTGGCTCGGCACACAGAGTGTCAGAAGGACGTATAATGCGAAAATTAATGAATTAAGTCGGGGATGCCTTATTAAAAAAATAAAAAAACATATAGTGAATACCGCACAAGCGTCCCAACTGCTCCCAACAGTATATGGCTAACGAGACTATGGCATTTGCTACTGGGGTATGTTGTAAGGTTGAAGGTAGTGGGGAAGGGAAGGATAAGGGCAAGAGGAGGGTTGGGAAGTACCTGGCTATTCAGATCTGGTCACCAAACGCGGTCAAAGCCATTTCAAGCAACGTTTTGATTCTGAATGGTGGTATTTCACCAGGGCGATATTTAAGAGTATCTGCCACTCTGAAACGTGCCGCAAATATTTTTTTTTTTATAATTCTATATGAATTAAATGTGTTATGACATGTATTAATTAAATAAAAGTTATTGGCGCACGCCGGGTTTGAACTCGCGGCCTTTGGATTCGTAGTCGAGCGTCTTACCACTCGACAACGCCTGCCGTCAAAAAATATCTGAGGAAGATATTTTTTCTTTTTTTTTTATATGAATACCGCACAAGAGTCTCAATTGCTTCCAACCGTCTAGAGCCAGTGAGACTATGGCATCCCCAAATAGGGTATGCTGTGAGGCTGAAGGTAGTGGGGAGGGGAAGGAGATTGGGAAGAGGCAAGTTGGGAAGTACCTGGCTATTCAGATCTGGTCACCAAACACGGCTTAAGCCATTTCAAGCAACGTTTAGATTCTGAATGGTGGTCTTTCACCAGGGCGATACTTAGTATATCTACCACTCTGTAACGTGCTGCAAATATACTATTTTATTATTTTTATATGAATTAAATGTTTTATGACACATTAATTAAACTAAAAGTTATTGGCGCACGCCGGGTTTGAACCCGTGACCTTTGGATTCGTAGTCGAGCGTCTTACCATTCATATATATGGCATAATAGCTTATTTCAGATCATGCCAAAAGTCGGTCGAACAAAAGAGTATGTATCAGACGATGTATGTTTTTGAAATAAGCAAAAAGTATGTACCAAGACAGAATTATGTTTCGGTTCATCGTTTCTGCTTATCCTCGCATTAAAATTGCATGGTGATTAGACTGTTAATTAGTTTGCACACATATTTACGTCTTTGAAGGTAGGATGCACCAGCAGATTCATTCCGAACACCTGCACAAAATGAATATCGTCATAAAATATCTTTGCAACAGGAACGTGAGAACAATGCACTTAGTTTTTTAGTTGTTTTTACATCCGACGGATATCGCGCGCATGACCTCACGAATCAAAGCTACAAACAATTTACCTCAAGGCCGCCACAGCTGGACCCGTAATGAAGAGGATTCGTCGTAGATTCTGTGAAGAATTGTAGTAAAAAATAAAAAGCAAAATATAATACCTTTTTTATTATTTCTAATTTTGAAACTGTTAATTCGTGGTTGAACTTCATTTAGATAATACCTTTTTTAACCTTATTCCACTATTTTTTATTTAGGACCTGACCGGTTTCACCTTATTCCGGGCATCTTCAGGTTGGTACAATTTTAAGTAAATCCATGGCATATTTACTATTAGGTCCGGAATGGACGCTTATTGAGTCTCATAGTAAACGTCTGTGTCTTTGGGTTTTGTTTTATTGCTGACAGAGGCGGCTTTACAATAAAATTCAAAAATAATTTAAATCTTACTTTAATGTTATCTCATTGTTTTGTTATTTTATTTTATAATTTGTTCTCCCTCTGTAAGTTAGTTTATTTCATTTTTTTTCTCCCTCCGTTTCTATATATAACCGCACACTTTGTATTTTTTGTTTAGTTTAATTTTTTTCCCTTATGATGCTAAGGCTAAGCGAAACCGGTCGTTCAAAAAAAATATAGTAAAATAAGTGTTCTTATACAATGTTATTTATTCATTATTTTATTTACGCCCAAAGGTTTTTACACAAATATTACTTTTTTATAATAATATGCTCGTAAACAGTGCAGAAATGTTGTACAAGAAAGAAAAGTAGTAGTGAATAGCAGGTACATCCAGAGTTAAATAGTTTTATCAAATAATTTAGCTCTACTAAATGAAAAAAACTGTACTAAAGTATGCTTATATTGTGATATTGACGTACTAAATATATCAACAACATCGGAGAATTTGTTTCTCAGATGCTGAATTCGTCGCATAGTAGTATAATATTGCGAGGTTCAAGTAGAATTGTCACAATAGTATGGTAGGTACTGCCTTACCGGTAAGAATGATATGCCTACAAGAGTATATAGCTCTTGTGAGTGACCACCATTCAGAATTGAAACCTTACTTGAAATGGCTTTAGCCGAGTTGAGTGACCAGATCGAATGGCTAGGTGCTTACCAACCTTCATCTTCCTCTTCCCACCCCCTTTTGGCCATACAACACTCTGAATCGGGGATGATCTCGAGCGGTATTTGCATAAAAAGACGATATATCTTCTACGGAATGAGGTGCAAATATGTGTTAATTTGTCAAAATTGTATTCTATTTTAAGGATATTCGTTATATTTTTTCCACGCCGGGTGTTTAATCCGCAATTTCTGTGCTGTGAGCCAAAAATCTTGCCAATCTACTACAGCCGCCGTCAATGAATCTCATATGAAAGGCACAGTCCCTAGTGGCTCCGTTAACAACTTTTTTATTATTATTTTTTTTTATTTTTTTATTTAATCAATTGTACAAAAATAAACATTTTTACTTAATACTAACAGTAGGTATAATATTAATTCAATTTATATACAATGTCTAGTTAATGATAATTACCTCACTAATTGAGAAAGTTCTCGACCTTAGGGAGGGAGTACTATCATGGGTTTCTTGGAATTATATTTTTATATATTCGTAAAAAGCATTTACTTTGTGGCTTGCCATATTTATAAATAGAACACATACACTTTGTTTATAACCACTTTTTTATTCAATATTATGTCTATGAATAAAAAAGTGGTTATAAGCAAAGTGATTAAAAATGAATATAATGTGAATATAATACATTTTCGGTTATTTTATTGAAAAGTTTATTTTGAGTTTTTTCTTTGATATTTCGTAGTTGCTTACATCTATCATTAGGTAGTTTGTGGAATACCTCAATTGCTGAGTAGGAATAGTTATGTACTGTTGTTGTATTGAGTTTCGGGGTAATTATTTGATCTAATAATAATATTTAATATTTGGATAATTTGTATAGCGCCGTTTTTTAATGTTCTTGGTCTGGTGCTCACTGAATCATAATTGCTTTTTTCCTTGTGGATTTGAAGTAATGCATTTTTTATATATATTTTTCAAATCTAAAATCTTGAGTTCTGTAAATAATTCGTCAGTAGAGTAATCTAATGGCTTTTTTAAGATTATTTTTATTAGTCTTCTTTAGACTATTTCAACGGAGCTATTAACAGCAGGACCATAAAAAGATTCCTGTATTGATTGTGGAAAAAATGACCACTGTGACCAGAGTCAAAGAGCTTACCGCTGCTAAATCAAAATGTCAGACGTATTGACCAAGTTATATATCGATAGTCAGAAGCCTTTCGAGCCCCCCACATAAGCTGATGGTGATAATAAATCCAAAATACGTTTGATATCTCAAACATGAATGGCTGTATTGACGAAACGCGTGCTTCAACACACCGGAGTTGGCTGTTTGGGGGCGATTTCCTATCATAAATGTAAATGATATCCTTTTATAAATACAAACTTTTCTCAGAGCAAAAGCTTTATGAAAACAACGCAAGTTCACAAACAATCTAATAACTTGCCCCCGTGTACCATTCAATCACAAGTATTTTGGGGTGTTTCTGAAGACTTTCTTTAAAGGTGGTTGGGTCCTTAAAAAGTTGAGGTTACAGGTCGATTTTTGGTATTATTATTACAAACCTTTGAGTAAGAATATAAATGGAGAGAAAGTTAAATACTTTTACTCAGCCTATACAAATTTACGGTAAATCATTTTCTCTGGGTTTTTTACGTCGTAAATCGTGAGAAAGAAAGAGACGAGACAAGTTGACACATAACATCTCACCACTTTTAGGTATGTACGCATGTTTTTCGTCTCCCGCATCTCCAGTGACTCCACTTACGACTACGTTTTGTTATGCGACATAACTCAACGGTTTTGAGGTTATATCCTATATTTTTGTTGAAAACAATACTGTGAAAAAGCGGTTAAAAAAACAAACAAAACGTTATGTCGACATGTGCTATGAATAGATGTAAAAGCTGTGTCCATTAAAACCCAATCCACGCCCGAGTCAGGAAAAAAATCAACAATCCTGACAGTTAAGAATTAATATTAACTAGCAATTAAAATTTGTACAGCGCCCTTGTACAAATTATCCAAATATTATTATTATAATTACACTGTTTCGCAAAGCTATTCCTCCTGTATATTATTGCTCTGAGTTACAAACAAATATTCAACAAGTCTTTCTCAACCCTCCAAGTTTTTTCTTATTTTCCTGGTACCATTTTTATCGGAGGTTTGTGACAACCAAACAATAAGGTCTTCAGTATGTTGAAGGAAGGAAGGGACATAAATTTGGATCATTTCCTCAGACATTAAAATTCCCGTCTTCCGAGTCAACGATTTCCTTCGATCGTTTCTTTCACAATTAAGTAAGGAAGGTCTTATTTCTGAGCTTTTTATATGCATGCATTTTAATAACGGAATTTTTAGTAATAGTTTTCTTTTGGCCAGAGCAAGTGGGGCTATAACACCTTCTTTCAGGGAATGTTATGAGCTGGAAGAAACTAAGAAACGGGGGAGGAGAAGAAAGAAAGTGGATATTCAGAACGCTTTGTTTGATTTAAACTTCCCTTCCTTCTTCAACATGAATCTTTTTAAAGCGCAGGTTTACTTCTCTGTACTCTTCACACAGTATGATATAAAAAATCATGTTTTAAAATCTCGCCTACCTGGTTTCGCATTGTACGAAATGTATTTATTTACTTTAAAAAAGGATATACATAAATAATAATACACATTTTCTAACACATCCGTTAAATTAATATTTCTTGGTATAAATTAATAACATATCTTCGCTGGAAAGTCAAAAGGGGTTAAGCGACCCTTTGTTCAAAAATGAGTTACATATGCAGATTTGATCAGGTTTTTTTTCTGCGTCGAAAGCTCTGACTCTCGTTTGATTCCGAAGACTTTTGTGGCCCTTCAGACGTCTAAAATATATTTACCAATTGAGAGAAGGCATGTAAATAATTCGTTTAAATGAAACATATTAACTCCTTCAATATTTTATTGACCTTTGTATTTCTTGATTGACTTCTAAGAACCACCCATACTGCGCGCGTTCCTCAGTCTGCGTGCCAATGCCGAATGCACAATATAACTGCACAACACACACAGGGAGATAGATGCACTCCGCCCACTGAGGTGTCAAAGTACCAAGGCACCGGGGGAACAGCGGCGTAACGAGGTGTGGACTGCATACGATTAACTCAAGGCGACTCCGTGGCGCCCAACTGCACACTTTTGTACCGTGGGAGTGTTGGGCGGACTGATTTATCGGATTTCGTCTGGGCAGGAAGGTTCTTTTGTCTGAAATTATTATCATTCTTACAGACAACTTTTCTTGTTTACAAATATTTCAGGTTTATCAAATACCACAAGGTGCAGCACTCAAGAATGACGCTAAATGTTACTTTCTAGCATTCTAATACAAGCAATACTACAAATGATTTATCTGTAAATTTTCTATGGGTAGTAATAATTTATAGTTTTAATTTATCTGTAATTTTATAAGAGTAGTAATCTGAGGTTTCTCGTGAATACAATTTTTTGACTGTAATTTATTAAATTCTACGAAAAACATACCAAAATGTCAGTAAAATGTGCAGTTTGAAAACCAAGAGAGGCATTTTTATTCGGTTTACCTAAAATTCTACTATGATTTCATAAAAAAACAAAAAGATTACTGTTTAAGAATTGTATTCACTAGAAACCTTGGACATTTTTCTAACTACCTGTATAGAATTAACAGATGAATCATTTGTAGTATTGCTTGTAACAGAAAGCCAAAATTTATGTATTTTTGGATAATTCTTTTACGTAGATACATTATTCATAAGATACGTAGTTTAATGAAAACAAGTTCCGATTATCTTGACTTATGTAGACACCTCTTTGAAACTTTTTGTAGAAATGAAATACTGGAGATGATTCTTAACTCTTAAAACGTGCGGCATTGGAGTGCTACGTTTTTTTGATTTTTATCAATACCCCATCAGAGTCCGGAACTCTTCGGAACCAGTGGAGCTATGGAACTATGGCATTTTCACTTACTTTACGGCATATTTTATTGTGTGAGGCTGAATAAAGTGGGGAGGGTAAAGTGATTTTTTAAATATTTTTTTGTAACGATAACCACCCTAGAGTCCCAACTGCTCCCAACCGCCTAGAGCCAGTGAGATTATGGCATCCCCAATTGGGGTATGTTGTGAACCTAAAGTAAGTGAGGAAGGGAAAGTTATGGAGAAGAGGAAGGTTTAGAAGTGCCTGGCTATTTAGATCTGGCCACCAAACACGGGTAGAGCCATTTCAAGCAACGTTTCGATTCTAAATGGTGGTCTTTCACCAGGGCGATACTTAGAGTATCTACCACTCTGGTTAAACTTATATACTATCACCTGCTACCGACGAATATATATATATATATATAACTAAGAATCGCTTATTAGCAAGGTCGTCTCCAAACAGATGTTGATTAATATACTCACAATAAAAGCACAAAATAAAACTACTCTTAACCCAAAGCAAAACAAAAATATCTTCTAAAAAGAAAGTCACCACAAAACAATTAATATATTCAATAACCTAACAAAGACATCAACTAGAAATACGGCATTTTGAGCATTCTTAGAACAATAATTGTAAGTCTAACAAGAATACAAACTCGACTCTACACTAACACATATCGTCGCTGGAAAGCCAAAAAGGCTGAAGCGACAATTTAGCCAAAAATGAGGTAAATATGCAGTTTCGATCAGGTTTTTTTTTCTGCATTGAATGTTTTGACTCTCGTTTGATTCTAAAGACTTTTGTGGCCCTTCAGCCATCCAAAATATATTTACCATTTGGGAAAAGGCTTGACTCAAGCGACACAATACCAGGACGTTTTAGCTTTTTGTCACTTCAGGTAACTCAGTAAAAGCATTGAGTTAGCTTTTTTTTCAAAATTCAACCAGGTACTGAAGACTTTTATTATAAAACGAAAAACTTAAAAGTGCTCTGGTGTAAACTTTCCAAAATAAAGCTTCAGCTCTTTTGCCTTTCCGGCGACGATATTTACTTTGTATGACATATCTTTTGGGGCAATTTCGTGGTTCAACATTAGTTTCATTTAAATCTCTTCAATTACTGCATTTTATGTTCTCCGTTCTCATTTATTATTCTATGCATGCGTTTTGATTTATATGATTTTCTAGTCTATAACTGTCCACAGAAGCAAAGCTAGCAGTTTACAATGGAGTGCTTATATCAACCCTGATGTATGGCAGTAAGGTATAGAACTAGCAGAGGAAGGATGAAAGTAGACTGAATGCTGTAGAAATGAAATCCCTCAGGCGTATGTTGAGGTAAAACCATGTATGACCGTATTAAAAATGTGGATTTCCGGAAAGAATGCAAGGCTAATGCGAGCGTAATTAATAGGACCAAGACAGGGACGCTTAGATGGTTTGGGCATGTAGAGCGAACGAACGAAGAAAGGTGCGTGAAACGAAAATATGATGCGAAAGTGAATGGAAGAAGAAGTCAAGGACGCCCGAGAAAGACATGTCACGATCGAGTAAATCAAATACTTGAATCGGGTCATGTGAAGAGTCAGAATAAGAGAAGAGTATGTATGAGACGATGTGTGAATGTGAATGAAGCAAGGATATAAATCAATGTGCCAAGACAGAGTTGAATGGGGGTTCGTCTTCTCTGCCTACCCCTGTGGGGAAATGGTGTGATAGTTAGTTTATTTTCTACGTTTGCTGCAAGAAAAAGAACGATCACACAAAAGCCTTTTGTCCTTTTTAATTACAAACTACAAAGTTATTTTAAATGAGACATAAAACAGATTGTTTGCTTTATAATTATAATATACGCCAGTTGACTAAAATGATGTTATTTCTTGTTCAATGATTCATACTTGTACCGTATAACTTCAAATAAATACATTTAATACTTTCCCCCAATGAACTTGCACGAATTTCGGTAAATATGAAAAATTATTTCAGCATTATTTCGCTGAAAGAAAATCATTGAATTTCAGGCTGCGATTTAGACTTTCAAAATTATTCGTTCGTTCAATTGAACGCGTCACGACGGAGGAAGAAAGAATTAATGCGCCTTTGTTTTGTCAGAATTTGAGATAATCGGGAGACGAAACTTGGCCGAGGTTTGTCCAAAGTTTATGGAACGTTTTTCACTTTCGGAAAATACTTCAGTTGTGTAACGTCTTGACTGTTCAGGATTATAAGAAGGCAAATAATACGTGTTTTAATTATGAAGAATGGGAAAAACTTCTATTATTATATATAGTGCATACCGTACAAGAGTCCAAACTGTTTCTAACCGTCTAGAGCATAGGTTCTCAACGTGGGCGATAACGCCCCCTTGTGAGCGTTTGAAACTTTCAGGGAGGCAGTAGAAGACCCAGGGAAAATTAGGGGCGTTGGAAAAAAATTTCGATGAGGAATTTTTGGTTCTTCGCTAACTTCGATTTAAATGAACCGGTTCCTAGCCAGTCACTGGAACGGTCGATAATAATAATAATATTTGGATAATTTGTACAGCGCCGTTTTTGTGAAAAATCACCTCAAGGGCGCTGGTGCCCTCTATTATATCCTATATTACTCTCTAATCATAATACTGGTAATCTCTACCAACTACTACTTTTTTGGCGACGAACTTTTGTCAATTTGCTAGTACTTTTGAAAAAAACACCAGGAGCCGGTTCCAAAAAGAACTGGATAAATAACCGGTTCCTCGGTGGTTACCGATAATTGTAACCGCAACACACCTAATTCTGATATCGACCATCTCTAATGTCAAATCTTTCTTTGACGAGTTCGACTTCAATTGAAATATTCACTGCGAAGGGTTCATTTCAAAGAACTAGCAGTTCGTGAAGCATTCACAAAACATTGAAGTTTTTTTCCCAACGCTAGTTTAAATATAATTGTGGCAATAGCTATTTCAGATTAATATATATAAGTTTAAAAAAATGGGGGGGGCTCTAGAAAAAAAAATATTCTCATAGTGGGCGGTGGGCAAAATAAGGTTGAGAATCTATGGTCTAGACCAGGGTTCTCCAAACTTTCCAGCCTTAGGGGACATACTGATTACTCCAGTAAGTTCCGAGGGCCAAAACCATATTATTACTTATCACAAAAACAATAACAATAAGCCTACAACAATGTTATGAGTAGTTAGCCCATGACCATATCAATGTAGATGTCACATTAATAATTATTCAACATAAAATTAGAATACTTCAGTAAACTAAATTTGATTTGCTATAAAAAATATGTTCTCTAAAATGAGTTTTCAAGTATGCTAGCTCTCCGCGGGCCGGACAAAATCTGTCCGCGGGCCGGATGTGGCCCTCGGGCCGTAGTTTGGAGACCCCTGGTCTAGACTCTAGAGCATGGGTTCCAAACCTGGGGGTAATTACCACTGCGGGGGTAAAACAGCTATTCTGCGGGGGTAATAATTCTGGTAATCTTTGGTGTGTACTCGTAGATAATAGAATTACAGGCATATTAAGGTCATTTTCTACTGATTACGAAAAATACGAAGATGTTTCAGCGAACGTAGAATTTCTCGGACTACGCGAGGATTGCACTTTCAAATTGGATTTTCAAAATTATGACCTCGGCACATTTTGGCGAGAAGTAGGTGCTGAATATCCTATTGTAGCTGATAGAGCTTTAAGAACGATAATATCTTTTCCTACCACTTATAGATGTGAGATTGATTTCTCAACTTTGGTAACAGTCAAAACAAAGGCCAGAAACCGTCTCAATGTGGATCATGACTTGAGATGCGCTTTAAGTGA
The DNA here is from genome assembly GCA_022651775.1 of Drusus annulatus. Classification (NCBI taxonomy): domain Eukaryota; kingdom Metazoa; phylum Arthropoda; class Insecta; order Trichoptera; family Limnephilidae; genus Drusus; species Drusus annulatus. Next base: position 329,983 of record JAGWCC010000499.1, on the reverse strand, counting down.
AACTAAACCTAACATAAAAAAAACTTGCGAATGCAAAATAATTCCAACCTCCCCATTGAATGTCATTGATTAATTAAGGAAGTACATTGAAATTTTAATTTAACGTATTTTTTGTGAAATTTTATGATTGGTAAAGGCTATTTGTATGCATGTGTTTTTTTCTTCGTTAACATTTTAAAGGGGGGTAAAATCAGTTTCCCTGATAAGACATAGGGGTAACAAGACTAAAAAGGTTTGGAACTACTGGTCTAGAGCAAGTGATACTATAACATACCCAACTGGGGTATATTGTGAGGTTAAAGGTTGTGGAGTAGAGAAGGCGATAGGAAGTAGAAGGTTAGGAAGAACCTGGCTATTCAGATCTGGTCACCAAACACGGATAAAGCTATTTCAAGCAACGTTTCAATTCTGAATGGTGGTCTTTCACCACTGTTTCGCAACTGTTAAACAGATCGTTCTGATTCTGATTTAAGGCTCAGCACCCAAAATGGCGCTAAAGTTCACTTTGAAGCATTCTAATACAAGCAATGCTGATTATGATTTATCTGTGAGTTCTACATGGGCAGCTAGAAAAATGTCTAAAGTTTCCAGTGAATAATTTTTTTAAGCTCTAAACTTTTAAATTCTATGAAAAACAAACTAAAACGTCAGTAAAGGTGCAGTTTCAAAACCAGCGCAAACATTTTTTTTACCTAAAATTTCAGTATTTATTACATGAATAATAAAAAAATTACCGCTTTAAAATTCTATTCACTGGAAACCTTAGATATTTGCCTAAATATTCTTATAGAATTAACAGATAAATCATTTGTAGTATTGCTTGTTTTAGGAAGTCAATTTTCGGGTAATATTTTTAAAATTAGTTAACAATTTTTCCTCTTTATTATTAATTTTATATGTAGACGACTAATATGAGTATTTTTTACAAAAATGACTTGTAACTTCAGACTTGAATACTTGTCCTCCTTTCATCTTGTACCATAATATGGCATTTTCTGAAGACGAAATCGGGAATTAAGGCTAGATTCACTGATTTATACGACTGACACGGAGAACATGGGAAATATGGAAACACAGCCTTTTAAAACAAACAAGCTTTGCGACCCTCTTCAAACAATATGTACAACTATTTATCTTCAAATTGAGAGTAAATTTCAAATAATATAGGTACAACTAATTTACCTACCCTAAAAATATTTTCATTAAATCACTACTGTTTTTAGTCGTTTTGTTAGATATCTCTGTGAGAGTTATTTAACTAACTGACGAGCCTTTCTCCGCAGGGGTTGACTGAGAGAATAGACTGCCACCCGACTCTGTCTCGGCACACACTCTTTGCTCTATCCACATTCATAAATCGTCTCATACATACTTTTCTTAGTATTTCTTGTTTTTTTTTCTTGTTTAAAAAGAAAGACAAAAAATTCCCGGATTCCCAATAACCTGACAACATTTAAAGAAAATCCTACTACTGTCATAGTAAGAGGAAAATATTGATTGTGCAATGATGGAGGACGTAGCTAGCAGAGGAATTGAACCCACGACGCTCGAGTGAAAATCCGACACGTTTGTCCACTCTACTACAGCTACTAACCGGTATAATTATTTGATACACTTGATCGCGCCATGTCTTTCTTGGGCGTACCTGATTTCTTCTTCCATTCACTTTCACGCCATAAATTCTCCTCACACTCTTTTCTTCGTTCGTCCACTCTGTATGCCCAAACCGTCAAAGCGTCTCTTTATTAATACTATTCATAACGCTTACATCAGCTTTGCCTTCTTTCCGGATATCCACATTTTATACATGGTGTTACCACTTATACGCATCAGGGATCTCATTTTTACAGCATTTAGTATACTTTCATCCATCTTTTGCCAGTTTCATGCCCCACTGCCATACATCAGGGTTGGTATAAGCACTCCATTTTGGACTGCTGGCTTCGCTTCTTTTAACATTTTTTTTTTATTTGCACCAACAGCGTTCAATCCTCCATTAATGAAGTTTCCTACATTCCCCTTACTTTCAATATCCTTATCAGGATCGATAGTCATTTAAACATATTAAATGTAATCTAAACAAAATTATGGTAGGGTTTTTTAAGGTATGATGTTTACAGATAAAAATAAATAAAGCCATTCACATTCAAATATTATATCATCTTAGAGAATCTATCCTGAAAGTAACTCGCAACTGCCTTTATCCTTAGACCGATATGAGTACTGTGCAAATATTCAGATTCATCCCTTAATAATGGGGTAGTTTGCTCAGCCTGTCTGCAAACCAGTGGTTATTTCGGTTGCCATTATACTCGAAGCCTTACAAATGATGCACCCCTCGGGAAGGTATCAATGGATAAAATCAACGAATTCACCCAACCCTTAGACTGAGGGTTGTTTATAGTGTAATGCGACTGATCGAGAAACTTCTGGAATTTTCTTAATGGCGGGGTGGTAAAACAGCGGGTTGGTTTCTAATGAATGCTCTTTGATAATAAATATATGGTTTTGAATTATACCGCAAGGGTATTGAATGAACAACTTGAACAACTTAAATTTTGAACATAGGGATGGTTCGGTGATTTATTTGTTTTCATTTATTCATTTAACTGTTTGACTATACATACAGCCCTTTCTGCGCAGGGGTGGGAAGGGGCCTGCACACAACTCCATCTTTGAACACACCCATTACATTAATCATTAGCTTACATTCATACCTCTTCTCGTACGTACTCTTCTGTTAGACTGACTCCTGATATGACCCTACTTAACCATTTGATTAACTTGATCATACCGTGTCTTCGTGGGCCGTCGCCGACTTCTTCATTACATTGTGTGTATATTCTCATGACACTCTCCCTTCGTCCACTCTACACGTACAATCCATATAATGGTTCTGTTGCTTCCGAAGCTGCAATAAACACCGAATGTGTTTTCAGCTTCGGACGAATTCATAATAATGGACTGTAAAAATTATAAACTAAAATACTACTAGATGGAAGTGTGATTATATATGTAGGTAGGTTAAAGATTCACTAAGCCAATTCACTCACCGATGAAGTTATGGTAGAATCCTTGAGATTTTCTTGAAACACTTGTTTCAATATATTATATTCTTAATTTACGAAACCAAATTTATTTTTGAACTTCTTTTTTGGAAGCAACAACAAAACCGACCACGAAGAAGCAAGAACACCAACAAGCCACACGTAGTTCATCAAAGACTACTTCTTCTTCTTTTATATAACAGTGTTGTTAAATAAGAAACCGAATAGCCAAAAAAAAAAAAACAAATAGGTGAGAACCTAGTACCTCTTAGATTTGTTTATTTCGCTTACATCACTCTTGATTTCCTTATTTTTGTGCTATCTGAGCAAATCTTATAAATAAATAATAAATAAATCTTATAATTCTATACCTCATTGCCAAGGTTTGGTATCAGAACTCTATATTTATACTAATGATTTTAATAATACCAAATTTTAAACATTATTCCACTATTTTTTATTTAAGACCTGACCGATTTCACCTTATTAAGAGTATCGTCAGAATGGTACAATTTTAAATAAATCTATGATATTTATACTATTAGTATCCGGAATGGACGCTTATTGAGTTTCATAGTGAACATCTGTGACTTGGGGTTTTGTTTTATTGCTGACTGAAGCGGCTTTACAATAATATTAAAAAATACATTCGTGTAGTTTTATTCTTTGATCCATTTTTTTCAAAAGTTTAAAAATCGAAGAACACACAAAAACGTGACTAACCTTTCCAGTTTTCAAAAACAAACCACTAATCTAAAATGGCTGATAAAGCTAACATATGATAAAAATATAGGTGCCAACATAACAACAAAAAAAAACGATAATCGAATGTACACAGCCCGCGAAAATTCAAAATTCACCTTTTCTTTTGAACAGGCCATGTATATGTTAACTGTTAGTTTCGCATCCCTTCGCAAAGTATTAACGCCAACTGATTTCTGCATTTTGTTTTACGTGAATTAAGTGCCCTTGAGGTGACATTACACCAAAATGATATTGCCTACACTCACCCTTATATCAACGCACGTGTCAGCCCTCCCACTTATTCCAAAGATTCACGTGTTATCAAAATAAAATTGCGGAGCGTCTTCGAAAGCTCTCTTTCAAATACAAAAAAGATAAACGACTGTCGAATTCGGTCATCCTTGAATTGATAAAAAATAAATACACGTGGCTTTGATTGTAATTCCCGAAATTCTACCAAAGCATTTATTGAAGACGTTATTTCCGTGAATACGACACGTTGCTGCGTAAAGTTTTTCATTTAGCGATACAAATAAATACATTCTTTAAGGCTTTGATTCCCATTCACGATCTTTCCCATGACAAAAAGCAAGAAATACCACAACGTCTTATTACTCATTCCATCAAACGTTATTTTGTATCAAAGAAGGATGTCCTGATACGTGTTCATTATTATTTGCGGAAATGTTTTTTTCAGAACACACCCCAAATTCCAGCAAATCCTCCCTCTTCACACGCCCTTCTTCGCTTTTATTCCCAACAACAGAAGTGTCAATCGAGACCTAATTGTTTGAACTAGAACATAAATCCCTGCCGAAAAGAAGTCATTGACGAAGCAGATAAAAAGAGAAGAGGAAAAAAGTGTCTCCTCCTTAAAGCTTAGAGGGATTATTGGACTAAGTTCTTTTCTTGTACAGGATATACAGGCTCTACGAGCTCCGCAGGACAAACAGGCTAAATCTGGGATGTTTACAGTTTAAGGTGGAGGGGTTTGCTCTGTATTCTGTATTCTTACAAGAGTGTGATTGTATTTTCTGCCCCTCGAGTCTGCCATTATTCTGCTCGACGTGGGTGAGTCAATACTTCGCACGTAAAGGTGCTTTCCAAGTCACAAATCACACGATTCAATGTGTCAAAAAAAATTAACATGACTTTACGTAATATGTGTTTTATGTAAATTTTTTCAAATAAAATCATACCATACTAGTTGGTTATCTCATCCTCAGATAAAATTACCAAAAATAAAAGATTATTACAGAAAAACTCAGCCTATGGTGGAATTTTGTCGTAAATTAATAAATGAAAACTTTTTCAAATACGTTCTCTATGTTCAGTGACTAGATATGCATAGCTAGGTACCGTTAACTATATATTCTCTTCTCCATCTCTTTCCCATTAGCCTCACAACTTCCAAATGTCCAAATTAGAGTAGCTATTTAACTAACATATATGCACATGGCTCCGGACAAATAATAGGACTCTTGTTTGGTGTCACATTAAAAAGGTTACAAAAAGCTTCGCTATCCAAACTGTGCCCTTAGTGAAAAAAAAAACACATGGAAAAGTATTGTAAAAAATGTCACTGTCTGTAAATAATTTCACATAAAATCATATTTTTTGTCTTATTTAAACATTTTGAGTACATTTCGGGCTCTAGCGACTTCCAAACTAGGAACTTGCCGAATTATGATAGTCTTGAATATATTTATCAACAGTGCAAAGGTTGTTGTAGAACAGTTTCAACCTGCATCTTCAAACTGAAAGATGGCCAAACCAGCTGAAAGCTGCCTGTAACAGAATGAAATCGCAAAAATAATATGGGCTTAAATAATGTTTTAAATTGGCTTAACGCTAGAATAAAGTGTAGTGAAAACTGTGTAGTATCACTATTTATTAGTCAGTAGTAATTTTTCAGTTACTTTTTAAGCTCTATGTAAGGGAATGCGGATGCCGTCTGCAACAGCAGTCTGCTAACAAGTTTAACGTATTCCAGGTTGTTCATAGTACGAATTCAGACTTAAATTTATGTCTTACTTAAAAAACCACGGCAGCTATGAATTACGTTTCCAAGTATACTAAACAACCAAGCCTTAGTGATAAGTTATAGGTTAGATAATTTAAGTAGTGAAGCTCCCTTGGGGTGACTTTTTTCACGAAAACAGCGCCATTAAAATCGGTCAATTTTTGTTAACTGAAAAATACGTGTTAAGTTTATTTTGAAAGAATAAAAAGTAGACTAGAAACTGAAAGTAAAACGAATAAAAAGCGGCGTACCTCAAAGAAACCACTTTTTTCGCAATTTTTAAGAGAATGACACTATAGAATTTCAAATATATAAATATCACAGCAAGGTGTTGAACCTTTTTCAAATGTGTGTACTTTAAAAAAAATTGTTAGACATCCCTCTGTGCTTGTTTAGATGACAAATAATAGATTTTTAAGATACAATTTCGCGGGTACAAATGCTTTGGCCACTAGTCTACAGAAGTCATCAAACAGCGATTATAAAGAAGATTTAGAACACAGTTTGTTTATACATTCTCAAATTGAGAATTCTGAAATTGATTTAATTATTATACTTTTTTTTTTTTTTAATATTAATACCGTAAAGAGTCTCAACTGCTCTCAACCGTCTAGAGCCAGTGAGACTATGGCATCCCCAAATAGGGTATGTTGTGAGGCTGAAGGTACTGGGAAGGGGAAGGAGATGGGGAAGAGGAAGGTTGGAAAGTACCTGGCTATTCAGAGCTGGTCACCAAACACGGCTTAAGCCATTTCAAGCATCATACCTTGATGATGGGCTACCGTTCACTACCTAAAACTCGTTTCAAAACCTCTCTCTTTCCTTTCTGCTTGCAATTTTCCTTCTGCCTCTCAACGTTCTTCAAAAATAGGTTACGTCGTTTGAATTCTGATCAGTAGGGAACAAGTCACATTATTTTTTTAAGCATGAACAAAATATCTATGTCTTTAAAAGTGATCATGTTTCAACTATCGCCTAAATAGAATTTAATTAGATAGGCAATTTATTTTTTACACCAACTCCACACAGAAGGCTTCGAGGAAAACTATGTCCCTCGAGCCTATGTCATCTTTAAGGATGCAGTGTGGAGGGTCTTTTTGAGGAAAGTAAGAAGTGAACCTGGGTCTTGAAAATGCCCATGTTGAAACACAGAGGCCGGCAAATCGTAGCACAGCCGAGCTGTTGAACATAAGATCGAGTCGTAAAAGCGACCCGTTCTCGTGTATCGAATATTAACCGTGTACAAATGTTGGGCGCGCATTTGGCAAGTTTCCCGACTATGCATCGGTGGCGAAGGGATCAATGACGCAAGTTCCTCGGAGCATCATCCATTGAAATACCGGTAGAACAAGGACAGCATTCCCACCTGACGCCTTTGCTCCAAAGATTGCAATCCGTTAGTTGAGATAGGAGAATCTATCAAACGGGCCGCCCGTTTCCGCACAGTGTCAAGGGTTATATTTTTTTTTTTTTTTTTTTTTTAAAGAAAGACAAACATTCCCGGGTTACGAATAACTTGACAATATTTGAAAAACTCCTACTGCCATCATAATAAACGGAAGATGTTGCTTGTGCAATGATGGAGGACTTAGCCAGCAGAGGAATTGAACGCACGACGTCCGGGTGGGAATCCGACGCGTTTGTCCACTCAGCTACCGACAGGACAAATTTATTGTAACTTATTAGTTTCGGTAGCACAGTTACTCCCGGAGAGATTACAGGTCCCGAGTTCGATTCTCGGTCGCAACCCACTTTTATTTATTTTCTAGTTCTTCTTCTATTTCATATTCTTTGAATATTAGTAAAATTGTTTCAATAATAAATTTCACAATAAGCTTAAAGCTTTAATAATAAAATTATTTTTATAAAACGATACTTATTTCTACATTGTATTGCTGCCAACGAGTGATTTGGTATTATTTTTCACTAAATCGTATTAAATAATCTTTATTTATGAGAGATGAATTTACCGATATAATTTTTTATTCGATTTGAGACTTATAAAGCTATGGAAAAAAAGCCATGAATAATAAAAGCAAAGAACAAAAAATTGCCATATCCCGTATTATACAATATTCATGTTTAAAGCTCTGAATTCGAAATTCGTCTCCTTGTAATTATATGAATCTATATTAAATACATGTGTCCATGTCTGCAATTACGTTTTTAGTAAGTAAAGCAGAGCTCATTTTATATTCTGTCCCTGTCCTGAGCTACTTTAACGACAACAGTCCATTATATTGACGGCCTCCGTGGTCAAGCGGTTAAGACGCTCGACTACGAATCCAGAGGTCGCGGGTTCAAATTCCGGGTTGCACATAGTTTACTTTACTTAATGTGTTAGATGATATTTACAAAATTCATGCATAATATATTTGCGGTTTCAGAGTGATACATACTATAAGTATTGCCCTGCTAAAAGACCTCCATTCAGAATCGAAACGTTGCTTTAAATGGCTTTAGCCGTGTTTGGTGACCAGATCTGAATGGCCAGGTACTTCCCAACCTTACTCTTCCCTATCTCCTTCTACTCCCGCTACCTACAACCTCACGACATACCCGGATTGGGGATGCCAGAGTCTTACTGGTTTCAGACGGTTAGGAGCATTTAGGTCTCTTGTACAGTACTCACTATAAAAAATAATGAAAAACATACGACAAAGCTTAGATACAGGTGAACTTTGATTGAAGTTCAATCTCAGCTTTACATGAAGCATAAAACTTCTTTGCTTTGTTGGCGCTATTAAAAACTCTCAAGCGGTGAGATCAGGCGTAATAAAATTTGCACAGCATTTTGTGTGCAAAATGTTTTGGTCAGTACTTGAATCATAAATTGTATAGCTATGAAATATACATTCATCTTTTCAAATCCAAACGCTAAATTATTAAAAAGCGTAACCATGTAGTAAAGTTACATTTTTTTTTGTTTGTTGTACAAAATGATCATTTATTACTTAATACTAACAATAGGTATAGCATAAATACAATTAATATAGAATGTCTAGGATATTGAAAAAAGGGTGAATGCAGGAAACTTATTGGAGGACTGATCGCTGTTGGCGCTAATAAGAAATTGTCCAAAGAAGCGAAGCTAGCAGGTCACAATGGAGTGCTTATACCAACCCTGATGTATGGCGTTAGGCATGGAACTGACAGAGGAAAGATGAAAGTAGACTGAATGCTGTGGAAATGAGATCCCTGAGACGTACTCGTATGTACGATAAAACCATGTACGAGTATGACTGTTAAGAATGTGGATATCCGGAAAGAATGCAAGGCTGATGTAAACGTAATAAATATGATCAAGAAAGGGACGCTTAGATGGTTTGGGCATGTGGAGCGAATGAACGAAAAAATGAGTGTGAAAAGAATATATGATGCGAAAATCATCGAGGAAAATATAGCACGATCAAGTGAATTAAATACTTGAATCGGGTCTCGTAAAGAGTCAGAATAACAGAAGAGTATGTATGAGACGATGTATGAATGTGAACGAAACAAGGAGTGTTTGCCAAGACAGAATTGTATGGCGGTCCGTTCTCTCTGCCTACCCCTGCGGGGAAACGGCGTGATGGTTAGTTAGTTAGTTTACATAAAAATATCTTAATGATTTAATAAAACAAATTTATAACTTTATTCCACTTTTATTTTATGACTGGACCGGTGTCAGCCTATGACGGCCATCTTCAGACTAGTACAAGTTGTTGTTAACCTACGGCTTATATACTATTTTTGGGGATGTCAGGGGTAGTAAACAATGATTTTACTTTAATTATATTCATCAGTATTGTTGCATGATTTTAATAGTTACAGGGTAAAAGCTACTTCTAATTTATTGGTATTATTATTTTATATATCTATCTGGAATATTTATATATTTTATTAAATATTTAAGATGGGTTACAGTCGCATTTCTATAAATATGAATTGACAATGTATTTATATAATGAAAGGTTGGTGAATACTGATTGTTAATGAGTTTACTTTAGATTTTCCCATCTTAATTGTGATGTCCAGATGTACAACATAATTTTCTAATTATTGGGTTACTCCCAGCATTATGGTATAATTAGTTTTATGATTCTATTCATTATGCACTGTTAGAGTAAATTACTTCTATTATTATATAATTTCTCGCATAGGCTGGGACCGGTCCAGTCATAAAATAAAAGTGGAATAAAGTTATAAATTTGTTTTATTAAATCATTAAAATGGAATTCCACCACGAATTAACAGTTTCAAAATTAGAAATAATAAAAATATCTTAATTCAGTTACAATTTCTAGTTTATAATAATTACCTTCCTTTTTGAGAAGGTTCTCGTGCTTAGGGAGGGAGAAATAGTAATAATGTTTGAATTAAGCCATTTTTATGCAAACTAACTAACTAACCATCACGCCGTTTCCCCGCTGTGGTAGGCAGAGAGGACAGACCGCCATATAACTCTGTCTTGGCACACACTCCTTGCTTCATTTACATTTACATATTATCTCAAACATACTCTTCTGTTATTCTGACTCTTCACATGACTGGATTCAAGTATTTGATTCACTTGATTGTGCCATGTCTTTCTCGGGCGTCCTCGATTTTCACTTTTACATCTTTCGCATCATATATTCTTTTCACACTCCTTTCTTCGTTCATTCGCTCCACATACCCAAACCATCTAAGCATCCCTTTCTTGATCCTATTCATTTTTATGTACAGTATAATATTACACGCAGGTAGTCCATATATCGGTGGTCAAGACGCTTGGCTGATCATAACTCAGAGTGGATAGCTATTCACTCCCTTCACAATAAGTTAGGCTCGATGAAAAGATCTTTGGGTACCATAGATGGGATAATTTATAGCTTATTTTTTAAGTTTTGTTTTGGACCAGTCGCTCCAGACTCTCTGTCGGTCCAACCACAGCTTATGGCAAACAGCACTAGCACCCTTCTCCGCAGTGGAGTAACAATACGGCATGGCGCGGCGCTGCGCTATAAATAATATTATTCCTAATGATACAATGTCTTCCCACCCCCCGCCCTCACCCCACCCACTACCATCTTCCCGGAAGGAAACAAACCCCAAGCAAGACAGGGTTAAATAAGAGTGGTTCGAGAGCTTAATATTGTTATTACATCCCTACATCAAAAGACAACGAACAATCCTCGATCTACCGCCAAGACCTCTAAGCAAACATAACATCATGCCACTTCCCCTGTCATAGTTTTACTTGATCATGCATTGACGGCCTCCGTGGTCAAGTAAGAAGCTCGACTACGAATCCAGGGTCGCGGGTTCAAACCAGGCGTACGCAAATAACTTTTATTTGATTGATATGTGTCACAACTCATAACACATTTAATTCATATAAAATAATGTATGGTATATTTTCGGTTACAATATAGTTGACAATAATGTAATTTAAAAAAGAAAACTTACAAAAAACATTATACTTTTTTTATATTAGGTTAAGTGTTTGATTTGTAGAAATCCATTTTTTTTTAATAATTCAATTGAATTTAATTTGTTATTATTATTTGGTTCTGCTAGTTAGAGTTTTTATTTTTAGTAACAGCTGTTCCGGCGTTTAAGTTGTCTGAACAGCTGTCAGAGTGGTAGATACTCCAAGTATCAGTAGTGAAAGACCACCATTCAGAATCGAAACGTTGCTTAAAATGGCTTTAGCCGTGTTTGGTGACCAGATCTGAATAACCAGGTACTGTCCAACTTTCCTCTTCCTCATCTCCTCCCCCTCACCATTACCCACCAATTGGGGATACCGCAGTCTCACTGGCTGAAGAGTTGTAGATAAGAAACTCCATTTTAATTTTTAGTAAAATTAAAAAACCTAAAATTTTGTAGATATCTCAGGATCGCACAATTCAGAATCGAAACGTTGCTTGAAATGGCTTTAGCCGTGCGTAACACACTTGGGGTAGGATTACCTATGCCATATTACCGCTGGTTTCATGTTGTTGGTACGCTTGTAGGAAAGTCGCATAAAAGTTTTAAAATAATACCTTTTTAAGATGCACAGAAGAAATATAAGACTGCAAGATAATTAACATAAGCGTATTGACATGTCGATAGTTTGTGTTTTCAAGAACCGAAGCAATTAGACAGTGAGCTTTTTACCATTCGCGAAAGACTGACTACCACTGAGAGAGAAATGATAATATGGATATGAGAAAAAAATATACGACCCACATTGGCCCATTTGTACGTCCTTTGTTTGCGCAAAGATGAAAGACGACGCTGTTTTATAATAGTGTGTATCTCTTTACAACATGGACATCAATTACTGCTGTATCCTTTTCGTTTTGAAAGCGAGAAACAGTTGCCATGAATAAATATCACAGGAAGGTTTTCGTTTACACATTACTTCGGAATGATTTGCGATTTGTATCGGAATGGGCTCTAGCGGTTCCAGGCTTCAATAGTTGGACATGTCATTAGTGGAATGATTACTGATGATAAAGGTTCTGTCCAAAAGCTGACACAACCAAGTCGATAGAATGTGTATTGCTTCCCTTTAAACTAGGGCTTTGGTGTGAAAATGTTGATTTCTCGATAATATTGTACCTAATTGACGAACCCAACACCGCCATCCCACCGTTTCGTCGAAAACAAAGGCAGAGTTGATGGCATATCGTCGCTGGAAAGGCAAAGGGGTTTAAGCGACACATTGATCGAAAATGAATTAAATATACAGTTTTGATAAAAAAAAAATCATCAAATGCTCTGACTCTCGTTTGTTTCTGAAGACTTTTGTGGCCCTTCAGCCATCTAAAATAAATTAACCATTTGGGAGAAAGCTTGACTCAAGCGACACAAGTTTGGGACTTTTTTAGCTTTGTGTCGCTTCTGGTAACTCAGTGAGAGCATTGAGTTACCTGAGTTAACTTTTTTTTTTAAATCCAACCAGGTACTGAAGACTTATGAATTTTATTGTGTGGCAAAAAACAAAAACAAAAAATGCCCTGGTGTAAACTACCCAATATGACGCTTCAGCCCTTTTGTTTATCCGGCGACGATATATTACTTGCTTCATCTCATCTCATCTCGTCTCATTCTTATCCTATTCCTATTCAGGCCGGGGAAGCGTTCCTGTCCTGCAATACTTCGACGGTCTCCGTCCACAGTAGGCCCAACTAACATACAGACAGATATATGTTGGACAGTGATGAAAGAGAGAGATACAAGATATAGTAGAGGGAGACAGTCTCTTTTCTCCTATATCTTGTATCTCTCTCTTTCATCACTGTTCTATATATATCTGCCTATATGTAATGTTATTTAGTTGATGTAAAAGCCCTGAAAAAGCTTAAGAAAGTGAAACCTGGTTGGCGGTCAACTCAAATAAAGTGATGTTTTACAAAGTTTGTTGTTTTATTTAATAGTCAATCAAGTGCTCTTTGGCTTTAATGTAAATCGATAAAAATGTGATATTTTTGTAACTCCAGCCTATTTGAAGAATACTCGTATAATGCTTTCATTTCAAAATATCTTATTTCGAAATAATCTGGATTATGGCCATCGCCGCTCTCAATATATACGAGTTTCTCGTGTCCATTCATTCATTCCGATTATTATTGTTGGGCGGGTGGGGCGGGATTTTGATGGTGGGTAGGGCGGGGGATGGCGTGGGGAGGACTGCGTAAAAGTGGATTGCATTAATCATTCAACAGAACTAGACTGGCCAACGCTGGCCACGTTGCCCCATCCACCGAAGAGATAAACTGATAGAAGTATGTCGGGCGTGTCTGTGTGCCCGGAGTAGAATTAATTTTATCGTATTCTGATATTAATCATTTTTTTTAAATATATACTTCTTTCTTGAACAGATAATTAATATCATTGTAAATTACCAAAGTTAGTAATATTTTCGTAGAAAGCAAAACTATGTGGTTTGACATATTTAGTGAAAATTAAATAATTCTGTCCAATTTTAGGTATATTTCCTGTAAACTAAAAAAAAAAACATTATTCTTTAATCACCTTATCAGTTAACGTTTTGCTTCTTTCATTTCATATTATCTGTCTCTTTTCTTTTCTTTTTTTTTTTTTTTGTTTACATGAATACCGCACAAGAGTCTCAACTGCTCCCAACCGTCTAGAGCCAGTGAGACTATGGCATCCTCAAATTGGGTATGTTGTGAGGCTAAAGGTAGTGGGGAGGGGAAGGAGATCGGGAAGAGGAAGGTTGGGAAGTACCTGGCTATTCAGATCTGGTCACCAAACACGGCTTAAGCCATTTCAAGCAACGTTTCGATTCTGAATGGTGGTCTTTCACCAGGGCGATACTTAGAGTATCTACCACTCTGGAACGTGCCGCAAATATACTTTTTATTATTTTTATATGAATTAAATGTGTTATGACACATATTAATTAAATAAAAGTTATTGGCGCACGCCGGGTTTGAACCCGCGACCTTTGGATTCGTAGTCGAGCGTCTTACCACTCGTTTCTGTTCCTTTGTCATAATTTAGATGTTATTCTTTTGGTTTCCTACTGTTCCCTTATTTTATTTTATATTGGGTTCTCCCTCTGTATGTATGTATAACTAAACACTTTGTATTTTTGTTTAGTTTAATTTTATACCCTGATGATTCGTAGGCTTAGCGAATCCGGTCGGTCATAAAAAATAAAAATAAAAATGATGGTCTTAAACAAAGTCATTATTTCTTTTTCATTGAAAGAAGTGTGTTTTGGGCGTGTCTGTGAGCCGGAAGTTGACTTAATGTTATCTTAGATCAGGTGATATTGACCAAACACTTTCAAATAAGTACTTCTTTGTTGAACAGATAATCATTCATTCATTTTGCATTGTAAATTAGCGACATCAGTTTTCATTAAAATCGCTAGAGATGTGCTATTCAGTGATTCCGCCGCACTGTTTATACCCGCATTTGTTGATGGGTATATTACATAATTATATTTTCCCATACTGAATTGGCACAAGTAATTTCTCTATTGTATTTTCTAGGTTCATAAACATTGCGAATCTCCTTGTTATACAAAACAACGATTTCTATAATAATTACTTCGCATATATCTTATAGGTTCACTAACCTCTTTCTGTATACATATATATATTTATTTATTTTTTACAGTGAATACCGCACAAGAGTCCCAACTGCTCCCAACCAGTCAGTCAGCCAGTGAGACTATGGCATCCCCAATGATGGTATGTTGTAAGGCTGAAGGTAGTTTTCCTTTTTTTCCTTCCCCTTCCCCTCTCCCCTTCCCCTTCCCTTCCCCTTCCCCTTCCCTTCCCCTTCCTTCCCTTCCCCTTCCCTTCCCCTTCCCCTTCCCCTTCCCTTCCCTCCTTCCCTTCCCCTTCCCCTTCCCTTCCCCTTCCCCTTCCCCTTCCCCTTCCCTTCCCCTTCCCCTTCCCCTTCCCCTTCCCCTTCCCCTTCCCCTTACCCTTCCCGTTCCCTTTCCCCTTCCCTTTCCCCTTCCCGTTCCCCTTCACACTACCTTTAGCCTCACAGCATACTCACTGGCTCCAGACAGCTAGAAGCAGTTTGGACTCTTGTGCAGTATTCACTATTAAAAATGAACAGTACAAAAAAGGTATTAATGATGACAAAATCATACTTCTGACTAAAAAGTGAGTTTTATTACGATTCTTTTAAAAAATAACACAAGTTTTTCCATCAAACATTTAGTGTAGTAAGTGATGAATAGGATCAAGAAAGAAACGGTATTAGATAAAATCATAGAAAAGAATGAACGGAGAAAGGAGTCCATGAAAATTAGAATATATGAAACGCGACAGTGAAGCGAATGAACGAAGAAGTCGGAAAAGAATATATGCCCGAGGAAGAAGTCACGGCACAATCACAATCAAGCAAATCAAAGACTTGAGTCGGGCCATGTGAAAAGTCAGAATAACAGAAGACTATGTATGAGACGAAGTATGAATATGAAAGAAGCAAGGTTTCTGTGCCAAGACAGAGTTGTATAGCGGTCTGTCCTCTCTTCCTACCCTTGCGGAGAAACGGCGTGATGTTTAGTTAGTTAGTGCGTTTTTCTTCCATATGCGAGAAGCAGCGACTGCTAACATTAAGTAAAGAATTAGTTAGTAACCAGAAGGTAACCAGGCTGCTTTCAAGATCTTTTGAAAAGCCAAAATATTGACCAATAAAAAAATATATAAAATACCTCCCTTTGACATATTTTTCATTAAGAGCCTTTCATACTACAGCTCCCTTGGGTAGTCGGTAAAGGGGAAAAAAGTTTCAATACTCAAACAAATGACCCCTAATGAAGAGTTTTCTTGCCAGCCACAAATAAACCCCCGAACAAACATGCGATTTTTTTTCAATTTCGTAGTGTGATGAAACAAATTAGCATCTTATCTTCGAATGCACCCTTATAAACAACACTCATTAGGCTGCTCTACTACCCTTGGAAATCGATTTTAAAGTGTACTACAAGGTGTTCGGAAATTCGTTTTTATTCTACGTAAAAAAATAAGGCTGGATTCGTGGGGTAGATTTGACAACATGAAAACTAAATACTATCTAGCTATCTACTACTAGCGTATACGATAAATCAAAGAACTGCATTATATTAAAACACGTGAAAACTTTAATGTTAATTATTATTCTTTGAATTATTTTTTTCGTTTAGTTTTTTTAACCTTGTTTTTATGTTGGTATTGACATTTATCTTTACTGAAATTTCACCAGGTATATTTTGAAAATTTTCTACCCTACATGACTTTTATTTTATTTTGACCATGAATGAAGCGAGGAATGTGTGCAAATACAGAAATTTAAGGCAGTGTATCCTCTCTGCTTACCTTTCTAGTAATTTAGTGTGTTGGTTAGTTAGTTAGTTTTTTTTTACTTATCTAGGGATTTAAATGGAATGTTTGACCGTTAATTAACTACAAACTGTTGACCTTGTACAAATCGCAAGTGCGCCCCACTGTTTTTATTTTTATTATTATTTAGCGGCCACCTCTAAATACCTGAAAAAACCCTTGACTCTGCAGAAACGGGCGGTCCGTTTGTTAGATTTTTCTATCTTAACAAACGGATTGCAATCCTTGCAGCACAGACTTGGTGGGACACAGGTGGGAATGCTGTCTTTGTTCTACCGGTATTTCAACAGAAAATGCTCCGATGAACATGAATCATTGATCTCTTCGGCACCGTTGCATAGCCGGAAAACTCGTCAAACGCGCGTCTAATATTTGTATACGGTTGACATTCGATACATGAGAACCGGTCGCTTTTACGACTCGTTCTTGGCTCGACTGAGAAACGATTTGCCGGCCTCTGTGTTTCCTCCCTCCTTCAACATGAGCCTCTTCAAGACCCAGGTTCACTCCTTCCTTTTAATGTATTTTAGGATACATTATTCTATATTTGAAATTGGTGGATTAAAGCGACTAATATTTTTCTTGACAAGTTAAATTATATCGTACACGAATTTCAACCAGTGAACAAAAAAACAAAACGATGGGATGATAAGCTATAAACATTTGTAGGTTTTTGGCAGAATTTATAACTTCAACACTTGAATACAGCCAGAAACATTTGTTATCAAATAGCAGTAAGAACTTAACCAGCCCAGTACAATTGGCATATTTTCAAAACGGCTTAAGAATATGCCTCACCAAACATTAAGTCTCAATTTTCAAAATAGTTTGTTTCATTTTGGCAAACCACAATGCCAAAGCAAAGTACTTAAGGCTCTTAGTACTTCGCTTTGCACAAAGACAAATCAAACAGATCACCAGCTGCAGTGTGAAATAGTTTCATTTTGAAATTTTATGGATAGCTCATTATACTTAAAACAATACTTCCGTGGTGACGCTTGATTTCAGTTCATAATGTAACTCCTTGTAGGTATTTATTTATTTAAAATGATCTCATAAAAACAGTCACCAAATACATTAAGAGATGAACGATGAGTGGGAGTTATTTAGGTACAAAATAAAGTAGTGCAATCTGAAACCTGTGATTATCCATCAAGATAACTTGTAGGTATCTAAACACAGTTAATCTAACCTAATCCATCCTAACCTAACCTAGTCTTACCCAAAATTCCTACAAAAATGTGTTTAAAGATTATGTTGTTTTATTTAGGTTTGATTTGACAGAAAGCGATATTTTTTTAAACCGAGGGTAAGTGAGGAATTACCATAACGATTCTGCGCTAAAAACGATTCGACCACCTCCGTAGCGAAGTGGTATACGCATCCGAGCTTGGGTTGGAATGTTTTTTATTTGTGACAGTCGTACAAGAATCCCAAATGTCTGGAGCCAGTGAGACGGTGGCACCCCCAACTTGGGGTATGTTGTGAAGCTGAAGGAAATGGGAAGGAGGAGATGAGAAATAGTAAGGTTGCGCATAACTTGACTATTCTAATCTGGCCAATAAACACGGTTAAAGCAATTTCAGGCAACGTTTGGATTCTGAATGATCTCTCGCCAAGACATTACAGAGTAAATACCACTCTAGAAGGAGGTGCAAGTAATACCATATATTATTTTATTTCAATTTTAATGAGCTTTGCCAGACTCGGCTAGACTTGGGCGTGGCTAGGAGACGAGCTAGGGTATTTATACATCCATTCATAGCACATGTCGACATAATGTTTTTGTTTATTCCTATAACCACCTTTTCACAGTTGTGTTAAAAACAAAAATATAGCATATAACCTAAAAAACCGTTCAGTTATGTCCATTTATGTCGCATAAGAAAACGTAGTGGGCGGAGTCACCGGAGACGCGGGATACGGAAAACATTCTTACATAACGAAAAGTGGTGGATTTATATGTGATAACTTGTCTTATCTCTTTCTCTCTCACGGATTACGACGTAAAAATCCGGAGAAAACGATTTATCGTTATTTTTAAAAGGTGTGGTAAAAATATTTAGCTCTCTCTCCATATAAAATCTCCATCTAAATTATGAACTGTTTTATAGACTCACCTTCTCTGTTGCAACTCATCCAGTTCCACATTCCTTGCCGTAGACTCAGAAACAATGAATTGCCGTTCCTCAATCATCACTCTACTAATTATAGGTATCATTCTCCACTGTCCAGAATGTCGAGACTTGTTAACTCAAGCCATGGTCTTGAAATACTATACGACTCTACTAAAACTTTGAATTAACCTTGGCTTTGATTTAAATGTTCTTTTATTATGTATATTTGTTCTATTTTTGTAATTGCTTCGTTTAATATTATGTACGAGTATGTGCTATTCTCACTCTGTTGCTCTTTTTTCCCATTTCGTGTTTTGTATTTTTTTGTAATTGGACTTAAGTCCGTTAATTTATAAATAAATAAATATGTATTCTTGCTCTGAGCTTCGGAACGATCCTGTAACCGGGCGAGGGTCTCGGTGCAATAAATCCGCACCCCACGATGTCCCCCCGTCGCTGCCGAAACAAAATATTGTAACGCGCGTAAAAAGCGAAAACGGGCCGGCGGAATTAATGGACCCGGACGTATGATAAGGGCGCCGGTCACGCACTCTCCGCGGAAAATGAAGCCGTAACGAGGCTGATGTTGCCTTGTTTTCCGTTACTTTGCGTCCTGTTAGGAGATTTATGGCTTGCGGCGTTCTGGATTAACAGCCCCCGCGTCGCGAGCTTTGACGCCGGCACGCGGCTTAGGTACTCGTCAGATATCTGCTTGGTTTTGTGAACTGTTGTTTGTTGTTTGCTAATGCTCTGCCACCTGATATTATTTACTTATTAATTCATGTATTTATTTATAAATTAACGGACTAAAGTCTAATTACAAAAGAGACATATAAAACACGAGATTAAAAAAAGAGCAACAAAGAAGGAATAGCATATACGTAATAATAAATGAAGTGACGACAAAAATAGGACAAAATAAACATAAAAGAGAACATTCAAGCCATGGTCTAGTCAAAGTTTTGGTAGAGTCGTAAAGAATGACGAAAATCATTTAGACTGCCACCAAAAATTTCAAGACCATGGCTTGAGTTAACAAGTCTTGACATTCTGGACATTGGAGAATTATACCCGTAATTAGTATTTACATGTTTTATTTATTTATTTAAATTAATACATAATACGAATGACGTTACAAACATATCGACGCTGGAAAGGCAAAAAGGCTAAAGTGACACTTACGAGTGCTGCAAAATACGACATTATTGATGTTGTTGTAGCCGCAAATGTTTCATTTTTTTCTTGTATGAATATTTTCAGTTTTGGTTAGTCCCCACAAAATCATCTACTATATCATATTCATCAAAAACCAAGGCCTTTCAACACTTGTTTATGCAATTTGTGAAGATATAGTATACGACCTTAAGGGTCAGCACTAAAAAATGACGCTAAACATAACATTCTAGCATTCTAATACAAGCAATCCTACAAATGATGTATCTGTAATTTTTTTATGGGTCATTAGAAAAACGTCTGGGGTTTCTAGTGAATACAATTTTACAACTGTTATTCTTTAAATTCTATGAAAAAGATACTAAAATGTCAGTAAAAGGTGCAGATTTGAAACCAGCAAAGGCATTTTTTAACGTTTTACCTAAAATTCTAGTATGCTTTTCATAAAGAATTTAAAAGTTTCTGTTTAAAAATTGTATTCACTGGAAACATCAGAGATTTTTCTTAGTACCTACACAGAATTAACAGATGAATCATTTGTAGTATTGCTTGTACTAGAAAGCCAAAAAGTGTCTATTTTGAGTTGCTGCCCCGCTACTAAATTCGCTAAGCCGAATTTAGTAGCGGGGCAGCAACCGAATTATTTTGCTTGCCAGAAGGAGAGCTTACTTGACTTTTCAGATCTGGTTACTAAACACTGCTAAAGCCATTTCAAGCAACGTTTCAATCCTGAATGGTAGACTTTCAGCAGGGTGGTACTAAGAGTATCTACCACTCTAATTCTTATAACTAATCTAGCTGAATGTAAATTAAATAGCAAAAAAGGATATATATAAAGCATATAACTTATCTATATATATATTAAAAGGATTCAATATTATCCCGTTTGTCTTTAGGAGCTAATTATAAACATATATATTTATTAATTTGGTGTGGGTATTGATTTATAGTGAAACTGCATTAATAGTGGTTTACAGCTGTACAGATAAATTAATACGTATGATGTCTTGTAGCTTGTTTTTTGCCCTATAATGAGTTCCTTTGTGGTAGAATATTTCGTTTGCTTTGGTTATTAGAAGGTTTTGTTCGACTCTTGTTATATGTTTACGTTACAAATCTATTAGTGGAAATTATCTGGAGTTTAATTCATTATGTATGATATGCCAGTTTTGGTTAGTTAATTCATTTTCGATATTGCATTCCTCTCGTACTTTCTCTGCCAGTTACATGCCTCACCGTCAAAGGGTTTATATGAGAACTCCTTTGAAGACTGGTAGCTTCACTTCCTCTGATAACTTTTTGCAAGATGCATTCAGTCCTTCATTAATAATCAATTTCCGGCAATCACTCTTCTTCCAACATCCTTATCAACCCTTCCGTCTCTTAGGAACATACTTCCGAAGTCCACAGTTTCGTCCTTTTGGTCCAAGGACTGACCGATCACAACTTTAATGAATACCGCTTCCTCTATTTCAAATACCATGACTTTGAATTAACTTGCATTCAAAAGCAAATCATCAACTTACTGTCGTCGGATTTTATGCATGGGTATTATTTTAATTTTATGGGTATCCCCGATTTTGATTTCCATCCACTTTTCAATCAAAAGCTATTTAAAATAATCAGCATATTATTTACAATGTTGTCTTATATAATTAGTAGGTATATTTCAAGTGTTATAATTGTTTTAAAGTGAATACCGCAGTTATTCATATATTAATTAAAGAGTCCCAACTGCTCCCAACCGTCTAGAGCCAGTGGGACTATGGCGTCCCCAATTGTGGTATGTTGTGAGGCTGAAGGTAGTGGGGAAGGGAATAAGATGGGAAAGAGAAAGTTGGGAACCACACGGCTATTCAAATCTGGTCACCAAACACGGCTAAAGCCATTTCAAGCAACGTTTCGATTCTGAATGGTGGCTTTTCACCAGGTTGAAACTAGAGTATCTACCACTCGGGAGCGTGCTGGAAAAATAATATAAATTAGTTATTATAGATTATATTAATATTTTTAGTTAATTCCAATAGAGCGCGCTTGAGGTGAAACATCACAAAACTGTGCTATACAAACGAAATGTTATTATTATTAAATTGAAAATGGCATAGTCCTACTTGATCGGAGTAGTTGGGACTCTTTTGCGGTAGGTACTTGAATAATAAATCTAGCAATTACGATGCCTATGTGATTTTTGAATGAAATTAGGGTTAATTATGCAACCTACCTTGGGCAAATTAATGTTTTGAAATATGCGCAAAAAGTGAATTAATCCAAATTTATCATCACGTGGGTACTAGAGTTACGTGACATTTATCACAATCTCTATTTACATGTTTGGTTTATTTGCATAACCACAGCAAGTTTTCAATCAACACAAATAAAGGAAATAACTTCAAAATCCGTTTTGCGAGAACATTCTTACATACTTAGAAGTGCTGCAATATTATATGAAGACTTTTCTTGTCTCTTTCTCTTTCATGGTATACGACATAAAAACCGGAAAAAGTGATTTATCGTAAATTTGTATTGGTTGGGTAGAAATATTTAGCTCTCTCTCCATGTATTTTCCTACTCCAAGGTGTGAACAATTCGATTTTATTTTTCGTCCTAAACTTCTGCATCAGAATTCCAAAAAGCAAGCAAAACTTTTCCTTCCGTGATATGGCTGCCAACCGAAACTTAATTTATTCGGACATTTCAAGGCTTGGAGGGTTAAACAAATTAAAATTTGGTTCAAAACCCGAAGAAACTGAGAACTGTTTGAAACGTCATCGGCAAGACAAGTTGCCGCCGACTCGTTTCATATCAATTTCCATTATTTCGAGAATAACAAGTTTTAAATCAAAGGAAGAATAGATATGTCCAATTACGGAAATGAAATGGTATAATTCAGACAATAATGATGGCAATCATTAGGATTTCATAATCATTCATTATTTCTGGGTAACTACCAGTCCGGCAAGAAATATAACGACGGTAATTTCTCGTTTATTATAATTAATCTAAATTTCTGTTTAATAGGTTAATTGATATCCTTGCGAAAGAAGAAAGGATATAAGGCTGGTCTTATAATTTTCTGGGTGAGTTTCTTGAAAATAAACTTCCAAATATCACATCACACCTTCAAAATTATTTTAGCCGATGTTGTTATCCGACCGATAAATTGTATCTAGCAAACATATTGTGTCCCTAAAGGTATAATATAATAATAATGTAATAAATGGTCAACTTTATATAGCGCTGTTTAGTGAATAAATCACCTCGAGGCCGCTTTGTGGGATAAGCCGCAGGTGACGCTATTGGAAATGGTATTTTGTCACGATGACGGTTATGGGTTAATAATTCTGATCAAAGAGTCAGTTTCTTATATCAATTAACTAACAAAGGTTATTGCTGGGACTAAGGTTAGGGTGTTTTCTTTACTTGTTAAACTTTTGTCAGATTTGACATCGTCATATTTGACAACGCCAGATTTAATATTGTCACATTTGACATCGTCACATTTGACATCGTCGCATTCGACATCGTCACATTCAACATCGTCACATTGGATTTCGTCACAATTTCCATCGTCACATTTGACATCGTCACATTTGACATCGTCACATACAGCATCGTGACATTTGATATCATCACATTTGACATCGTCACATTTGAACCAACACATTTGATAAAGTCACATTTTTCATTGTCACATTTGACATGGCCACTTTGACATCTTCATATTTGATATCGTCACATTTGACACCGTCACATTTGACATCGTCACATATGATATCATCACATAGGATATCGTCACATCTAAATTAATATTAATATAAACTGATAATATTAACTAGAAATTAAGATCTGTACAGCGCCCTTGAAGTGATATTTCACAAAAACGGCGCCATTAAAATTATCCTAATATTATTATTACTATTGTCACAGTTGCCATCGTCACATTCGACATCGTCATATTGCATATCGTCGCAGTTGGCATCGTAACATTTGACATCGTCACATACGACATCGTGACATTGGATATCGTCACATTTGACATCGTTAAATTTGACGACATCACATTTTTCATCGTCACATTTGACATGGTCACATTTGATATCTTCACATTGATATCGTCACCTTTGACACCGTCACATTTTTCATCGTCATATTTGGCATCGTCACATATGACATCGTCACATTGGATATCATCACATTGGATATCGTCACATTTGACATGGTCACATTTGATATCTTCACATTGATATCGTCACCTTTGACACCGTCACATTTTTCATCGTCATATTTGGCATCGTCACATATGACATCGTCACATTGGATATCATCACATTGGATATCGTCACATTTGACATGGACACATTTGACATTGTCACATTTGACATCTTCACAATTAATAACGTCATATTTGACATCGTCACATAATATGACATCGTCACATTTGACATGGTCACATTTGACATCATCACAATCGACATCGTCTCATTTAACATCATCTATTGAACATTGGCTATTTTCAAAACCACCATTTTGTGACTGGTGGTAGAAAAATATACCTTTTCCGGTAACAGAAGGGTTTACCTGCATAAGGCGGTGAAGTATCGCTCATAGTTTCACCTCAACGAAGTGCCACCAATCGATCCTCTGTGCAAAAAAAAGCTTTACGGCAGCTTCAATCTTTTGAGAGGTTTCTGGAAACAGTCTTTCTAAGAGCTTTTAAAAATCACAAGATCGAATTCCTTGGCGGTGCACCACCAACCAGTTCATATTTTATTATTTTATTAAATAATTTCTGGTTAGAGCCAACGCGTTGTGGCGCCATCTATTGGGATGATTAGAAGTTTAATTCATCGGTGATACGGAACAGAGAGTGGTGTCAAATTAATCAACTTAAGTACGAAAGGGTTTCCAACACAAAAATCATCCATTACAAAATTTTTCCAAGCATTCTAAAACATGTTTTATAAAAAAAATGATTAACAGATACATTACAATACAATACAATACATACAAAACTGCATAGTATTGTGTATATAACGGTCTGAAATTGAAGAAGCTATCAGTCCACAATAAAGTGCTTATACCAACCCTGATATATGGCAGTGGGGCATCGCACTGGCAGAGAAAGGATAAAAGAAGACTGAATGCTACAGAAATTAAATCCCCGAGGCGTATGTGCGGCAAAACCATGTATGACCGTGTTAAAAATGTAGACACCCGGAAAGAATGCAAAGCTTGATGTAAGCGAAATGAATAGGACCATAAAATAGACGCTTATAAATTTTGGGCATATAAAGCGAATGGACGAAAAAACGAGTGTGAAAAGAATATATGACGTGAAAGTAAATGAAGAAGAAGTCGGGGACGCCCAAGGAAGACATCGCACGATCAAGTGAATCAAATGACGGCCTACATGGTCGGGTGTTAAAACGCCCAACTATGAATTTAAAGGTCGCGGGTTCAAACCCAGCGTGCGCAATTAAGTTTTATTTTATTAATAATGTGTCATAACACATTTAATTCATATAAAATAATAAAAGGATTTTTAATTCATATAAAATAATAAAAGGATTTTTACGGCACGTTCCAGAGTTAAGAATATGTACCATGATGATGCTTAGGCCAAGCGAAACCAGTCAGTCATAAAAATTAAAATAATATCCGTGGTCTTATACAAAGCTATTTTTTCTAAATATTCACGCACAATGTTAATTCCGAAAAAATCCACGAAAACACCACACTTATCTTAATCTTCTAATCCACAAAACACCACATTTATTTTATATTTTTAGAATAACAACAAACCCACGAATTAGCGACACGAGCGAGCAACAACGGATTTTCACAAAAAAACTTGCTGTTTTGATTGCCAATTGTTTCGAACTGTCGCAATTTCATTCAAAACGGCGATACGGTGAAATGATTAGGTAGGAAGGGACTCGGATAAGAAACATGAAGGTAAAAACCTTGAAGGAACAATATATGGAGGGATAGCTAATTTGTTTTACCCAACCCATCCGAAATTGTAATAAATCACTGTTTCCGTGTTTTTACATCGTACACCATGAGAGAGAAAGAGACAACAAATTTCTTGGACGGCTTCTATATACTGTCGTAATGTTCTTAAGCTGGTTATTTTCGCTGGTTAACGGCAGGACTCCGCCCACATTTTATATTTTGCCACTAAACTTGACACAACTAAACGGTTTTTTAGGTTAGATGCTATATTTTTGTTGATAAAAATACTGTGAAAAAGTGGCTATACGAATACACAAAAACATTATGTCGATATGTGATATGAATGGATGTATAAATACCGTAGCCTTGGTCTTAGCCACGCCCATTTGCCCCGAGTCATGTTAAAATCATCAAAAACAAGTCCAATACTGACTTCACTGGCTTTGGCTTGGGCTACCTCTTGTATACTCTAAGGTAAAAACCCAACAAATTATCCTTCAAAATCCAACAAGTGGAGTTCTACAAATTAATCTAGAAAGTAATAATAATAACCAAAATCAAATATTTATCCACTACTTCTCTGGCACATGAAAAAATATAAATAAATAAAAATGTGTATTGCGAATACATTAAATACACGAGCACACCCTACTTTCTGCGAATTTTCAATTTATTCGATCCATTTAAAGTGAAGCTCCCGGGAAGCTTTCGATCGTAAAGTAAAAATTTTGCACAAAACTGCCTCGAGTATAAAAAAGTTAATAGAGGCATAAAAGTTGAACGATCCTTCGATTAGTGACTAAACAGTGTACAGGAGGAAAGTTTCGCTGAGACGTACAGTAGGCAACATTGTGGAAGTACTGTGCCTATATTGAAACACCCAGTTCGAGAATGGAGTGATAACTTAAAAGGGGTAGACCTTCCTGAAACTTTGTCAGAACCAAAATGTTACATGGAGTATCAATCCAATTCTCATTTCAAAGAAAATTATCCCTCAACACAAAATGTGATCAATCTCTCTTTTTTGGAATTTAGAATTCGCCCATGAAAATACCGTAAGTAGATATCGTCGCTGGATAGGCAAAAGAGCTTAAGCGACACTTTGGTCAAAAATAAGTTAAATTTGCAGTTTTGATCAGTTTTTTATTCTGCGTCGAAAGCCTTAACTCTCATTTAATTCTGAAGACTTTTGTAGCCCTTCAGCCATCTAACATTTATTTGCCGTTTGGGAGAAGGCTTGACTCACGCGTGTTACCTACCATAGACTGCCCCCGACCCTAAGATAACATGAATCCGGCTCTGCATCTTATCTAGCCGTGTCAACGACACCGAATACACTATCATCTACAATGGACCCGGAGGTGGACTGCACACGACTCCAGCAACGATTTCACTTATAAAAAGGACCGCAACATCACACAAGAGGTTAATCTACGACCTTCAGTTAAAGAAACTACGTGTCTAGTTTGTTGTAGATTTTCCATTTGAAAATTGTAATTAATCTCACTTGTACTGTTTTTCTACTTTAAATAAATATTGTGTTTCCATCAACGCATTAATTTTATTAAAAACTAATAAAAGTTAACTCGCGACACTAGTTTGGATCTTTTTTAGCTTTTTGTCGCTTCAGGTAACTCAGTGAGAGCATTGAGTTACCTGAGCTAACTTTAGTTTTTTTTTCAATCCAACCAGTTACAGAAGACTTGTGCAATTTATTGTAAGCAAAAAAACTTCATAGTGCTTTGGTGTAAACTTGCCAAAATGGTGCTTCAGCCCTTTTGGCTTTCCGGCGACGATATTTTGCTGCTTAGAACATGACCCAATTTCCTATTTAATGCACCTTATATATATGTATATATATGTATATATATACTTTATGTTATTTTTTATAGTGAATACCGCACAAAAGTCTGATCCCAAAAAAACTGCTCCCAACCGTCTAGAGACTATGGCATAACGAATTGGGATATTTTATGAGGCTGAAAGTGGTGAGGGAGGGGTATAAGATGGGAAAGAGAAAGGTTGTAAAGTACTTGGCTATTCTGATCTAAACACGGATCTGAACCAAACACGGCTTAACTCTTAGAGTATATAGAGTGGTACCTATCTAAGGTAGTGTAGTCAGTTTTTGATGATTTTTACCTGACTCGGCAGTCTTGGGCTTTGCTAAGACTAAGGCTAGGGTATTTATACATCAATTCGTATCACGTATCGTATTAACGTTTTTGTTTATTCGTATAACCACTTTATCACAGTATTGATATCAACAAAAATATAGCATATAACCTAAAAAACCGTTTAGTTGTGTCAAGTTAAGTGGCATAATAAAAAATGTGGGCGGAGTCCCGCGGTGACCCAGGAGCTCAAGATCATCGTGACAGTACACAGAAGCGGTGTATTATATTTGTTGTCTCTTTCTCTCTCATGGTGTTCGACGCGAAAACCAGGAGAAAGTGATTCATCGCAACTTTGTGTAGGTTGGGTAAAAATAATTAGCTCTCTCTCCATACATTGTTACTCCAAGGCTTAACCCATTTCAAGCAACGTTTCGATTTTTAATGGCGGTTTTTCACCAGGGCGATACTTAGAGTATCTACCAATATGAAAAAAAGGAAAGGTTCAATTCCAAGTCTTACAAAAAAAAAAACAAAATATTAAATTGTAAGCTCGCAGACAAAATTTAAAATAGCGTTAACAACCAAATATTCAAAACTATGTGTGTCGGAAAACCGCGGTCGGTCTGAAGTTCGCAGTAGTACTATGGTATAAATATTTAATATTATAAATATAATATTCTATTAGTGAATAATTTAGAAAAAATGTTTTTCAAATAAAAATAAAAAACTAAAAATGTAGAGGGAAAATCAAAGTATAAAAGAGAGTGCCAAGAAAATATGAATTTCCGTGAAGGTAGAAATGTTGAAAAACATAATTCTGTCAGAGTTGTTTGATATACCTAAATATTACAAAACTCGTTATTATCAGATAGGTACCCGTACCTATTCTTCGTTTTAATCCCTACTACCTACCATGACAACCCTATTTAAAATTTGAAGAAACGAACGCAATCAATGCCGCGGAAGTGACGTCACACGTTTTTAACTTCCGTAGAACCTTTTTGAAATATTTTTCTGCCCGCGACAAAATGCGGGGAAGGGGGGTTGTGTCGGAAGTTGCATTAAAAGCTCCCCTACCCTATTGTAAAAGCTATGATGACATTTGCATGCATGCACTATTATGGAGCAGGGTTGCGAGATTGCATTCGAAACAAAAAATGTTTCGAATCGAAATTAGTATTTATTTTCTATTTTTTTAAAGAAAGACATAATTTTTGGTGTATGTAAGTGGAATGTGAATTTTATTGTCATTTCGTGTGTTATTTTGGTGGATGTCTTGATTGTAAAGGGGTTTGATGTTAGTATGCGTTGCTCGCTGAGTTATGTTATCTAGTAAAAAATCCTAATTATTAGTGGCAAGGGTGATAGATAATACGACCCCAACAATACGAAGAGATGTGCCGAAAGCAAAGGGCGAAATACCTGGAAAGTTCCTCAGATAAAAATAATAATAATGTGGTTTGTAAATATAAAAACAAATAAAAAACTGACTTCTCAATCATGCTTTAATTTCAAATAACATGATGAAACACTATGATGGTGGAAGGGTGAAGAACTGTCTGATTTAAAAAAAATCGGTTCTTAAAACAGGCATTACTAAAAATATATATATAAATTTTACATTTTTTTTTTAAAGAAAGACAAACACTCCCGCGTTACGAATAACCTGACAATATTTGAAAAAACTCCTACTGCCATCATAAGAAGCGGAAGATGTTGCTTGTGTAATGATGGAAGACTTAGCCAGCAGAGGAATTGAACGCACAACGCCCGGGTGGGAATCCGACGCGTTTGTCCACTCAGCTACCGACCGGTCTGTAAAGTTGAAGATTTTAATTATTTATACGGAGACGGTCTGTACAGATCTCGTTAGGCCTAAAGCCTATTTTGATAAACTATATTAAGATGTACATCTCAAAGTAATGATGTACAGGAGGGATAGATTTGCGAAACAGTGTAGTCAGGATTGTTGATTTTTTTCTGACTCGGGCGTGGCTAGGGTTTTCACTGACACATTTTTTAATCCATTCATAGCACATGTCGGCATGACGTTTTGTTCAGTTGTATAACCACTTTTTCACAGTATTGTTTTCAGCAAAAATATAGGATATTAGCTCAAAAACCGTTGAGTTATGTCCTGTTATGTCGCATAGCGAAACGTAATGAGCGGAGTCGCCGGAGACGCGGGAGACGCGGAAAACATGTTTATATACCTAAAAATGGTGCTACATTATGTGACAACTTGTCTTGCCTCTTTCTCTTTCGCGGCTTACGACGTAAAAACCCGGAGAAAGTGATTTATCGTAAATTTGTATAGGTTGGGTAAAAATATTTAGCTCTCTCTCCATTTATATTCTTACTTCAAGATGTTCATCACTATATGAAACACCTAGTGACTATAGTGGCAATACTTTATTGGGTATTGTTATATCCACCTATGATCCCACCACTTTGGTCGAACTGCAACCATCGTTGACGTTGGACATAGCTTAAATTGAAATGTCTACGAGTATGTGTTGTGTAATAAATAACTAATTAATTGGCCATCACGCCGTTCCCCGTACGAGTAGGCAGAGAGGACGGAAAGCCATACAACAATGTTTTGGCATACACTCCTTACTTCATTCACATTTATACATCGTCTCATACTTACTCTTCTGTTATTCGGACTTTTTGCGTGGCCAAACTCGAGTATTTAATTCACTTGACCATTCCATGTGTTTCTCGGGCGATCCCGACTTCTTCTTCATTTACTTTCGTGTCATTTATTATTTTCGCACTCTTTTCTTCGTTCATTCGCTCTACACGCCCAAAACTTCTAAGCGCCCCTTTCTTGAACCTATCCATTACGCTTACATCAAACTTGCATTTTTTCCAGATATCCACATTTTTAAAACGGTCAAACATAGTTTTATCGCAAATACGCCTCAAAAATCTTCCTCTGCCAGTTCCATGTCCACTGCCATACATACATCAGGGTTGGTATAATCACTTCATTGTGAACTGCTAGCTTCGCTTCTTTAGACAATTTTTTTCGGTCGAGTGGTAAGACGCTCGACTACGAATTCAGAGGTCGCGGGCTCAAACCCGGCATGCACAAACAAGTTTTAATTAATTAATATGTGTCATACCACATTTAATTAGTATAAAATAATAGATCGTATATTTTCGACACGTTCGAGAGTGGTATATAATCTAACTATTGTTCTGGTGAAAGACCACCATTTAGAATCAAAACTTTGCTTGTAATGGTTTTATCCGTGTTCGGGGGACCAGATCTGAATAGCCAGTTACTTCCCAACCTTCCTCTTCGCCATCTTCCTCCCTTCCCCACTACTTTCAGCCTTACACCATACTCCAATTGGAAATGCCATAGTCTTACTGGCTCTGGACGGTTCCTTTAATAAAGCTGGCCGAGGCTGTTGGGTGTTAGTGATTTCTTCTCGTTCTACAACATATTCCTCCAAGTATCTTTGTCTTCTCACCATTAAAGCAGGGTATTGGCATATTTTTATATGAATGGCTATTCCTCAATCCTCTGCACGTTTCTTGGAGCTATCGGTACTCTCCACAATGCAGCTTTCATTTTACAGATGCACGTGTCTCCTGAAGTGGCAGTGTCCCATTAATAGTCAAACAACTCCTCCAATAAGTTTCCATTATTATCGAGTGGTTGCTTTAATAATAATAATAAAATTTGGATGATTTGTATAGCGCCGTTTTTGTGAAAAAGATACCGAGAAAAACCTCAAGGGCGCTGTACAGATCTTATTTTATATTATTAGATACTAATTTTTTGTTTTTCTCAATCAATTCCTAGTTTAACTTTACTTGTTTTGAGCTTGAATCACCTATGAGCAATTATTTAGATTATCAGAAAAGGCAAACACGTTGAAGAAAGACATAGTAATTAAATATACAGCATATTTTTAAGTCCCGATGAAGATTCAGCAGAATCGAAACTAGTTGACTTATAGAAAAATAAAGTGGATTTAAACAACGTGTGTTTTTTATTTATTTAATCATGTCAATCCACAAAGTGATAAAGACATAGTAATTTAAAATGATATAAACTGTCCTTGTGTTAGTTTTGCTTTTTTCAATATTTTAAACTGCTCACATTATTTTGTATTAATCTATTCGTATTATAATGTTATGCTTATCAGTTCGGACTTATAATTTTCCTTATAACATGAATAATTATAAGTAGGATCCTCTGTGCGGGTTCATCTCTGTAATATTTTCGTGAAATAGCTTATTTATTTTTCTGCAAAACACGGACATTATTTGATAGATTAAAGGATTTCGGAAGGTTTCAGAAGACAATTCCGGACTTACGTTAAATAAATAAACGCGAATCTGAAATTCTGTTTTAGACATTTAAGGGTGAATTGCTTATAAACATTTCTACAGCTTTTGGTTTGACAAAGCCTGCGTTCGGTATTCATATTTAATCCTCTTCAACCTGTTGAAGTATGTATTTCTCTCAGAAAAGCTTTTATATGAAGTCATAAATAGTGTACTTCATTATGTGATACATTTCGACCAAGAATATGAAATTAGGACATTTTTCACTATCGCTAAACTATGAATACCACCAATGTTCACATACACAATATGAATAAATAAAAATAAAAAATCATGGGGGAATTCTTGGAATCCAAAAGTTAGGTAATACTCTCGGAGCAATAATATACAAGAGAGAGAGCGCTGCTGTAGTCATTTTTGATGAGTTTTGCCGGACTTGGCTAGACCTGGGCGTGGCTAGGACTAGGGCTTGGGTATTTATACATCCATTCATAGCACATGTTGACATAATGTTTTTGTTTATTCGTATAACCACTTTTTCACAGTATTGTTTCAAACAAAAATATATCATATTACCTAAAAAACCGTTGACTCATGTCCATTAATGTCGCGTGTGAAAACGTGTGGGCGGAGTCAACGGAGACGCGGGACACGAACAACATCCTTACAGTACTTAAAAGCAGTGTGGTAAAATGGGAAAATTTGCTGTCTCTTTCTTTCTCGTGGTGTACGACGTAAAAACCCGGAGAAAGTGATTTATCCCAAATTTGTATAGGTTGGGTAAAAAGAATTAGCTCTCTCTCCATATATTGTTACGCCAAGCTAATACTCGTACATTTGACCAAATTTATATAAATACTAGGTAGTTAAACTCATAATATTTAAACTTACTTTTCTTTTAGCTAACATTAATATCACATCTCAACTTGTATTATTTTCGTATTATGCAAAAAATGTAATCTTTTCTACAAATTACTTCCAACAGATTACTACATAATCGCTATGCAACTTTAAAAAATTATCACATTATTTTAAGATGTAGGTAAGGTACTGATCATTTGTATTACTTTTGAAGTAGCGGGTACCGTACAAATAAATTGAATATCTATAAAAGGCTAAAATTTAACTCTCTAAATTGCTATGAAAGATAATTAGTCATGAGTTAATTAATAATAATAATATTTGGACGATTAGTATAGCGCCGTTTTTGTGAAAAATCACCTCAAGGACGCTGTACAGATCTTATTTTCTATTATTTCATTAAAATTATAATTTTTATTTTTTTGATTTAGGGCATGGGAGCGAAATTAAAAAATGGACCTAGTCATGTTATTCGAATGGAATTAGTCATGTTATACGAATGAATGAATTATGTACAATTTATACCACAAGTAAAGTGGCCAATAGACTTTCATTCCTTACAGTATAAAGTAATATTATGAAGAAAGATTAAAAAAATGCATTTTAATTTAAAGAAATTTACTATGGTTTTTATTAAGTTCTGCCAGTTGTTAGTTTTTGTGATTTATTGTAGTACAAATTTAACACAAAAACTACGGTTAAAAACAACAGTTGTACTATGTATATTGCATCAGTTTGAATCTGAGCTGTGCGAACGTGCGTATCGCACGCACGTGTACTGAGAAAGTGAATTGTTCTGCACGGCTGTGATTATAATCTTAAAAACGGCAGCACAGAAATTGTGTGAAAAGTGATTGGCTTTTAGAGAAAGCGCAATACTGCGCATAGTCGAATTTGAAATGCTTCTTGAATCTTCTCATCTGTAAAGCAAAAAACTTTTAAATCGAAGCTTGGTAATATCCATTTGACTGTAAAATAAGACCTTACTGATTGCATTTATATAGCGCAATTTTGCGATATTTCACGTCAAGTGCACTCTACTAGGATAAACTTTTTTTTTTAATATAATGACCCCATACAGGGGTTATCAATTTTTAAATTACTCCAACTGCGCTCCTTATATAGATGATAAAATAAAGTTGCAAATAATCAAATAGAAAAAATATTAATCCCAGCCCAATCGTGCAACATAAATGTAAGATTTTGGTTAGACATTGCTCAAATATAACATTAAAAAAACAGGTAACAGATCTGCATATAAACACCATAATTTATAAAATTTAATTAAGCAGTAATGAGGTCAAATAATATGAACTTTTTATTTATTTTTATAGTGAATACCACACAAGAGTCCCAACTGCTTCCGACCGTCTAGACTCTAGACTCTAGAGCAATTGTACTATGACATTTCCAATGAGGGTATGTTGTGAGGCTGAAGGTAGTGGAGAGGGGAAGGACATGGGGAAGAGAAGAGTTGAGAAGTACCTGGTTTCGATTCTGAATGGTGGTCTTTCACCAGGGCGATACTTAGAGTATACACCATTCTGGAACATGCAACAAATAACCTTTGTATTACTTTATGTGAATTAAATGTGTTGTGATACATATTAATTAAATAAAAGCTATTGGCGCACGCTGGTTTTGAACCCGCGACCTTTGGATTCGTGGTCGAGCATCTTACCACTCGACCATGGAGGCCGTCCTGGAAGAGATGGAAAGTATATGACAAAGCGGTTCTACTGGTAAATATGCACAGCACCTCCAATACTACAATAAAACATATTTAAAAAAATAAGAGTCAGTTTAGATTCAGCAAAAACACAAGAAGTTTTGAGTAAGCAATATATAAAACAGTTCAACAAGGAGGCAATAAAATTCCAAAGGCTTACCGGAGACTTGAAAAAATGGCTTATTATAATAAATTGATTGATCTTTCAAAAATTATGTAAAACCTTTAATTGTTTGTTTCAAAACTCGCAATTCAAATCCATAAACTAAACTGACACGTTGTCAGATCATTTTATCAGTTCAGTTCATCCAAATCCAAACTTGAAGGTAAATAATGTTTCTCAAATTTCATTAGTCCGTCGAACTGGTTATTCTAAACAGAACTAATCAAATCATTACACCTAGTAGCGTTAGTTCACAATTAAATTATGGTTTAACCTTTATGTGACTGAAAGGGTACCCTCTTCGGTTTTCAACATAGAATTTTTCAATGTTCCAGTTAGTCTAACCGGCTGAAACTTCCTGACTTCTCCACAATAGGGGAAATGAACAATTAAACATGGTCGTTGGATAACACGCCAATATATTCTATAAAGCGATGGAACTATTCAATGAAGCTGCATCTACCTTAGATATATTTACATGCACAATTATAGAGTTCTATCATTATCTCTCGATGTACGTACAAGAATGACCGTTAGGTACATAACGATCTACACAATCTAAAATATATATATATTTTTTTTACACACTTTTTTACACTTGCCAATTCAACGATTATCTCATAATATGTGTACAAGAATGAACCTCTCTTATATCTTATATTTTTTGTTTTTCATTTCTAACCTTATTTGCGTTATTATATCATATATAGTGCGTCACACTACTTCAGTTTGTACTTATATAACTCCTTTGGATATATAATACCTTGCCTATATGTGAGATGTACATAAATTTTCAATTTATTTTTTTACACCATGCATGTATCTACTCGTACAATATTATTTTATATAATTCATCTCTTTATGTATTTGGTGAACAACTGTTTTTATGAGATCTTGTTAAATAAATAAATATGTGGAGTTTGGTATGTTAGAGGAAAATATTTGAGTAAAACTTACCCCTTCTGATGACTGAAAGGGTACCCGGGCACCCTCGTGTGTTTTATGTGGAATTTGAAGCTTGTCCGTATTAATTAATCATTTTATCTTATTTCAAATGATAAATATGACATACTTTTGTGTTAAAAGTACACCACCTGTATCCTTAATACTATTTTTAATCACCTACTGAATTAAAAACCCCAAGAAAAGATGGCACTGGGTGAAATTCCTATCCACTTCCCCAAGTATTGAACTGAGTCGAAATGTATTACGTCATAAAAGTGATCCAGCAAACTTCAGCAAATTATATACTGTGAAAGAAATCTTCATGTCGATTTTAAAAAGGTGTAGTTTCTTTAGTCACACAAGGGTTAATTAACACTTTTAATGATTTCAGTTTCGAAAAGCTTCGAAGAAACAGTTTTTGCCAACCCTGTTCACTTGTTTACATGTAATAAAATCGTTACCTACGTATACTTTAGAGGCTGTCATTTATTTTAATGGAACTTTACGTAAGTATTCTGGTAGTATTATCTATATCGTGAACAAGAACCTTATGGTGAATATTAAACCATTCTTATAAGAAAACTTTATCCACCAGCGGAAACCCTCTACAAGATATTCGTTTCGGTGAATAGAGGAAATGTCAACTTAAGCCCAGAGGTGATATGAAATAAAGTTTTAGAAATTATTTTGAACGTTTCTGAAAACGAAGCACCAAAACCATGTTCTCTTATAAATATATTTTTAAATTGTCATGGAGTTGTAGACAACGCTAGAGTGGTAGATACTATAGGTATTTAGACAGTTTTATGGTAAATTTAGCGATAGTTTTTAAGTTCTGTAAAGCGCCCTTGAGGTGATATTTCACAAAAATAGCGGTTTATAAATTACCCACGTATTATTATTAATCACTATTGAGGTATCGCGGTATGAGATCAGAGTGATAGATACTCAAAGTATTGCCCTGGTGAAAGACCACCATTCAGAATCGAAACGTTGCTTATAATGGCTTTAACCGTGTGTGGTGATCAGATCTGAATAGCCAGGTACTTCTCAACCTTCCTCTTCTGCTTCCCCTCTTCACTAACTTCAGCCTCACAACATACAGTTGACAATAATGTAATGTAAAAAAAAAACTTACAAAAAACATTATGCCTTTTTTTATGGTAGGTTAAGTGTTTAATTTATAGAAATCCATTTCTTTTTCAAATAATTCAATTAAATTTAATTTACTATTAATATTTGGTTCTGCCAGTTAGAGTTTTTATTTTTAGTAACAGCTGTTCCGGCGTTTAAGTTGTCTGAACAGCTGTTAGAGTGGTAGATACTCCAAGTATCGCCCTGGTGAAAGACCACTATTCAGAATTGAAACGTTGCTTGAAACGGCTTTAGCCGTGTTTGGTGGCCAGATCTGAATAGCCAGGTACTTCCCAACCTTCCTTTTCCCCATCTCCTTCCCCTCCGGGAATGGATGGGAGGCTTCACAACATACCCCAACCTTCAGCCTCACAACATACCCCAATTGAGAATGCTATAGTCTCACTGGCTCTAAGCGGTTGGGAGCAGCTGGAACTCTTGTTCGAAATTCACAAAAAAAAAAGTTGACAGTAATCTCATAAAAATTTAAAACTTACAAAAAACGCCATATGTTTTTATTTTGTAGAACTTTTTTAAAAAATTTTATTTAACCATTTTTTTTAAATTTAATTGAATTTAAAGTGTTATTATTATTAAGTCCTGCTAATTTTAGTATTTATTTTTAGTGACAGCTATTTCGGCATTTAAACTGTTACTAAAAATAAAAACTAAACTAGCAGAACTAAGAATTTAATATTAATATTAAATTTAAATTAATTGAATTACAAAAAATCTGGTGTCATAAAATAGGCACACCTTTTCTATTGATTTTTTTTTTTTGAGGAACGCTATTTTTCAGCGGCAACGTTATTTCTCTCATAGACACGGATCTTTGAAATATCTATTTCGCTGTCATAAAATAAGACAAGACGGCATGAAAAACCGTATCAAATAACGTGCTATTATTAATGCTTTGACAAATACTGCGCATAAGATTCAGTCGTGCCTTAAAAATATCAAGTATTTTGTTACATTTCGGTAAAACAAATTTAAATTTCTGTCTGTCAAATAATATTAATATAAGATGGAATTCTTTGGAACACTTTTTCGTACAAAACAGACGCTGGTGGTTTAGCGATCCATTCATAGAAGCCCATTCATGGGAAAGGTGTACAGAGGAGCAGAATTATGTTTTGGAAAAAAAATCTAACTAAACACACTTTAGTATGTAATATATGATTTGTTAGGTTCTTACCTTCTCGATTTTCATCCAGTTCCTACCTTATCTAACCATTTCAGTATATTCGATTTGCGTATTCAACAACACCGAGTTGATAACAAGTGACAATCAAGAAACAGAAGAGAGTTCTGTGAAAAAACGTGTTCGTTCGTTGGTGTCTCGCTTGGTCGTTCGCTTTGTTGTTGTTCTTCAAATAATATTAAATTAAGCGTGCTTTTGCTGTGGTGTTCGTTAATAATACAATGTGTAAAATAATCAAGAACTTAAACATCACTTCATCGGTGAGTGAATTGGTTTCCTACTTCCTTCATTGCATAATCTCTATCCACATCCATAATTAGACACTTCCATCAAGTAGTATTAGTTTATCGTTTCACAGTTCACTATTTTCTAAATTCATCTGAAGCTGAAAACACATTCGGTGTTTTATCGCTGCTTCAGATCCAACAACTTGTTTGTGGGTTGAGTAAAGGTGAACCGTCTTAACATAATTCAATCTAGAACGTTTAATATTTAGATAGTTTTAATTTGGATTCATATCTGTTATATGTTATTTTCTCGTTGTTATATTAGTTTAGGTAATTTAGTGTGAAGCGCACTTAAGGTGAGCTATCACAAAACACTTGAATTCACTGTTATTGTTATTTTTATATTCTGAAAGGGAGAACGTCGGTAGATACTGTGAACATCTAACTCTATCCGACTGACTGCTCGCCGAGTGTCCTACCCATCGGACTATCGACCAAGTTACTATCTTTAAACCGTGTTCTAGCAAATACCAGTTGACTTTATGCGTTGATTGACAAGAACAACGAAGAATGTAATGGTGATTGTTTTCATATTTTTGATACTAGTTCTACAAGCGCTCTTCATGTGATTTTTTCTCACGAAAAATGAGCTATAAAAATGAAGCAATTATTTTTTATGGTGAATATTGTAAAAAAATCCATCTGCTCCCAACCATTGGTTGACAGTTGGTTATCACGCGACAAATATCAATAAAACAATTTTAGCTATAGTTTTAGGTATTTAGACAGTTTTAGTGTCGCGGTATGAGATCAGAGTGGTAGATTGTCTAAGTATCACCCTGGAGAAAGACCGCCTTTCAGAATCGAAAGGTTGGTTGAAATGGTTTTGGCCGTGTTTGGTAACCAGATCTGAATAGCCAAATTCTTCCCAACTATCCTCTTTTCCATCTCCTTCCCCTCTCCGCTACCTTTAGCCTCATAACATACCCCAATAGGGGATGCCATAGTCTCACTGCCTCAAGACGGTTGATGAGGGTGAAGCACGGTATACACAGTTACCATAAAAATAATTGTAGGGAAGGTATAAATAATTTAGCAATTAAGAAACAACAATAGGTAATCTTCCGCATAGGACTGTTTTAATTTTCTGCTCGTAAATCTGGGAGAGAAAGTTAGAGCTCTAGTTTCTGAAGTGAATCGGATTTAACGCGAGTTAACTCCAATGTTCATCAGTGAGTCGTCAAAAATATTAAATTCTGTTGGAACATCTTGAAGAGTAATATTTTAGTCTATTAGAGTCTGCGAAACTAGTGCCTGAAGTAACAGACGTCTGATTGTCAAACTGAAATATACCTGCGGGGAGTAATATGTGTAAAGTTGGGAATTTAATTTTCATTGTCTGCTCAAAGCGAGTGATGATAAAATTTGAAATAATTTTGGTGTTGGTACATTAAATCATAATAAGAGTAAAAAATTACTTAGGAAACCTGTATAGCTTCATTTTTATTATATATATATTTTTTTAAGAAATACAAAAATCTTCTGTTATTCTGACTCATGATATGGCCCGATTCAAGTATTTGATTCACTTGATCGTGCCATGTCTTCCTCGGGCGGCCCCAACTTAGGTATGTGAATAATGATCGCAAAATCAACATTAATTAACAGGTGGTTTGTGACCTTTATCTTAGCGATAGACACTCTATATCGCACTGTTATTATATCACTCAGTATCGCCCTCGTGAAAGTTCACTACTCAGTATCGAAACGTTGCTTAATACAGCTTTAGCCGTGTTTGGTGGCCAGATCTGAATACCCAGGTACTTCACAACCTACCTCTTACCCTTATGTTTCCTCTCCCCGTCATTTTCAGCTTCAAAAAATACCCCGATGGGGGGTTGCCATAATCCCACTAGCTCTGGACGGTTGGGATTCTTTTACGGTATTCACTATAAAAAAATAAGTAAATTTAATCGGTGAGAAGTTGAGTGGACAAACGCGTCGGATTCCCATCCGGGCGTCTCGGGTTCAATTCCTCTGTTAGCTTAATCCTTCATCATTGCACGAGCAACATCTTTATCATTGTGATAGTGGGATTTTTAGCTCAGAGCAAGAATATATACGGAGAGATAGCTACATATTTTTATCCAACCTATACAAATTTACGATAAATCACTTTTTCCGGGTTTTAACGTCGTAAACCGTGAGAGAGAAAGATACAAGAGAAGTTCTCACATAATATAGCACCCCATTCGGTATGTAAGTATGTTCTCCGGCGACTCCGCCCACTACGTTTCATTATGCGACATAACAGGACATAACTCAACGTTTTTTTAGGTTTTATCCACTTTTTGTCTATAATAACACTGCGAAAAATAAACAAAAACATTATGTCGACATGTGATATGAACGGATGTTTAAATATCCTAGCCCTAGTCCTAGCCACGCCC
The DNA here is from genome assembly GCA_022651775.1 of Drusus annulatus. Classification (NCBI taxonomy): domain Eukaryota; kingdom Metazoa; phylum Arthropoda; class Insecta; order Trichoptera; family Limnephilidae; genus Drusus; species Drusus annulatus. The sequence continues at coordinate 288,963 of JAGWCC010000499.1, read as the reverse complement.
GAGTCTCGCGAAAATCATCAATACTGACTACAGAAGCGCTCCCTCCCTTACATTATTTCTCTGAGAGTTTTACTAATATTGTCAGGTTATTCGTAACCTGGAAATCTTTGTCCTTTAAAACATATTTTTTTCATCTTTTTAATATATCATTATGTTTCGTGAAAACAACATTTATATTTACATACATATAAATGTGTTTTCTTTATAAACAATAGTTTTTTTAATTTTTTTTATTTTAAGGAAAGCAATAATAACGACTGTTATAATATTCGGCAAGTGTGCATTTCATGTAGAAACCCACAATTTCCACTAATTACTTGAAGTTTCCGCAGTTAAGTCCAACTTCCTCTACTAATATCGATAAACAACCTTATAGCTCACCTTCTCAGTAAATGGATAGTGTAATTTAAACTTGATTGTGCCTTAAAAACGGATTCAAATAAATAATGATCGTAATACAATTTTCTTATTATAACAGAAGAGTATGTATGAGACGATGTGTGAATGTGAATGAAGCAAGGAGTGTGTGCCAAGACAGAGTTGTATGGCGGCCCGTCCTCTTGGATGAACGGCGTGATGATTAGTCAGTTAATAATCACTGGATAAAACTTGACTTGCTAAGAAAAAATATGAGTTGCTTTAATTCACCCATTTCAAATATAGAATAATGTCTGCTACAGTCATAGAAATAAAATACAAGACACGTCATATTCATACAAATCGAACGATAAATGTGACACGGTCTTGATTTAAGTTTCAAAGCTCAAAACGCTTATGAAAAGGATAGCAATACTAAACAGAATGTGTGTGTACGGATGAGATGGCTATATGAACGTCCCGCGTTACTGTTATAATCTCTCTTCCCCGACGAACTTACTGAGCTACTAGCTAAGTAGAGTACGACGTACGGAAATGGTTGTCTTCCACACACCTATGTATATCTGCATTCGCTATCTCACATTATTTCGGTTGAAGAGCTTCCGTTTTCCCGTGACAGCTTGTCTGTCGAACGAATGTTTGTGTGAAACTAAACGCAGTAAATCTCAGGTATGTCTCTCGGACTCGGTTTAGTACATTCACGCGCGTTGTCTCAGTAACGTATCTACATTATTTAATTAATCTAAGGCTATAAGTACCTACTTAACGTATTACATTACATTAGGTATGTATAGCTGGCGTAACGAGAGTTGAAACAAACAATACATGCATAGCGTTGGGTTTATTGTGTATCGGTATACGCTCCAGTGGCGATGTATTTACGATGTTTCATAAAGAAAGAGCCCTTTGTCTTGTTTACGCCTACTTATTGTCACTAGTGGAAAAGGGACAGCGAGTGTTTATGTTGATATTGTAAATGCGTGTCATATTCATTCAGTTCGACACGCTGTACGTAAGCTATGCATCTGTGTGAGTATTGGCCGGCACCAACTCTCGTGGTGAGACCTATACGTATATGATTTTTTTTTTTTTTTTAATTGATAATTTCAATTTTATAAGTTCCTATTTTTTAAATGTCACTCTGTTACGATCGTACGTACTCCACATAGAAAACTGTTTGTAGCTAATTCATATTATAAACCTACATACTTAGTACTTTTTGCATTAACTGATAATGTTGTTAACTATGTAATTTTTTATTTATACGCTTTCATATAACTGTTTTGATTGATAGTTAGCTAATATTGCTTAACATTGTGCAATTAGTGGCAAACGGAGCTGCGCCATCATTATTTAATAATTTACAGTTCAATTCCAGAGTGTGACAGTTCGCAATGCGTTGTAAATTAAAAACGAGACACGGCTGTCACAGAAAAACATTTTAAAATTTCAATTTTGTAATAATAATTAATTGTCAATAATTACAGCAGTTTTTCATTTTGCAACACGTTTGTCATATCATGGTGTCATGAATGACGGCGAATTTCTCAGCAATAGATCATAAAATATGTGAAAAAATAGCGGTTGTATTCTAAACGGTGGCTCTCAAAATGTACTTCTCATTTTTGAAAGGCTAAGCTAGTTTTGATTAAAAAATACCTCCGATATACTTTATTTTAAATTTGCTCTCATGCCCTAAAAATGAAAAAAATAATAATAATTAAAAAAAACAGCTAAATTTTAAGTTAATACGATAAATAATAATAATTGGCTGATTTATATAACTTCGTTTTCGTGACAGAGATATCACTTCAAGGGCGCTTTACAGTATAATTAACATAATATTACAACTAAGACTTAATATTAACTTATGCTTAATACTTATAACTAGTGACTTAAAAATGAAATATTAAAATTGCCCGTGCTGTCGGACCTAGGGTAGAAAAAAAAGTGGAGTAAGTAGTATTTAACTATAAAGTATTTACGATATGGTGATTGTGTCCTGCCAGAAGTGACCTGCCAGGTAAGTATGTTGCTGTATATTTATATAAACTAAGAATTAATACTAAGTAGAAATTAAGATTTGTACAGCGCCCTTGAGGTGATTTTTCACAAAAACGGCGCTATGCAAATTAACCAAATTTATTATTGTTATTATTATTACGTTTAATTTTTTCAAGTAAATGTAGAAAAAAAGGGGGGCGCTTCCATCGTTTAAATGGCAACACCAAGGTGGTTAAAAAGAAAAAAATGTAGCTTTTTAAAAGCTTCATCCTACGAGTGCATATTTTTCACATTATATTTAACTAACTAACTAACTTACCATCACGCCTTGCCCGATTCAAGTATTTGGTTTACTTGATCGTGCCATGTCTTTCTTGGGCGTCCTCGACTTCTTCTTTCGTTCGCTTTCGCACTAAATATTCTTTTCTCACCCCTTTCTTCGTTCATTCGTTCATTGTTTTATCTGATTGAGTAAATATTTTTTCGTTAACTATTGTTTTAAGGATTTTTATTTCCTTAATAAACACACTTGTGTTTCTATATATGTACAACAAAAATGGTGCTAACAGCCAAATGGTATTTAGGGCGACAAAGCTGTATCTACCATAGAAAACTTACGGTTAACATAGGAACAGTTCCATCACTAAGCTTGACATGGGTTGAAAAGTTTTTTTTGCACTAAGGCTAGGAACGCACGAGTGACTTTTGTCACGGCAACAGTTTCGTCACCCTCTCTAAATCAGGAAGTCCGCGCACGCAGCGACGTGACATTACGGTGACTTTTATGTTCCACTGGCCGCGCGACTTTTGAATGACGAAACTGTCACTGTGTATGTAGAGCGTACTTCTGTATGGGCGCTCGCGCACCGGTGACAAAATGTCGTTCGGTGACTCATCCGCCTGTTCGAAATCCATTGCCGGAATGAAAGGGTGACGGGTGACAGTCACTCACCGTGTGCGTGCTCGATTGGAAGACAGTGACTGTGACGAAACAGTTGCCGTGACAAAAGTCATCCGTGCGCGCCTAGCTTAACTCCATACAGGCAAATAGGGAAACTGTTTCCCTCAAGGCCTATGTCATATTAAGGGATGCTGTGTGGAGGGTCTTTTTAAGGAAAGGAAGAAGTAAACCTGAATCTTGAAGAAGTCCGTGTAAAAATTGGCAAATAATTCTACAGTCGAGCTGTTGAACACAAGAACGAGTCGTAGAAGCGACCCGTTCTCGTGTGTGGAATTTCAACCATGTACAAATGTAGGACACGCGTTTGGCAAGTTTCTCGCTTATGCATTGGCGCCGAAGGGATCAATGTTGAAAGTTCCTCGGTGCATCTTCCATTGAAATACCGGTAGAACACGGACAACATTCCCGCTTGAAGATTGCAATCCGTTTGTCAATATAGGAGAATCTATTAAACGGACCGCCCGTTTCTGCACAGACTCTAGTGTTTTTTTTTCAGGTAATTTTGTGCTCCAAACCAAAGGTGGCTGCCGAATTCAACAGTGGGGGGCGCACTTTCGATTTGTACAAAGTCAGCAGTTGTGTACTATTCAAGTATCTGCGGGCCCTGTACAGTACGCCTAACTTCTGAGAGGCTGCCTTTATTCTGGCTTCGATGGAGCCCTCATGCCTTAGCTGGTCACTTAAAGTCACACCAAACATGTCAACCCAATGTTCGATATTTTTGTAAACACATAAACGCCTGTGTTCTTTTAATTTGCTAGACTACTTAGGACAAAGATAACAGTTCAAATAATCTTGTATTTAAATCTTTAAGCAGTGTCAATTTTCCAACAGCCAACACCGTACTCAATTCTGTAATTTATACCGATGTGTATATCATTTATAATGTCATCATCAATATGGTTCCCCTGACCAATTAATTATTTAAACTAATTGAGGTACCAAGCCATAAAAGTTTAACATTGCCTGGCTTATACCTGCCCGACCCAAAGGCCAAGAAAGGATCGAATTTCGCACCCTTCAAGGGCTAACTCCCTCCTCGCTTTCTTCTGCCGAATGCTCCGGAGATAGACGCAGTAAAAGGTCGGTTGAAAGTGAACTCCACACTGCACGGGCCTACCCTATAACAGCAAGCAGTTTATTGGATATATAATATTATGTATCACGTAGAACGCGGAATAGGACGAACAAAGGGCGAATGGACAAGAATGCTCTCTGTAAATGTTGACAAGGTGCTTTAGATTTTGTTTGTGAATGAATGGGTTTATTTGAATCCCGGCCAACGCCGGACACGTACCGCTAGTGCTCTATACTCAGAGCAATAATATACAAGAGAGAGCGCTGTAGAGAGAGCTGTAGTCAGTTTTTACAAGGTTGGCCAGACTCGGCTAGACCTGGGCGTGGCTAGGTCTAGGGCTAGGGTATGTATACTTTCATTCATAGCACATGTCGATGTAATGTTTTTGTTTATTCACTTTTTCGAAGGTAATAAAACTACCCGAAGGTATTTTTTAATGTTATTGTAAAGCCGCTTTTGTCAGCAATAAAACAAAACATAAGTCACAGATATTCACTATGAGATAATAATAGTGGAATAATTTTTTGAAAATGGCATTATTAAATCAACAAAAAATAGCGATAGGCGATCTGGAAATTGAACCAAACCGTTATGTTTTGTAGCCTGTACCTAAGTCTACATGATTTTCAGTTAGGTAGGTAGGTACTAATGACAAGAAGTGGAGGGCGGTTAGAAAAGAGATAGAGAATGGGCACTTGAGTTGTTACTTGTCTATAAGTGGCCATTAGCTTATCGAGCCCTCCGCTGTGTGCAGTGTAACGAATGCCCTAAACTAATGGGGCCTATTAGACCAAATGAACGTCATTTCAAACGAATTATGATAACCTGTTACCTAACTGCACTTTATGCTGTTTCATTCTTTGTATTTTATTTTCGTTCCAAAACCGTGACCTAAAAATAGTTTAAGAAGTAGAATAATACAAGGCGAATAATAATTTATATAGCGCAATTCTTATTTATTTATTTCTTTATTTTATTGTAAACGCCCAAGTGGACTTGTACATAATCATAAAGGTAGGTATCTTGGAGTAACGATATAAGAAGGTATAGCTATTTTTGTATAAATTTGCCATAAATCACTTTCTCCAGGTTTTTACGTCGCATACCATGAGAGAGATAGAGACAAGAAAAGTCGTCACATATTATCGCAGCACTTTTAGGTATGTAAGGTTGTTATCCGTCCGCCCTAACTTAACATCATTGAGTCGCATAACTTGCGAGAAGTTTTTCAAAGTTTAAAATATTTTTTGCCGAACTTTAGAATTTTCACATTTTTAATGATATAAAGACATAAAATCAACAAAAAGCTTCCATCATTATTTAATCAAACCTTATTTTATTAAGTTTTGTGTGACATTTTGACTTTATAAATCATTTTAATGGTGTATTGATATTGTTTTGTTTAATGTGCTAAAATTTATTTATTTAAAATGTCCGAATTCCATGTGGGCGGTAACTAATAGGCTATCCAACATCCTTTAATATATCTTTGTCTCTTTCTATCAAGTCAATATAAAGTCAACAATCCTGACCACGCTGTTTCGCAAAGGTACCTTTTCATGTCCTCCAAGGTAGGTATAGAAAATTCAACTAGAGTTGTGGTAAACAATACATGCTTAGCGTTATGTGTATTGTGTATCGGTACACGCTCCACTAGCGATATACTTGCGGTGCGTCATAAAGAAAGCTCCTTGTCTTGTTTACGTCTACTTATTGTCACTAGTGGAAAGGGGACAGCAAGTGTTTACGATGATTCTTCTATAAAATCGAAAGCGCACTCACGGCGTGTCCTATTCATTTGGTTCAACCGGGTGCTGTTGAAAATAATATGATGATATTTATTGTAGAAACAGTAATTAGCATCCATCATATCATATGACTTGCTTGAGAATGTCCCAAATCGGGGAATATTACGAATTACTGAATACATTGTAATTGTTTTTAATACCTTTTTGAATTCAGTCCTTTATTCTGAATTGTATTTTTAAAACCTTCAGTATTATAATAACAATTAAATAAAACAACGTACTTATTAAAATAGTTTTATATAACTGGCTTTAACACGCTTTGGCAACGATTTCTGAAGTGTGAAATAATGATTAACTGTTTTATTTGTACTGATGTTTAAAACAAAAGCCGCTGCATGTAAGTCATGCATCTTGGTCCTGTGCTTGCCTCAACTCTAGATGAGAAATCTATACATTAAACAGTAAAAAAAGTTAAACCTATTTGCTCATATGAAAAGAAAGAATAGTTCTAAAATAGTTAAGAATAGTGTTTGAATACATTAAATTAATATTGATTTCAGATATGTGATATTCTTGTCTCTACATTCCGTGCAAAATACATCAGCTACCTCTGCGTACGTATTACCAATTAAATGCAACCTAGGTACAAGCGAGTATTTTTGTGAAATATCACCGCAAGGGCGCTTTGGTGTTATGTTTTCCTCTTTTATTTTATGTCAGCTGGACATTGGACAAGGCTACGCCACGAAAGATAGATAGATTTTTAGGTGTGGGTATATTGGCGCATTCTTAAAATACCCTGGACAGATGGGAAAACTCATCTAATCTAATAATATAATATTTGGGTAATTTACACAGCGCCGTTTTAGTGAAAAATCACCTCAAGTTCGTTGTAAAATTTGTATAATTATGCTTTATAATTTCTAGGCTCTATCTTATTGCTAACAACATATAATCTATGAAAAATTAATATTTAATTATATCATCTACAGAGATAATATACATCAGGTCACTTCAGATAAACACAATAATATTAAATATTTCTAGTTTGGTGGTTATAGTTATAATATAAGTGCTTTACTGCTCATTAGTTCGCCCTCATTTAGAATATGCTAGTGTAATTTGGTCCCCTTTCTATACCGTTCATATTCATCATATTGAATCCGTACAACATCGCTTCTTACGCGGTATTGCATGGAGATTGGGGCGAGAAAGAGGCGATTATTCATATGATGAAATTGAACAATTATTGAAAATGTCTTCATTAGAAAAGCGCAGGAAAGACTTCGATTTAATTTTCATTTACAAAATTATTAATTGTTTTATTGACTCACCTTCTCTGTTGCAACTTATCCAGTTCAACATTCCTTGCCGTAGACTCAGAAACAATGAATTGCTGTTCCTCAATCATCACAATACTAATTACGGGTATAATTCTCCAATGTCCAGAATGTCAAGACTTGTTAACTCAAGCCATGGTCTTGAAATTTTTGGTAGCAGTCTAAATGATTTTCGTCATTCTTTACGACTCTACCAAAACTTTGACTAAGACCATGGCTTGAATGTTCTCTCTTATGTTTATTTTGCCTTATTTTTGTCATCGCTTCATTTATCTCAATTTATACGCTATTTCTTCTCTGTTACTCTTTTTTATATTTCGTGTTTTATATGTATTTTTGTAATTGGACTTTAGTCCGTTAATTTATAAATAAATAAATAAATAAATAAATATGCACTTAGTAATTCAGTTAGTTAAAAGTTCAGAGCAAAACTAAAGACTCACCTTTTTTAAATTATCATACCCAAAATAACGTTGATTTGCTTCACTGAAGTTTTGATCACTCAGTCTAAGTGCTTTATGTACTTAGTTTTAATTTTGCTTATTCCTTTTTTCTACCCTAGGTTTTGACAGCACGGACAATAACCATTACCATGTATTCGTAAATATATGTTCTAAGTGTCTAGTTATAAGTATTGGGCAGAAGTTAATGTTAATAAATCTTAGTTGTTAGTCTAAATTCTAAGTCATTAATCACAAGTTTTAGTTATAAGTCTAAATTTTAAATTACTTATCATAAGTTTTTTTAGCTGTAAGTACTCGTACATTGTTTTAAGTTATAATTACGTCACCAGTTATCTGTCTTAGTGATTAAGCTGTAGGTTATGTTAATTAGATTATAAAGCTCCCTTGAGGTGATATTTCTTTCACGAAAACGGTGCTATAGAAATTATCTAATTATTATTATTATTACGACGCAGCCTAATAATTAAGATTAGTACAGCGCTGTTTAAGGAATTTTTTACAAAAATGTTGTCCCAGTTGGGACTCTTGCGCAATAATCACACAAAAAAACATATTTTTTTCTTGTAAATCTGATAGTATTAATACGATAAGCGTGTGTAGTACATGGTTCGATCAATCGCCGCGTGGGGCGCTAACGTCTGCAAAAACATCAAGTTGTAAATTTATTCACAATCTGAGCTCAATAAATAATTTTATCTGGATCTGAAATTAGCAGTCTGAATGCCTGCCTAGAACTAGGTATCAGAGAAAGCGAAATATCTCAAATCATTGTTTGTAAATTGATGAAATAACTCGGATGCAAATCAGCGCACCGTAAGCAGTAACTAAGCACTGAAACTATTTGAGGAACTGTGACCTTTCGATTAGCGTATCTCGCTACTGAATCTCCTTTATCAAGAGAGTTCAAAGGAATTAATGCTGTTAGCGCCATCGACAGGACAGGATTGGTTGGAGGATTTACAATGATAGATGATGAGTGGTGAATTGAATTGTGTTCTATGTAACAAGAAGCATCACGCTCAGCATGGTGGACTGTAATAAGAACCGGCTTTTACTTTCGCAAACCTCGTTGGGAAGTGTTGAGGTTTTTGTAAGAAATAGATTCACAAGCTAAGGTCGTGTGCATACGGAGATACTCAAAATAAACTGAACTGGCTTGTGATTGAAATTACTAGCCGGCAACTAAGTGTTTAGTGACGCAGCTCCGCACACGCAGGCGACTCACAAGTGATTGAAATGGGTAGTTTTCTGTGTGGTGTGCAAGGTGATTAAAACGGGATATTTTTCTACTTCTCCCACTAATTTTGTATTCACTTGTTGATCGTTAATTTTCGTGAATAAAAATGAAATTATAATATCTTCACCGGAAATGCAAAAGGGGCTGAAGCGCCATTTTGGAAAGCTTACACCAGAGCACTTTTAAGTTATTTTTACAATAAAATTCATAAGACTTCAGCACCTGGTTGGATTTCGAAAAAAAAAGTTAACTCAATGCTCTAACTGAGTTATCCGAAGCGAGAAAAAGCTTAAAAAGTTCTAAGCTTGTGTCGATTGAGTCAAGCCTTCTCCCAAATTTTACATATATTTTAACTAGTTGAAGGGCTTTTGAAGTCTTCAGAATCAAACGAAAAAAAACTGCATATTTAACTATTTTTTAGTAAAGTGTCGCTTAAGCTTCTTTGCCTTTCCAGCAACGAATAATATAATAATACGATAATGAAATAATATAAAAATTATAAAATATTTACAGAAAATAAATAAATATGATAGTATTTTAAAATTATGTGACAAGAAACGTTGATGTATTTAATCGGACCTAAAACTAGGCGACTCAAGACTCAAGTCAAAAATGAGTCGACAGGTCGAGTTTCCTACCAACTGGTTACTATAGCGTTAGGCCAGGCGCGCACGAGTGACTTTGAACGGCAACAGTATCGTCACCATCTCCAAATCTATTGGAGTGTATGGAGGTCCGCGCACGCAGTGACGTGACATTAGGGTGACTTTTAAGTTCCACTGGCCGGCGATTTTTGAATCACGAAACTGTCACTGTGTATGTAGAGAGCACTTTTGTATGGATGCTCGCGCACCGGTGATATAATGTCATTCGGTGACTCATCCGCCAGTCCGAAATCCATTGCCGGAATGAAAGGGTGACGGGTGACAGTTATTCACCGTGTGCGTGCTCGATTAGAAGACAGTGACAGTGACGAAACTGTTGCCGTGACAAAAGTCACCCGTGCGCGCCTGGCCTCAGTGACTGTTTAGTGACGGTAGCGCCGTGTGCGGTATCTCATTTAATTACAAAGCTTCAATCTCATCGCGGACTGGTAAATAATTTGCGTCCGTAATCAGTTTCTTTTGAGTACCTCTGTGTGCAGAGGAGGGCCTTAGGGAAGAATTTATCAGCAATTGTTATCTCTATTATTTGATTTAGATTTATTTCACGTGAATATTTTAAAGTATTTAAAGGTTCGACGTGCCAGTTCAATATAATGTTATTTCCAATGTAATATTGGGCGTCAAATAAAACCTTACCTCTCTATCTCAGGAAGTGGGATGTCATATCGATAATTATATGATTTGACACTGCCATTTTGGGAAGTTTACACCAGAGCGCACAAAAGTATTTTTTGTTCTACAGTAAAATTCATAAATTTTCAGCACCTGGTTAGATTTTGAAAAAAAGTTAATTCAGGTAATTCAATGCTATCACTGAGTTACCAGAAGCGACAAAAAGCTTAAAAAGTCCTGAACTTGTGTTGCTTGAGTTAAGCCTTCTCCCAAATGGGAAATATATTTTGGATGGCTGAAGGGCCACAAAAGTCTTGAGAATCAAACGAGAGTCAGAGCTTTCGATGCAGTAAAAAAAAACTGATCAAAACTGCATATTTAACTCATTTTTTACCAAAGTGTCGCTTGAGCCCTTTTGCATTTCCAGCGACGATATCATAGGTAGCAGTTGAGACTGTAGTGCGATATTCACACAATTTTTTTTTTCATCATTATCAATCGCCGCGAGAGGGTTAAAGTCTAACGTCTGCCATTACATGTAGTTGTAAATTAGTACACAATCTGAGCTCAATACATAATTATATCTGGCTGACAGTCTGAATTCCTGCCTGAATTTGTTTACATAATCCGACACTGTACAAAATGTTTTAGCGGTTTGATTAGAGAGTACGATCCGCCAATTCCTAGGCAGGAATGTGACTTTAAAGCAACGAGTGTAGTGCAATATTGGTTTCCAAAAACCATTCTAGATTACTACTAATTATTTTCACATATTGTAGTACCCCTCCTCTTTACTTATTTAGTCTGACGTACAATTGATAATAATAATAAATGGTTAATTTTAATTGCGCCATTTTGGTGAAAGAGAATCATCTTAAGCGTGCCGTACAACTTCATTTCTATAACCTAAAACTTATCACTGTGATTATTTTTATGATGAAATTGAACTAACATTAAAAAATCATAGAAAAGCATAGGAAAGAGTTCGATTTAATTTGTAATTTAAATTATTAATTGTATTGTTGACTCACCTTCTTTGTTGTAACTCATCCAGTTTAACAATCCTTCGAGTAGTGTAGACTCAGAAACAATGAATTACTGTTCCTTAATCATCACTCTACTAATTATGAGTATTATTCTTATATTATACTCTACTAATTATGGGTAGACTTGTTAACTCAAGCCATGGTCTTGAAATTTTTGGTTCCAGTCTAAATGATTTTTATCATTCTTTACGACTTTACCAAACCCTTCTTCAGGCTTTGACTTGAATTTTCTTTCAATTGTATGATATACTTTAGTCCTATTTTTCATTGCTTTATTAAAATATTATGTATGTGCTGTTCTTTCTCTGTTGCTTTTTTTCCCATTTCGTGTTATGTATTTTCTTTGTAATTGGACAATGGTCCGTTAGTATTTAAATAAATAAATAACTATAGGCGTATAAATTATAGCTCACCTATAACTATGGACTTACAGCTAAGACTTATGATAGGTGCCTTTCAACTAAGATTTATGACTGACATATATAACTAACACTTATGATAAGTGTATTTCAACTAAGATTTATGACTGTTCACTTATAACTAGTGACATAGAACTAAGTTCATTAGAAGAATCTCAACATAATCTTTTTCTCGACAAACCTCTAGATATAAAAAAATTAACCATATCCTGTACTGTACGATAAATTCAGAAAGTTTATTCTTAAATTTGCTCACATGTCCTAATATCGGAAAATAATAATGATAAATAAATAAAAATAAATTAAATACCTAATTTTAAGATAATAAGTCTGTCTATCTGAGGGAACCTGCGAGTTTGGTATGTTCCTGTATATTTTATCTTTAAATGAATATTAATATCAACTACAAAATAAGATCTGTACAGCGCCTTTGAGGTGATTTTTTACAAAAACGGCGCTATACGAATTATCCAAATATTATTATTTTTATTAAGCCTTATAACTGGTAAACTACAACTCAAGCTTCCTAAACTTATGATTAAGAAATATAACTATGTAATAGTAGTAAATATAATAATTTGTATAGCGCCGTTTTTGTTATGTCGTATAATGAGCTCTTAGATCTACACTATTGGTTGTATTCTCAGAGCAAGAATACATATGGTGAGAGCTAAATATTTTTACCCAACTTATGCAAATTTATGACAAATCACTCTCCGCGCAAACCGTGAGAGTGAAAGAGACAAGACAAGTTGTCACATAATATCGCATCAATTTTAGGTATGTAAGCATGTTATCCGTCTCCCGCGTCTCCGGTGACTCCGCTCACTACATTTTGTTATGAGACATAATTCAACGGTTTTTGACGTTATATCCTATATTTTTGTTAATAACAATACTGTGAAAAAGCGGTTAAAAAAATAAACAAAACTTTATGTCGACATGTGCTATGAATAGATGTAAAAGGTGTGTCTATTAAAACCCAATCCACGCCCGAGTCAGGAAAAAATCAACAATCCTGACAGTTAGGAATTAATATTAACTAGCAATTAAAATTTGTACAGCGCTCTTGTACAAATTATCCAAATATTATTATTATAATTACACTGTTTCGCAAAGCTATCCCTCCTGTATATTATTGCTCTGAGTTACAAACAAATATTCAACAAGTCTTTCTCAACCCTCCAAGTTTTTTCTTATTTTCCTGGTACCATTTTTATCGGAGGTTCGTGACAAGAGGTTATATCCCATATTTTTGTTGATAACAATACCGTGAAAAAGTGATTATACACATAAATGATACATTATGTCGACTTGTGCTGTGAATGGATGTAAAAAGGTGTGTCCATGAAAATCCTTGCCACGCCCGAGTCAGGAAAAAAATTACAATCCTGACCACACTACTTCGCAAAGATAATCCCTATCCCTCCTGGTATATTATTGATCTGAGGTTGTATTAAATAACCAATCATCAACCATAAAATACTCCTCGTCTTTTGTGCTATCCCATTCCCTCGAACTAATTATTCACACCTCTTCCCTCTGGGATATTCCTCAGTCATGCTAGCCAACCTCTTCCCACAGCACGTAGTGCTATTACGTGCCTAGTTATAACCCTAAGAGTTATAAGGATATGAGCGTAAAGTAGTACAGAGGTAATAAAAGTAATATGAAGGCATATTCTCTTTATTCTTCATATAAATCTCTCGCAAGGTACTATGGCATTTATACGACCTTTACAACAAAAGCTAAAATACAGAATACACCTTGAAGAAATGGCGAAAGTGGGAAAATCGAAAAATATACGGATAACATTTACTATATTTTCGTAGAAAGCAATCAATTTTTGGTTTAAAATATTTAATGAAAATGAAATAACAACTTTGAAAAAGACCACAAATTTTATTAGAATCAAAGAACATTTAAGATGTTTAAATAACCACGGTTTTTTAGAATTTGCCAATCATCTTATTGAAAAAATACATACCTTAAATAAAAGCACAGGTGCTCATATTCTTCACAAAAATAGTCATGGCAACAACAAATAATTAAGAAGCACTAGAAATAAAGAAAGCCATTAAAATAAATAGTTATATTCTTAATAATCACTTAAATTTGTCTAGTAGTCCAATATTCGGTATATTTCTTGTTAATTCATAAAAAATTCTTATTCTTTAATTACCTTTTCAGTTGACGTTTTGCCTCTTTCATTTCATATTGTCTGTCTCTTTCTCTCTGTCTCTTTCTCTCTGTCTCTTTGTTATAATTTGAAGTGTTATTCTATTGTTTTTCACTATTCTCTTATTTTGTTTTCCCTCTGTATGTATCCGCACACTTTGTATTTTTTCTTAAGTTTAAGTTTGTACCCTGATGATGCTTATTATTTCATTTTCATTCATAACAAAGACTGTTTATTCCTTAGAGTACTCTTATATAGAGTGGTATCTAACCAAGGCAGTGTAGTCAGTTTTTGATGATTTTTGCCGGACTTGGCGGATCTGGGCGTGGCTAAGGTTAGGGCTAGGGTATTTATAGATCCATTCATATCACATATTGACATAATGTTTTTGTTTATTCGTATAACCACTTTTTCAGAGTATTGTTATCAACAAAAATATAGCATATAATCTTAAGAACCAATTAATTTGTGTCAAGTTTTTTCTTTGTGTGTAAATAAACGTTGTAAAATATTCTTAATTACCTACGCTGTATTTAAAATATAATCAGCAATAGTGCTTAACTAATTTTGATACAGCCATTTTCGTAAAATTTTACTGAAGGGCATAACAAAGGCAGATACGATTTTTTTTTTTTTTGAAATTCATTATTTCAACTGATTTAATTAATTTATTTATTATTTTGAATCTTTATGTTTTTATGCGTAGAATTATTGTAGAGATAATGTCTAAGAAATTTAAAGGAAGGATAAATAATAATTACGAAGTAGACGAACTTGCTACAAAAAATGCAAAATTAATAAAATTACTAGCGAGGAAAAAATCAAACACACGAAATTCTCTCATGTACCAGGTCGTCTAACTACACAATAAAATTCCGACAGAAATTACTGCAAAAGCAATATCGTCGCTGAAAAGGCAAAATGGCTTAAGCGACACTTTGGTAAAAAAATGAGTTAAATATGCAGTTTTGACCGATTTTTTGTTCTGCATCGAATGTACTGACTTTTGTTTTATTCAGAAGACTTTTGTGGCCCTTCAGCCATCTTAAAATATTTACCGTTAGGGAGAAGGCTTGACTCAAGCGATACGAGTTTGGGACTTTTTTAGCTTTTCAGTTCAGGTGACTCAATGCTAAAACAAAGTTAACTCAAAAAGATATTATTATTATTATTCAACGAGAAAAAGCAACAAAAAAAGTCCCAAACTCGTGTCGCTTGAGTCAAGCCTTCTCCCAAATAGTAAATATATTTTAGACAGTGGAAGGGGCACTTAAGTTTTCAGAATCAGACTAAAGTCTGAGCATTCGATGCAGAAATAAAAATTGGTAAAAGTTTCAGATTTAACTTATTTTTTATCAAAGTTTCTCTTAAGCCATTTTGTCTTTCCAGTGACGATATTTTAAATATAAATAACGCTCTTGTATATTTCTTTATGTTTTGTTTTTGAAAATATTTTTTTAAATTTGAAATTGAACGAACGTTTGATAAAAGGGAAATGTTCATTTAAACCACAAGCGGTTGTCAATTGATCAGATATTTTTCAAAATCCGAGAAAAACCATTTAAAAATGATTATTCGCATACATCACAAAAAATAATGTTCTGTTTTGACACGTAACGAGCCCACTGTACAGTGTACGGCCGCTCTTCAACGCAGCGGACACCGTGATGAAATATCGCCTACATGCATTAGTCACACAGTGGCTTGCACAGTCATGTTAGCTAGTCATGTTCCGGCGTTGAAGGACGTATCTCTATCTCGTAGCTAGATATAGGGAAAACATAGATTATATCGCAACAATATAGTTGTAATCTTGGAGTTACAATATAAGGATGAAGAGCTAATAGTTCTACCCAATCTATTCGCGATAAATCACTTTCTCCGGATTTTTATGTGGTATACCATGAGAAGGAGAGAGACAAAACAAGAAGTTAGTTAGGAGTCAAATTGAATACAACTGAACAGTGTAGGCACAAAGTTATGCTATTCATTACCTTACAATAGAAAGAGTACAATTTTTTTTTCTTAAATTTATTATTTTACTAACTTCAGAATGGGCATATTAAGGGAAAGTATCAATTATGATTATTTTCTTTGCCACCTTAATTTATTGAGATTGTCTAAACGTAGAATAATTACCGACTGGACTTGCTTATATAAAATTATAAATTCAATGATTGACAGCCCTGAACTATTATATTAAATTGCATTTCATGTTCCTGACAGAACGGTTACAAGGCAGTACCTGCCATACTATTGTAACAATTCTGCTTCAATCACAATTTAACACGCCTATGCGACGAATTCAACTTCTGGGAAACAAATACTCCGATGTCGTTGATATATTTAGTACTTCAATATCACATTATAAGTATACCTAAGTACAGTTCTTTTAATGCCGTGGCGCTTTCGGAGCAGCCTGGCGTGTTTTAGTCTTTCTTGGTCTTTCTCGTTATTTTTCGCCAAATAAGTAGGATATTTCACAAATTACTTCTTTAAAATTACCGTTGTTGTGTATAGGTTAAGTGAATAAACTCTAAATAATTTTAAAGTGACTAGTTTCGACGTAATTTCGATTTTTAAGAAAATATTTTAATTTTTTAATATCAGTGTTTTAAATGCAGTGCCATAGCCCGAGAATGGTCACTTGCTTTGACCCTTGGCCAGATGTGTTGTCCCTTCGACCGCCGGCCCGGGAACCGGCAGAGGGGCGGGGGAGTGCCGATCTCGACCGACTGTTCCCGAACGCGAACGAACCAGGCATCCAATAAATCACCCAAGTGGCACCCTTACGACAGCCAGATGACTTTTGCCCACGTTGGTCTAAATCTGTTAATCTGGTCTAAATCTGTACAGCGCCCTTGATGTGATTTTTCACAAAAACGGCGCTATAAAAATCATCCAAATATTATTATTATTATTATTAGAGCTAACTTAATTTTTTTAAATTATTTTACTCTTGACCTGTTATTCATTTTTTTTTCTTTTCTTTACAATATTTTTGAACCTCCTATTCAAAATTATTTTTTCTTTTCTCCTGCCATATTTTTGAACCTGTTATTTATTCAGTATTATTTTCTCTTTACCTTAACAATATTTTTGTAGCTGTGATTCAATATTATTTTTCTGTTTTCTCTTACAATATTTTTTGCCCTATTTATGAGTTTATTGTTTTTTTTTTAATATCTTAATATTTGTGTAAAAAGCCTTGCCGTAAATAAATAAATAAATATCACACCGCGTCGATACTAGACATCATTCATCGGAATGACTAATGTTAAAAACAGTTTGGGAGGTTATTCCTTATATATACGTTTATTGAAATATGTGTGGTGGTTTTAAGTTAAGTTGAATTATGTGTGGTGTGTGGTTACAAGATAAATCAATGATGTGGGGTTCACAGTATTGTTTTGTTTTGTTACGATACAATTTTTTTTATTAAAAATGGCCGAAACGATACAAAATATACTATCTCACAGACAACAGCCTCCAAATATATCTCTGTCTCTCTCTATCTACCTACGCGGGCGGGGATATGTTTGTGTTGAAAAGAGACATGCTCTTGCATGTTAACCTGAAATCTTGGTTTAGAGTCAGACCAATATCAACGAATAGACTACAATCGTTCGCAAATCTATCTCCTTATATTGTTCCTCCAAGGTTATAATGCACTTACAGATAAACTGTTGTGAAGGCGTTCGTGTTCTAGAAGTAAGCTATTTTTTCCCCTCCACACAGCATCCCCAAGGGTGACATAAAGCCCCAGCGAAATAATTTTCCATAGCTTCCTGTGTGGAGTTGTCTTGTGTGTTAAAAAAAAATGCAAAAAATATAAATAATGCAATAAAAATAATAAGTAATAAATAATTATGATTTTTTAATCTAATTATAAAGCCGCTCCTGTCAGCAATAAATAAAATCCTAAGTCACAGATGTTCACTATGAGATAGACTCAATAAGCGCCCATTCCGGATAATAGCAGTATATATTATACCATAGATTTACTAAAAATTATACCAGCCTGAAGATGCCCGTCATAAGGTGAAACCGGTCAGGTCTTAAAAAAATGGTGGAATAAGTTAAAATTTTTGTATTACCAAATCATTAAAATGGAATTCCACCACGAATAAGTCTCAAAATTAGAAAAATGATGGACTCAAGTCGTTCTTCGCCAGTAAGTCTACATGGATTAAATTACTCGTATTCGAAGAATAGAACTCCAGATCGTTAGTGAGGTTTCATTCAAAATGTACCACCAAAGAATGATATCATTTCACCGCACAAATAAAATGCTACTTTACATGTGAAAAATAAATAACGCAGATAGCCAAAAAAATGGAGATTTATTCCTTTTTAATATCGTTCTTCATATTCGTAACGATACGAGGATTTCTCCTTTTTTCCCGCCATAAATTCATCAGCCTGACTCGATTATTTGGAAAAAGTGCCCACCTACCACGAGAAGGCAGCGTAATATTTTATCCGGAACATTGCCAAGTGTTTTATAAGGTTATATTGTACCGCGGGGGTTGGCGTTACACCCCCTTACAAGTTTATGAGAGGGGAGTCAATTTTGCAAGATACATTATTTCCCTACCATTTTACTGACGCACTTCTCAGGGGTGGGCCGTGGTGATCACATTCACACGTAAAAGTATGGCGGACTTATTTTATTCTTCGACGAGTTGGGTGGCTTTCAAAGTGCGTTAGTAAGAAGATCCGCCAAATGAGAGCGCGACTATGTGGGAAAATAAGAAGTCAACTGAAAATGTTTGGACGGCCTCCGTGGTCGAGTGGTATAGGTAACTCAACCAAAGTTGAAACAAACAATACATGCTCAGCGTTGGGTGTATCGTCTATCGGTATACGCTCTCGTTGCGATGTATTTACGATGCGTCATAAAGAAAGATCCCTTTGACTTGTTTACGCCTACGTATTATAACTAGTAGAAAAGGGACAGCAAGTGTTTACGATGATACTTCTAGTAATTGAAAGTGCACTTACAGCGTGCTATTTCATGCAGTTTGACCGGGCGCTATTTAAAATAATATTATAATCTTTTTTGAAAAAAACAGTAATTAGCATCCATGCTCGTGCTCGAGAATGTCCCAAATCGGGGAATACTACGAATTAATGTATACCTTGCATTTTTTTTTTAATACTCTATTAAATTCAGTCCTTTGTTAAGAACATTCAGTATTTTAATAATAATGAAATAAAACAACATGCATGTAAAAAAAAAAAAAAAAACTGACTTCAACACGCTTTGGCTTCGATCTCTGAAGTGTTAAATAATCAGTAATTGCTTTCAAAAAATATAGAAGCTTCAAACGGAACACCCTGTACGTATGTTATGTATCTGTGTGAGTAGGTGTGAGTAATTTCCCGGCCTCAACTCTGATTGAGAGACCTATAAGACGCTCGACCACGGTCGACTGGAGGTCGCGGGTTCAAACCCGACGCGCGCAAATAATTTTTATTTAATTAATATATTCTGTAATCACACATTTAATTTATATTAAATAATACATGGTATATTTGCGGCACTTTGTAGAGTAAAAGATACTCTAAGTATCGCCCTGGAGAAAGAGCACCATTCAAAATCAAAACGTTGCTTGAAATGGCTTTAGCCGTGTTCGGTGATCAGATCTAAATAGTCAGGTACTTCCCAACCTTCCTCTTTCCCATCTCCTTCCCCTCCCCACGACCTTCAACCTTAAAATATACCCCAATTGGGGATGCCATAGTCTCACTGGTTCTACAGTTGGGAGTAATTGGGACTCTTGTGCTATATTTTTTTTTATTAAAAAAAAATTGCTGTCTTCACAGGGTATCGATTATTGCTAGCACCTATGGACAATGGACATGTGGACCTAGAACCTCCCATCGATGGGAAGGTTGTAAGGATTAGTTAGTTACATACTGTGCACCTCTTACCCGTCTCAGACAGACATCGTCTAGTGAGACGGGTAGAGTACGTGTACTTAAACCAAACCATTTAATGCCGATAAATGTCCGGGTTGCCGGCAGTGAAATTAATAAATATAAATAAACATTTAATATGCAATAGATTATACCGGGGTTTTATGTTAGAAGCGCCTATATCCGATTTTGGTCAAGTGATATACTTATCAAAGAGTATACTAAAGTGTCATTTACTTTGATGCTATAATTGCTTATTTTAGCCCCTCGAGATAAGTTAAATTGTGGCCTGTCTAATGTGAATGTCAAAACATGGTTTCGCCATTTTCCACCCCTACAAATTGACAAACAATCGCTTTTCCTGAAAAAATCACATATTTATTCAGCGAATTGAATAATCATTCTAAAATTTCTTCATTAGAAAGCGTAGGCAAGACTTTGATTTAATTTACATTTTCAAAATTATTAATTGTATTATTGACTCACCTTCTTTGTTGCAACTCATCCAGTTCAACATTCCTTGCCGTAGACTCGGAAACAATGAATTGCTGTTTCTCAATCAGCGCTCTACTAATTATGGGTATCATTCTCCTCTATACAGAATATCGAGACTTGTTAACTAAAGCCATGGTCTTGAAATTTTTTTGTAGCTGTCTAAATGATTTTTGTAATTTTCTACGATTCTACCAAAACTTTGATTTGACCTTGGCTTTGATTTAAATGTTCTTTCTAATGTATATTTTTTCCTGTTTTTTGTCATTTCTTCATTTTGTATTATAATAATAATATTTGGATAATTTGTGCAGCGCCGTTTTTGTGAAAAATCACCTCAAGGGCGCTGTACACAATAGCGCTGTTCTTTCTCTGTTGCTCTTTTTTCCCCATTTCGTTTTTTGTGTTTTTTTGTGATTGGACTTTAGTCTGTTAGTTTATAAATAAATAGGCACTTCTAGCACTAACCCCCAGATACATAGTCAGTAATAAGATTGAGCCTAGGAATTAAGATTTGTACAGCGTTCCTGAGGTGATTTTTCACAACGGCGCTATATCTACAAATTATTCAAATATTCATATTTTGATATTAATTATTGAAATATTATTAATAATCTTCAACGTAAATATAAAACAGAAAAAGCCAGACACTAAAAAAAATAACGGTTGCGACCGAGACTCGAACTCGGAACCTCTACTCTGTCTGGGAGTCAAGTCTCTGCCAATTGAGCTACCGAAACCTTATCAGAAACCAACATTTTAATCGATCTTATACTTCTTTGAAAATTATTTTTCAATTTTTAACGATATAGACTGTCATCTTTGTAATGATATGAAAAGCTCTACCCAACCACATATTGTATACCTGGATGGTGTCTTGGATAAACCATCTATTTTTAATAACGGAAGATTAAATTAGGATTACCTTTAAACTTTATGCTTTTTTTATTTTGATATTAATTATTAAAATACTCTATTATAAGAAAATCTTTTATCTTTTTAGCTTCTTCCTTTTTCTGTTTCATGTTTACGTTGAAGATTATTAATATTATTTCAATATTAAAAAAGCATAAAGCTTCAGATTAAATTCTAATTTACAAATATTGAGATTAATGTCTTCATCCAATATTTTACAATTTCAAACAATAGGGGGAAATACAATATTTACTGGTAATATATTGCATTAAAAACCACATCTACGCTGGCTCAGAAAGTGTATATTCCACTTGGTGTATACTTACCCATGAAATTGTATAAAAACGTAAAACAAAATTTGCTCTAACGTCAAAAGGCACATCCTTTCAACATTAAACCAGTTATTCCTCGGGGATTGCTATCCGTTTTTTTGTTAGGTGCCATAATTTAATGCATTATTGGAGGGGGAGTTTTGAATTTGATCGGCCGCACCCTCTGACTGCATTCGCATGACGTCACCCAGTACTTGTCAATCTCCCCTCAAAAAATGTTTCAAACGCTACTGTCTTTATAGCTTCGCAGGGGCGGTACGCCCAATATATGGCAAATGATTTTTTGAGGTAGGGAGGTAGGTACTAGGAGGTAGCTAACGTCAACGTAACTAAATCGATATATAGCTCGATATTTTTCACTTCCTAAAATAAACGAATTAATTGAAAGGATAAGTTTGGAAGGATAAGGACGATTAGATGGTTCGGGCATGTAGAGCGAATAAACAAAGAAAGAAGTGCAAAAATAATATGGCGTCGCCAGAAAGGCAAAAGGGCTAAAGCGTCATTTAGCGTCAATGGTGGTCTTTCACCAGGGCGATATTTTATTTATCTACCCTCAGAGCAATAATATACAAGAAAGAGCGCTGCTGTAGTCAGTTTTTATGAGGTTTGCCGGACTCGGCTACACCTGGGCGGGGCTAGGACTGGGGCTAGGGTATTTATACGTCCATTCATAGCACATGTCGACATAATGTTTTTGTTTATTCGTATAATCACTTTTTTACAGTATTGTAATAAACAAAAATTTAGCATGTAACCTAATAAAGAATTGAATTATGTTAATTAATTTCGCGCATCAAAACGTGTGGGCGGAGTCAATGGAGACGCGGGACACGAAGAATATTCTAACAAAACTTTAAAGTGGTGTGATAATTTAGGAGATTTTGTTGTCTCTTTCTTTCTCATGATGTACGACGTAAAACCCAGAGAAAGTGATTTATCCCAAATTTGTATAGGTAAGGTAAAAAAAAATAGCTCTCTCTCCATATATTGTTACTTCAAATTATGTGTTATATCATGGTTCAACTTACATGCTTTTCTCTTCTCACAGCTTAGACTAACTGCATTTCGAAACGATATCTTTCGAAATATTTGACTGCTCATTAATTCGAATAAACTTTGAATATTATTTCGATCCAGAAAATACTAACTAACTAACCATCACGCTGATTCTCCGCAGGGGTGGGCAGAGAGGACGGACCGTCGTACAAATTTGTACAGATACTCCTTGCTTCATTCACATTCATACATATTCTTCTGTAATTCTGACTCTTCACAAGGCCCGACTCAAGTGTTCGATTCACTTGATCGTGCCATGTCTTCATCGGGCCTCCCCGGCTTCTTCTTCCAATCCCTTCACACTTTTTTCTTCGTTCATTCACTCTACATGCCCAAACCGTCTAAGCCTCCCTTTCGTGATTCTATTCAATACGCTTACATCAGCCTTGCATTCTTTCCGGATATCCACATTTTTAACACAGTCATACATAGTTTTACGTTAATACGCCTCAGGGATCTCATTTCTACAGCATTCAGTCTACTTTCATCCTTTCTATGCCAGTTCCATTCCTTGTTCCACTACCCACTACAGCATGTACACATATATCATACAGAAGCATTCTTATCTGGCAGGTCACTTCAGATAAACACAAATTTATTCGCTATGGAGAAAGATTCAGTATTGTACTCAAAGGATATGATATTGGTAAAATTCTTACTAGTTTGAATTTATTTAAATTATTTGATTTTTTTATTGTTCCATTTTAGAGCATGAGAGGAAATTTCTTAACGGGCTTTTCAATTTGTAGACAGTACAGGGATTTGATTAAAATGTATACATCTGAAGGTGATTTGTACCTCAAAAATAGACATACTTCTTATGGATACAGGCTATTGTATTATATAATTGTATAATGAATAGGTACTGAAATAAATGATGATAAATGAATTTATATGATCCTGCATAACCGTCCCTACTGTCAGAAGTCAGTGGGACTAACAAATAAATAGACTTAAAGAGTTTAGACGGCCTCTGTGCTCGAGTGATTAAGACGCTCGAATACGAATGCAGGGGTCGCGGAATCAAATCCGCAAATATTTTTCATTAAATTAATTTGTATTATTTCACATTTTATCAATACAAAATTATTAAAAGTATATTTGCTATACGTCCCAGCGTGGTAAATCCTTCCAAAGTAGCCCTTGTGAAAATTCACTTTTCAGAATAGAAACGTTGCTTGTAATGGCTAGGTGACCAGATCTAAATTTCCAGGTACTTTGCAACCTTCCTATACCTCATCTCCTTTCCCTCCCCACTAACTTTATTTATTTATTTATTTATATACGCCCTCATGGGCTTTTACATAACATAGATATAAAATAAAAATAACAGTGACATAAAAATAACAATGACATAAAAATAACAATGCGCCCAAAAACATTTGATGCGACGATTTGATTACGCCCAAGAAAATTAACACTAGTATTTTAGAAAGAGGTATGTTATTATAGCCTTCTTGTAACTAGATTCAGTGCAGTTGAATATATCTACTATTTCTGCGATAGAATTACTCACTGCATGCAATCTAGGTACAAGCGAGTATTTAAATGACTCAGTCCTGATATTGTTGTTACATTTAAAAAGAATTTTGGATCGAGTGGATCTGTTAGGTACATAGAAGGTAATTAAGCTAAGTAAATCAGGGCTGTCTATAATACCATTAACAATTTTAAAAATAAAAGTCAAGTCGGAAACAAGCCTCCTGTCTGAAAGTTTTAGTAATTTTAATTCTTTCATTAAATAATTATAATTTATGGTTTCAATAGGTAGACCGAGTTTATAGTTGATGAATCTTAGAAATTTATGTTGCAATTTTTCAATGGAATCAGAGTGGATTTTAAAGTGAGGGGACCAGACAGAAGAATTATATTCGACTTGACTTCGAACTAGTGAAGAGTACAGGATTTTCAATGTAGAAATATTTTTAAATTCATTGGCATTTCGAAGAATAAAGCCTAGCAATTTTAAACCTTTACTTGTTATTATATTGATATGTGAGAGAAAATTTAATTTAGAATCGAAAGTAATGCCGAGATCATATACCCCATCGGAGATGCCATAGTCATACTGGCGTTTGATACCAGTTGGGACTCTTGTGCGGTATTTACTTAAACAACATAATAATATTAATCCGACTTCTGACATGAGACATGACCCGTCTCAAGTATTTGGTTATTCGGTGACTATGGCATCCCTTCTTTTGGGGTTGTTGTGAGGCTGAAGGAAGAGGGGAAAGGGAGAAAATATGTAGTAGAAAGTTTGGAAAGACGTTGGTTATTCAGATCTGGATTCCTAACATAGCTTTAACTATTTCAAACAACTTTTGTTTCCGTCCCGAGCTATTATCCTTTATGTTTCGAAAGTTTATCTTGAAACCATAACAATGTGTATAACCATAGCAATGTACTTGGGTAGGTACCTACGTTTATTTTTATGAACAGTTTATTTTTATTATTTTAATAGTGAATACCGCACAAGAGTCCCAACTTCTCCCAACCGTCTAGAGACTATGGCATTCCCGTTTAGGGTATGTTGTGAGGCTGAAGGTAATGGGGAGGGGAAGGATATGGGGAAGATGAAGGTTGGGAACTATCATTTAATAGACAGTCCATACCTCCTGGAATGCTATAAGTTGTTGTGCCAAACTACCACTGCCAGGGGCGACACCACGATCTGCTGGGCATTCCACATGGCAGAACAGACGTGTTGGCTCAGCGCAGCATGACGCGGGGTATAGTACTACTAATCTACATGTATTAACATGTCTCTTGGTATCTTCAACATAAACCTTGAAGACATGCTTTTTATGTTACCGTTCATGTGTATTGTAAATGGACACAGTCTGTAATACACATTAAAAAAAGTACCTGGCTATTCAGATCTGGTCACCAAACACGGCTAAAGCCATTTCGAGCAACGTTTCGATTCTGAACGGTAGTCTTTTACCAAGGTGGTATTAGAGTATCTATCGCTCTGGATTCAAAATACATTAAAACTAAGACTAAAACTAAGACATTAAAACTATACATTAAAATTAAGACTAGTCTGAAGATGGCCGTTATAGGCTGAAACCGGTCCAGTCAAAAAATAAAAAAAAGTGGAATAAAGTTATAAATTTGTATTATTAAAGCATTAAAACGCTTTTGCTGTAAATATCACGTTTATAATTCTGTACAGAAAGGCACTCACTTATACAATGTTTCGAAACAGTTGACACGGGTAAATGAAAATGTAGAAATATCTAACAATCGAACAAGCCACAAGTACAGTTGCGCAATGCAGTAACAATCAAGTGAGACATTAAGAGACTTGAGTTTCTCTGATGGCCAATTTGATGCCTCAATGTCACGAGTGGGGTTTTCAAAACACCATTCATTATCAATCATGTGAATCTATGAAGCGCAAGTAGACCGAAGACGGAATCGGGGACATACCAGAAAAACTTGGCATGATTAAGTAAACCAAATACTTAAGACCATGTCAGAATCGAAGTGCCTATATCAAATATGTGAATTATTCAGGAAAGGCGATTGTTTGTCAATTTGAAGATGAGAAACATTATTATGACATTCACATTAGATAAGCCACAATGATATATTTCTTGAGGCCCTAACATAGACAAATATACTTGTAGCATTAAAGTAAGAGACACTTTAGTTTACCTTCTGATAAGTGTATCAAATTACCAAAAATTCTTGACATGGGCAATTCTAGCATTAACCCACAGATATGTATATCGTCGCCAGAAAGGCAAAAGCACTGAAACACCATTTTGGGAAGTTTACACCAGAGCACTTTAAATTTTTTATTATTTTATAATAAAATTCATAAGCCTTCAGTACCTGGTTGGAATCTGAAAAAAAAAGTTAACTCAATGCTCTCACTGGTTTACCTAAAGCGACAAAAAGCTAAAAAAAGTCCCAAACCTGTGTCGTTTGAGTCAAGTCTTCTCTTAAATGATAAATATACGAGTATTTTAAATAGCTGAAGCGCCAAAAAGTCTTCAGAATCAAACGAGAGTCAAAGCATTCGATGCAAAAAAACCTTATCAAAACTGCACATATCATACTCATTTTTTACCAAAGTGTCGCTTTAGCCCTTTTGCCTTTCCAGCGACAGAATTTTTTTTTTTTTGTTTAAGTTAAATACTCTCTGGTTATGAATAACCTGAAAATATTTTAAAAGCTCCTGGTACCATCACAATAAGCGGAAGATGTTCCTTGTCCAATGATAAAGGACTTAGCCAGCAGAGGAATTGAAGCCTTGACCCCAGGTGGGATCGGACGCGTTTGTCCACTCAGCTACTAACCGGTCGGTATATAATTATTAATTAGAAATTAACATTTGTACAGCGCCTTTGGGGTGATTTTTCACAAAACGACCCATTACAAATTTTCCAAATATTATTATCATTATTGATGTTGACAGTGTTATATTAAAAAATGTATGTATCCACAAATAAAATAATCAACGGTGTTCACCTTCAATGCGGTTGATCAGCCCCCCGTCCAGTAATGAATATTAAATAAGGGAGGTTTGATCACACGTAATGCATCGCCGCGGGGTGGTGCAGAGCAAGGGAGGAAAAGGCTGCCAGACTGACAGCAATTCCAACAGTTCAAAACAAAAGTGACAGGCATTGCTGACAGGTCCATTACTCTGACAATTCATTTGGTGGAGAGCCATAACACATAGTCTGTGACACTTTGTAATCGTATTGTAAAATAATAAAATCATCAACGAGTATCGCCCTGGTGAAAGACCACCATTCAAAATTAAAAGGTTGCTTGAAATGACTCAAGCCGTGTTTGGTGATCAGATACATACATACATCCCAACCTTCATCTTCCCCTTCCCATCCCCACTACCCTCAGCCCTACAACCTACTACTTAGTCCCACTGGCTCCAGATAATCCACTATAAAAAAGGTAGAACATTACAATCATTATGAATTAAATTATAATGAAATGACAATAAACCTAAGAAACGTTGATGTCTTCAATGGGACGAGAAAGTAAGATACTCAAGTTAAAAATCAATCGACAGGTCGAGTTGCCTTCAACTGGTTACTAACGCGTTACTGATTTGTTAGTAACAAGAAGCGCCAAGTGCGGTGTCTCGTTCAATCACAAAGGTTCTGATTTTTTACAGTTAATACCGCATAAGTATCGCAATTGCTCTCAACCGTATAAAGCCAGTGTGACTATGGCATCCCCAATTGGGTGTGAGGCTGAAAATAGTGAAGATGGGAAGGATATGGAGAAGAGAAACGCTGGGAAGTACGTAACTCTTCAGATCTGGTCACCGAAAACGGCCAAAGCCATTTCGAGCAACGTTTCCATTCCGAATGGTGGTCTTTCACCAGGGCAACACCACTTTGGCAATACAAATAATCCAATGTATAATAAAAAATAATAATTTAACCATTTTGTAGGTGTTGTTTTTTGTCGAATCTACCATTCAAAATCAAAAATTTGCTTAAAATGATTTAAGTCTTGTTTGGTGACCAGATCTGAATAGCCAGGTACTTCACAACCTTCCTCCTGCCCATCTTCTTCCCTTCCCCACTACCTCCAGCCTGACAACATACATCAATCGGGGATGCCAAAGTCCCACTGGCTCCTGACAGTTGGGACTCTTGTGCGGTATTCACATACGAGTAAATATATTTTTTTTAAATCACCAGCAAATGATAATTTGCTCATATTATAAGAAAGCAGTTGATCAAAAATTTGCCATGAATATTAAGACCAGCCTAGTTTATTTGCCAAGAAGACAGACTTTATGTAAATATTCTAAGTAATTTAAACATTTTATTGGTATTACTGACATCGATTACGACTTCTCGTGAAAAGCTGTCCATAACGGCGACTGTTTCGACATCTGTGTTTGTATTCCCCCCACTCTGATCACAGACCTTCAGCCTCAGAGCAATAATATACCAGGAGGGAGCGCTAGTGTAGTCAGTATTAATGATTTGTGCCTGACCGAGGCGTGGCTAGGGCTAGGGTATTTATACATCCATTCATAGCCATGTTGACATAATGTTTTTGTTTATTTGTATAAACACTTTTTTACAATATTGTTATAAACAAAAATGTAGGATATAACCTAAGAGTACATAGAGTGGTACCTATCCAATACAGTGTAGTCAGTTTTTGATGATTTTTACCGGACTCGGCAGACCTGGGTATGGCTGGGACTAGAGCTAGGGTATTTATACATCCATTCATAGCACATGTCGATACAATGTTTTTGTTTATTCGCATAACCACTTTTCCATAATATTGTCTTCAACAAAAATATGGCATATAACCTAAAAAACCGTTTAGTTGTGTCGGTTTTAGTCGCATATGAAAACATGTGGGAGCTACATATGCCATAAAATTCTTATTAATAAATTGTCAGAACTAGGAATAAGTGGTAATTTATTATATTGGATTAAACATTATATATGTAGTCGTGTGCAAACTGTCTGTATCAATAAACACTCAACTTGTACATTTGAAACTACTAGTGGAGTGCCGCAGGGCTCGCACCTTGGGCCACTATTATTTATTCTGTTTATAAGTTATGTCACTAAGATATTCTCTAGGGTTGGAGTATTGTTGTTTACTGATGACATGAATATATATATATATATATATATATATATATATATATATATATATATATATATATATATATATATAAAATTACTAATATTGTCAATGAATAATTATCCTTACAATTAAATTTTATAAAGTTTTCAGAGTGGTTTTATATCGTATTGTAGAAATCTTGAACAGTGCCAGGGAATATTTACCCTTCTTCCTGTGTCAACTGTTAGAGGTGCAATCACGAGGAAACAATCGTTTCTACTCGATGAGCGGGCTGCCTTTTGCTACTGAAGGGCTTTTTTGTTTAAATATTTGTATTAAAGAACTTCAAATTAAATTTTGTAGACTGTGTTTTGTGTGCTTATAGTTATCTTTTCTTTAAGCCCACTCACCAAGGTTAGAAAGGGAATAAGATGGAATTTCGACGGAGACGAAGGAGGCCCGTAAAGGGGTCTAGCGACCAATGTTGGATTCGGGTTTGAATCTAATTTGCAGCAAAATATTTTGACATAATCTATTATGTGTTTTCGGAGTGGAGGAATTTAAGAGCCCGTGTTAATTATGCTATTCCTTGCGAACATTATTAACAAACTCACAAAAGAAAGAAACACCCAATCAAATTAAGTAATACGTTAAACAATCATAGTTTATTATCTGTAAAAGAAATAAGGGTCTTCGGAATAACCTTTGATATTAAACTATAATTTCCTAATCATATAAATAAGATTACTAGTTAAGCAATGGATATGTTGGGCTTGATTACAAGAATATCTAAAGATTTCAAAAACATACAAACATAAAAATTTGCCGTGTATAATAATACCCGTTTAAAGCCAATTGGAATATAATTCCTTAATATGGAATCCTTTCTACGGCAAAGACACTCAAATTCTATTGTGAGAATCTAACATGAATTTCTCAGAACAATTAATTTCAAATAGGGAATTCCTGCTGATGATATTAATTATAATTCTCTAATGCAATCAATAAGACTCTTAACGTTGAAAGAAGAATATAAGAAGAATATTCACTGATAACTGAATTGATCCCTTTGAATTAGTTTCGTCAATAAACTACCACATATCTAGTAGGTCAACTCGCCTCAAGCCACCTTATTATTGCAACCTTGGAGAAACAATGTATGGAGAAAGATCTAATTCTTTTTACCCAACCTATACAAACTTCCGATAAATCACGGTTTTTACGTCGTACACCATGAGAGAGAAAGAGACAACAAAAAAAATACACCACTTTTATGTACTGTAAGGATGATCATGGTCTCCCGCGTCTCCGGGGACTCCGCCCACGTGTTTTCATATGCGACTAAACTCGTCACAACTAAACGGTTTTTTAGGTTATACGCTATATTTATGTTGATAACAATACTGTAAAAAAATTGGTTTTCACGAATAAACAAAAACATCATGTCGACATGTGCTATGAATGGATGTATAAATACTTAAGCCCTAGTCCTAGCCGCGTCCAGGTCTGCCGAGTCCGGCAAAAACCACCAAAAACTGACCACACTGCCTTGGATAGGTACCACTCTATGTACTCTAAGGTTGCAGCATTACGAGCACTAACGCAGAACAAATTTCAATCATTCATCGCCTACACCGATTAGGGAATAAATATTCTCATATCGATGACGCTACGGTCTGCGGAAGTTTATTAATAGACTAAAGTAGAATTAAACAAAGTTTGTCTACTAAGTATCAATATATAAGTCTATACCCTGTAACTGAATCGTATGTTAAATGTCTATTATGTTGACCGTTTTATTGATTGATCAAATTTTTTATGTTATTTTTTGTCACAAACCAACCGCTCTTACCTTTATATTTATTATATATACCTACATGGATCTGTTTAAGCCTATTGTTGCATATTTATTAACTACTACTTTATAAGAACGCGTTTAAATCTATCTTTTGGAATACATTTATTTCACTGTCATTAATTCCACCTGTACAATGTTACTGGTAGTTTACCATCACATTTTTTCTCTTTGGTTCCTACTCAGCAGTACCTTGAATTTTGTATTCTTTTTTTACTTTTCTTCTCTTGTATACATACTAATTTACTTATTTTATTGTACTTCTTTATAATATACTCGTATGTCAGTGGCACATGTGGTGCCGTTTATATATGTAAAATAACATATTAGCAAACCGTTTCAACCGACCTCCGCCGTGATTGAGCAGTTAAGATCCTCTACTGCGAATCGAGATGTTGCCGGATAACATTCTTCAGATCATTTCAGATTCAACAATGTTTTCATATTTGTAGTAATGAGGATTCCAAATAGTGCTTCCATATTCCAGTTTACTTCTAATTACGGTCTTGTAAAGAGTTACAATTGATTGAGGGTCCTTAAATGGTTTACATATGCTGTGAATAAATCCTATATTTTTTTATGATTTACACTTAATCTGTACATCAGGTATGAATTTAGAATTAAGAGTGATATTTTCGAAAAAACTTTGTAATGGATAGTGTTATTAATAACAATAATAACAATAACAATGGCAATATAAAAAATTGCCAAGTATTATTATTAGTAGAAAAAATCTTTGTAACTAATTCTAGTTCGTTCATAGCAACAAATGGTAGTATTGAAAAATACAAAATCCAAGCCGCTGAAAAGACACTTCCAATTAGTAGCTTATCGGGTAAAATTTTCCATTGTATATGAATAAATAAAAAACATTGAGTTAAAAAAATTAAAAAAATCGCAAATGTTTGAAAATTTATCACTGCCTGTCCTAGAATAAAGTAATTATTACGTACACGGGGCAGAATGTTTTCTTTAGAATAGTCTTAAAATTGTCAAACTCAAAGGGAATAAAACAAAATTTAAAAAAATCACCCAAATATTGTTATTATTACGAACAATAATATTATACGTAGGTAGTGTAGTAGTTAGGTACTGTCGAATCGTTCCGTTTGAACTTGTTTCGTTTCGGCTATCTTCGTTTTTACCGAGGGTTCCCGAAGTGGCGCCAACTTCGCGTCAGTCTGGCCAAGCCGTTCGCCGCCGTCGGTTGTGTGTAACGCTGTCGGTCGAAATACCACGAAATTTTTACGACTCGCTTTTCGAAAACTTAAACAGTTTGTGCAGACGAATTGGATTATTCAAATAAACCAAAAGTGTGCGTAATAAGTTATTTTATTGAAAATAAACGAATTCAGGTGAAGTTCGAAGTGAAAATCTGTCGGATTTTTGTGTTTTGTGGTGCCATTTACACCGGTGTTTACCGGCTTACGCGAGTGTTGTTTTTTCCGAGTTCCCTTTTTTTGTTTTCGTCTCTCGTTTTGTTTGAGCTGTTAGGGAATGCGATCTCAATATCGCTATACAACTGTCATTGCGTCGTGCTAACTATAATAAGATTAATAAGTGTTGTGTAGGTGATCGATGCACTAAACTGCATAGGTTTTTTTTTAAATAGCTTTAACTTTCAACACCTGCATCGAGGTATACTGAAGATTGTAAGTAAGTTAATCTCAAGGATATACTTACATTACTTACTGTACGTGTGTGCGAGTGGTTTTAAACGTGTTTTATGCTTTCAAACAAACCGTAAACTGAAAAAAAACAACTCGTTTTAAACTTCATTAAACAGCTCGTAAAATTTTCACTACAACATAAATCACTCTGATAAAAAATCAAAAACTCTTACATGTTAATAGGATTGTCTACCTAATAAAGACTGACTGAATGATGCACCTGGAAGTGTTACTAATAAATTAATGTATTTTTTATTAAATCTGACGACTGTCAATCGGACAGTAGTAATTTGATTTAAAATTTAAATATTTTTATTGTTTTGCGCAGTTTTTTGCGGTAGAGTGAAGTGAGTGAAGTCAGTTTTTGCAACAATTGCATTTATTTGTTCGTTTTGGATGTTTGTTACGGTTCGTTGTTCGCTGTCCGTTGTTCGATTTGCCGAAGGGATCTGCGATCGTGACGTCACCTCTGCCCGTACAAGGTAAGACTGGTTTTAGTCTTGTTTTTGTTATTTTTACCTTTACCTGGGCTGGATGCGGCTGTAGCTCGGATGGAGAATCGTTCAGAGATCGCTGCAGGCTGTCGCGATTACGGAGGCTGCGGAGAGTGGATTCAAATTGCATTGAAATAAGATTCAAGTCGAAGTTTCTAAACCATTGCAGTATTACAATGTAACCTTTATCAATAAGTAGGCTTCTATAGTTGTTCTCTTTTTACCTTTGATATTTTCTAAACGCGACAAAGATGTTTTATTTTACTATTTTATCTTCACACATCGGTCATCTTTTTGGAAACCTGTGTGAATGATCAATATTGGACAATAATAATATTTATTGTGTAATTTACGTAGCGACATTTTTGTTTAAAACCAAATCAAGTACGCTTCCCAGTTAATCAAACGAGTCAATGAAACAGAGATTTGGGCTTGTATATCTATCTTACCTTTAATTATGAACTTTAACTACTGATTTACAATTATTATTGCCCAAGCATTTTTTTATAGTTCGAAACTTTTCTCGACTTTTTTCATATTATCTACCATTACTCAGCACAAATGCTCCCGGTCGGTAAGATAGGAATCTTCATTATCAGATACTTAGGCCCTCACCGGAAATAATGACATGGAACTATTTTTTAGCATAAAACGGGATATATCATATTTGTATGATACCTGGGGCCCGAAGAGGATATGACTAAAACCTATAAAATTTGGCTAATTTATATAGCTCCATTCTTGTGAAATATCGCCCCAAGGGCGCTTACACATAACTGATACGTTATAACTACACCCCTGTTAATTTTAAAAATTTCAATTATTAGCAGGTTTTGACTTGCTAGTAAACGTGTAATGAAAAACTTATTTATTGTAAATAACGAAGGTATAACTTGTAAGTAAAATCAACCTATTTTACCACTTGCCGATTATAAATGAAAATTAAGGCTTATTTATTATTTTTAAGCAAATAACAACTAATACTATAAAATAGTATTTTGCAATGTATTAATTAAAACATACCAACATGTTCATTTAAATTCACACCCAAAAGGTATGTATGTAATGTATAAATGTGAATGAAGCAAGGAGTGTGTGCCAAGACAGAGTTATATGGCAGTCCGTCATCTCTGCCTACTCCTGCGGGGAAACGGCGGGATGGTTAGTTAAATCCAAAAGTATGTTATGTATGTTTTTTTAAGTTTATTTACAACAGGTACATACTTACCCTAAGACGTTGACTTTAAAACCTTGTGATAATAATAATAAAAATTACATCATATATTTATTGCACCATTTTGTTTAATTCTACGCAAGAGTTGTCAACAATATTAATAACAACATTGACAGCCTCCATGGTCGAGTGGTAAGACGCTCGACTACGAATCCTAAGGTCGCGGGTTCAAACCCGGCGTACTCCAACAACTTGTATTTGATTAATTTGTATCATAACACATTTAATTAATATAAAATAATGTCAAGTATATTTGCGGCACGTTTCAGAGTGGCAGATACTCGCTCTGGTGAAAGACCACCATTCAGAATCGAAACGTTGCTTGAAATGGCTTTAGCCGTGTTTGGTGACCAGCTATGAATAGCCAGGTACTTTCCAACCTTCCTATTCCCCCATATCCTTCCCTCCCCCAGTACCTTCAGCCTCACAACATACCCCAATTGGGGATGCCACAGTTTCACTTGCTTTAGACGGTTGGAAGCAGTTGAGACTAATGTGGTACTCACTATAAAAAATAAATCAATATAATAAATATTAAACTGAAAACAAAAACGAATATAGGTACCTTTATCGTAAAAATTTAACACGCGTCATACATATTTTCCGACTTCGGTAATATTCGTCTCAACATTCATATTGCGAAATATCTTTATTTATTTTTGAATATCCAAGAAACAATATGGCGTCTTTTCACGCAGCAAGTAGCAAAATATATTAACCCTTGCCTGGTATACATGGGTCAAAAAGACCCAAACTAACCTTTGATCCATCATAAGTCAACAGCCGTTCGATATTCGCCCGCCCGCCCCGGTATTTCTCAATATCATAGAAGAACCCTTTAACATTAACCAACAGGCCTCTGGTTTCAGGGGCATTTTTTTTTGGGGGCGAATTTTGAAAATGGGGATTGAAGAATTGAGACATTCGGAATTTGCGAATAGCAGAGATTTAAACAAAAGCCGCCCACAGGGCCTAGTGGAAATATTGCACGCAATTTGTCACATTAATATTTTATTTCAATCAGTTGCAGATTTTGGAGTAAGAATATATATGGAGAGAGAGCTACATATTTTTAGTCGACCAATACAAATTTGAGATAAATCGTTTTATCCGGGTTTTTACGTCGTACACCATGAGAGAGAAATGTAATTATTTACATAGATTTGTAATTATTAATTTCGTATTAAATTGTAGATATTTGACTTAAATTGAAGTTTTAAAGCATTATAAAATGTAGGATAACATAAGAAATACATTTTATTTTTAATAAATACATTGATAGATAATAAATTACCTATTTATAATAATGCTCATAAAGAAAAAAAAACACAGATTATCAGTTTACACTTGCCGATTACGCATATTAATTAATGCTTTTGCATCATCATATTTTCAAACACCTTTTTCTCAGTTTCATATTTTTGGGGTTGGATGCTTTCTGCATAACTTCGAACGATTATCAGTTTCTTAATTATAAATAAACATATAATAATACAAATATTTTCAGGTTATTTGCCAAAATAATTTGACCAATATAACTGGGAATGCACATTATGCAAGCCTTAATCGATTTATAATAGTTTTGAACTATTGTCAAATTTGTTGTTAACTTCTTAGGAAGTAAGTTTCATTTTCCCCAACAACATGTCGAAATATCGCTCTGGAATTATTTTTTCAAAAGCTAGGAATGAAATCTGTCAACTTTTTGTACAGATTGATTGATATATTGAAAGTGATACGAGACGAATGTTGACATCTTTAGTAAACGAATCGTGGCGTAACCCAACGAGATGTTTTATCAGTTTGTATTTGTTTGGGTATTTTGAAATGGGAGTTACTTGGAACTGTAACGTTTCAGAAATACGATAATAATAATAACAGTGAATTTATATAGCACAGTTTTGTAATATTTCACCTCAAGTGCGCTTCATACTAAATCAATTATGCTAACAAGACTAACTAAAAAGTAGAAAATAATATATAACATGTATACAAATTAAAACTATCTAAAATAATAATCGTTATCATAAATCATGAGAGAAAAAAGGTTCACACATGAGTATAAAAGTGCATGTGTACCTTAGAGTACATAGAGTAGTATCTATCCAAGGCAGTGAAGTCAGTTTTGGACTTTTTTTGATGATTTTAACATGACTCGGCGCAGTTGGGCGTGGCTAAGACTAAGGCTACGGTATTTATACATCCATTCATATCACATATCGACATAATGTTTTTGTGTATTCGTATAGCCACCTTTTCACAGTATTTTTATCAACAAAAATATAGCATATAACCTAAAAAACCGTTTAGTTGTGTCAAGTTTAGTGGCATAATAAAAAATGTGGGCGGAGTCCCGCCAGTGTTACTTCAAGGAACCAGCACTCAGAGTAACAATATAAAGAGACCATACTAATTTGTGACAAATCGTTGACAAACTCGCAAAATATAGCTCTCTCTTTATGCTCGGTTCTATAAGCATATGAGAAAAAGAGACAAACAATTGTTGAAACCTATACACGATTTGGGGCGGGCTAAATGAAATGTCTTCATTATTTAATCCGCACAAACTTCAGACACGTTTGCACTGTCAGGCGAACGGACTGTCAAAAGTACGTAAATAGTTAAAAACTTGAGTTATTTTTTGTGTAATATCTAGCAAAACATCATGGCCACATGTTCTATGCTTGTTTGCTTTAATCGAAGTACAAAAGGACCAAAAACAAACAGTTTTCACACGTATGTACCATAAAAATCGTCTTTTTTAGTTTGATCTCAAATATTTAACATCCTAACCTATAAAACAACTAGTAACTTACACCAATATGTAATTAATCTTTGGACTATTCGTTCCAATATAATAAACTTCCGTTTGAAATGAGTTTTAATGGATTCGCAATATGTTTAACTTAAAAATATTTACGAGATGTCACATTAAAAACCATTAGAAAGGGGAACTCCGTCTTTGTACGGCTTCTGAGACTATCCCGGTCTCTTTCTTTCTCATGATACTAACGCTAAATTGTTGGCAAACAGATAAAGACAGAATAGTGTTTATCTCTTGAAGTAACAATATATGGAGGGATAGCTAATTTGTTTTACCCAACCCATCCGAAATTGTAATAAATCACTTTTTCCGAGTTTTTACATCGTACACCATGAGAGAGAAAGAGACAACAAATTTCTTGGACGGCTTCTAAATACTGTCGTAATGATCTTAAGCTGGTTATTTTCGCTGGTTAACGGCGGGACTCCGCCCACATTTTTTATTTTGCCACTAAACTTGACACAACTAAACGGTTTTTTAGGTTAGATGCTATATTTTTGTTGATAAAAATACTGTGAAAAAGTGGCTATACGAATCCACAAAAACATTATGTCGATATGTGATATGAATGGATGTATAAATACCGTAGCCTTAGTCTTAGCCACGCCCATTTGCGCCGAGTCATGTTAAAATCATCAAAAACAAGTCCAAAACTGACTTCACTGGCTTTGGCTTGGGCTACCTCTTGTATACTCTAAGGTTTATCTCTTAGATTTTGGTTGCCTCCCTAAATTCAGGGCTATGCCAAAATTGGAATATTATTATATATTTAATTATTTTTAGATTTCCAAAGGATGAAAAAAGGCGAGAAAAATGGATCCGTGCTACGAGAAGGCAAAATTGAACTCCTAAATACCATAGCACAATCTGCTCAGTCCATTTCCCAAGTAATCACTTCGACAAAACATCTCCGTTGGGCCCACTAATGGACGATAATATTTGGATACCTTCACTTTGAACATTGCCCCGTTTTTCTAGGTCCTGTATTATATAATTTAAAGATGTGATTTTTCGTAAACGTCGACGATTTGATTGTTGTAATGCGGAGATTTTTTTTTCTAGTTTCAAAATTCGCGTATTACGTTAAAGTATTACGTTTTTTAAGACTACCTTTTTGGAGTATCTACGATTGGTGCAACTACAGAATTCTCGGGCGTTACGGATCTAACATCAAATTCCAATCTAATTTCTTTTTTTTGATTTAACAAATATGTTAAAATGAATTCATACGTTTCATCTGGATTTTTATACCCTTAGCTTCTAATTAATTGTTTTTTTTTAAATCTATTGATGTGCACATTCACTATTGTACCCATTTCTGAACCTGTTCTCTGATGATTTATGATAACGATCATGCATTTAGATAGTTTTAATTTTGTATACATATTATATATTATTTTCTCCTTGTTAGTTAGAATTATTAGCTTAATTAATTAAGTATGAAGCGCACTTGACGTGAAATATCACAAAGTTCACTGTTATTATTATCTGCATTCGAAATTTCCTTACAAAATAACGCGGGACGGAAAACATCCCTACAATACTTAAAAGCGGTGTCATGTTTTGTGAATTTTTTTGTGTCTCTTTCTCTCTCATGGTGTACGACGTAAAAACGCAGAGAAAGTGATTTATCGCAAATTTATATAGGTAAAAAAAAATTGATCTCTCTCCATATATTCTTACTCCAAGGTTAAGAAAATGATTTAACATCTGTTATCACCGTACATTTTTTTATTTTACTTTTGTTTGTAAACTATTTTGTTGATGGAACTGAAGTTCATTTTATAATATGTATTATAAAATGTTCTGTACTAATAATTTAATTCGTTTATATTTTTATCTATAAATAAGATTTTAATAATCTTATTGATTAATGTATATTTGAATAAACAAAAAAATATACAACATTCATTCTTTTTAATGATTTACAACTACCTACTCACAACAAAATACCTAATTTACTTAATTTGTGACAACCCTGTTAGTGATTTTACTCCGAGTTTAGGCCACACCCTTTGGTCATTGCTTGGTCAAAAAGTGCGGACAAAATTTCGCAAAGTTAGGTCTCTAGGTTACTCTAAGAACCAGCACCTTAAGAACATTATGACAGTATATAGAAGCGGGCCAAAAAATTTGCTGTCTCTTTTTCTCTCATGGTGTACGCCGTAAAAGCCCGGAGAAAGTGATTTTTCGCAAGTTTGTGTAGGTTGGGTAAAAATAATTAGCTCTCCCTCCATATATTGTTACTTCAAGATGTGTACATCAAGAGCTTAAAAAAACAATTAACCAGAAGCTAAGGGTAAAACAATCCAGATGAAACGTATGAATTCATTTCAACACATTTATTAAATCAAAGAAAAAGAAATTAGGTTGAGGACAGTTAATATGTTGGTACTTAAAAACATTAATATTCATGTAACATAAATAAACAATTCTAAAAATGCAAAGAGTGTAAATATAACAAGTAACAAAAGAACAGTAAATATTTTATGACAATGAGTAAATGGTTTTCAGTAGACAATAAGGAAATTGAGTTGTAAATATACAAGTAAGAAGAAAACCGAAACAAAGCAAATTAAGGACGTTTTTAACGTTCGATAGTACTGATTGACATTTTTTATAACTTATATTCGATTTATAATCGTTGATTCTGAACCATTATTATGACAGAGTAATATTAGTTCATTAAAATAAAATCCCAAAGCCTTGGAGTAACCTTACGTTTGTTTTTGGCAGCTATTAGAATTTTTGGTTATTTCCCGTTTGTTGATAACCTGGAATAAGAATTCATATGAAGAGAGAGCTAAATATTTTTACCCAACCTATATATGTTTACGATAAATTACTTTCTCCGGATTTTAACGTAGTAAACCGTGAGATAGAAAGAGACAAGACAAGTTGTTACATAATATCGCACCACTTTTAGGTATGTAAGCATGTTTTCCGTCTTTGGCGGCTCCGGTGACTCTGTCCACTAAGTTTTGCTATGCGGCATGACAACGGTTTTTGAGGTTATATTCTATATCTTTGATGATAAAAATACTGTGAAAAATTGGTAATACAAATTATCAAAAAATTATTTCGACATGTGTTATGAATGGGTTTAAACAGGTGTGTCCATAAAAACCCTCGCCACGCTCGAGTCGGGAAAAAATCAACAATCATGACTACACTGTTTCGCAAAGCTATCCCTCCTGTATATTATTGCTCTGAGATTGACAATGAATTTCAAATGACATTTAGGGTGACTATATAATTTGTATTATTATTAAAGCGTATTTTCATAGAATTGACAAGATAAATAGAAATGAAAAAAAAAACTCAATCAACACCTTTAGGTCGTTTTGCGAAATCACAAAATATCTTTAACTGTAACTTTAATACCCAAAAATATGTAGTAGTTATTCACGTAAAACGAAGCAATAAAAAACTAAATTGAATTGGTACACACTTATTTCCAGATGTCGCTGGTTATGAAAATGTTCACATTTGTGGCATACACTGTTAATAATGAAAAAAAAAAAAAAAAATTATTTTCAAATTAGTATCTAAATATAAATGGGCCTATCATAGAATGTTTGAATGATAACATTTTACAAAATAAATATAATGCAAAATACCGAGAATCAGCCCAAACGTAAATTCAAAATACCTTTTTTTCTTGTTTTCCTAAATATTTTTCTTACAAAACGTTTTATTTTATTATGAATTTATGTTGAAAAAACCTTCTAAGAAATTACATTCTGTTAAATTTTTTTGGTTTCTTAAGCAGTTCATCGGTCCTCTACTTTGTACACTAAACATGATTTTGAGAAGTAATTTATTTTAATAATTTAAATGGGAAAATACTGCGATGAACAAAAATTCTCTTTTGAACATAACTAACTAACTAACCATCACGCCGTTTCCCCGCAGGGGTAGGCAAAGAGGACGGACCGCCATACAACTCTGTCTTGGCACACACTTCTTGCTTCATTTACATTCATACATCGTCTCACACATACTCACAAAAAAACGGAATAAACTAATAAATTCATGAATTTCATTTCACTCTTGGTATGACGTTCATTTAGTACTGATTTTAAAAGTGTATACAACTAACTAACCATCACGCCGTTTCCCCGAAGGGGTAGGCAGAGAGGACGGACCACCATACAACTCTGTATTGGCACATTCTCCTTGCTTCATTCACATTTATAAATCGTCTCATACATACTCTTCTGTTATTCTAACCCTTCACATGTCCCTATTTAAGTATTTAATTTATTTGATCATGCCATGTCTCCCTCGGGCGTCCTCGACTTCTTCTTCCATTTACTTTCGCATCATATATTATTTTTACACTCTTTTCTTCGTTCATTCGCTCTACATGCCCAAACCATCTAAGCGTCCCTTTCTTGATCCTATTAATTACGCTTACATCAGCCTTGTATTCTTTCCGAATATCCACATTTTTAACACGGTCATACATGGTTTTACGCTCATGCGTCTCAGGGATCTCATTTCCACAGCATTCAGTCTACTTTCATTCGTCCTCTGCCAGTTACGTGCCTCACTGCCATCCATCAGGGTTGGTATAAGCACTGCATTGTGGACTGCTAGCTTCGCTTCTTTGGAGAATTTCTTATTTGCGCCAACAGCGTTTAGTTCTCCATTAATAGAGTTTCCTGCATTCACCCTTCTTTCAATATACTGTGTGTACAGCTCCTATAATTATATAGTTCTGTTAGTTTTAGTTTTTATTTTCGGTAACAGCTGTTTCGACGTTCAAGGCTGTTATCACAAATATTTAATCATGTTTTTTTTATGGAGTTCTACAAATAAAAGACAAAAACTAAAGTATACAGTTCTTTTAGAATGTTGCCAGCTTTTCCAAAGGGATTGATTTGATTAATTGTTCTTGCTTATTTTTTTATCTTGCGATTTTATTGGCTTCGTCTACAATTTGTTGAACTAAATCATTGCAGAAAAAATGTTATTGCTTTCCAGTCTCTGGAAAAAATAACTCCCAGCATTTTCTTCTGAAACAAACTGAAATCTGTCTGAAATGCTGTAAAGTCGATCTTCTGTTTCTACTTTATTCCATATGACTCGACTAAATAAACCTTCGCTTTGATTTCTGTCGGAAAATCACTGCAATGTGAATCAGATATACTATCGTAAAGATTGTATATTATAGAAAATGTCGTATATAATACAACTATAATGAAAGAATGTAAGCGTAATAAATAGGATAAGGAAAGGGACGCTCAGATGGTTTGGGCATGTAGAGCGGATAATATTTGAAAAACTCCTACTGCATCATAAGAAGCGGAAGATGTTGCTTGTGCAATGATGGAGGACTTAGCCAGCAGAGGAATTGAACGCACTACGCCCGGGTGGGAATCCGACGAGTTTGTCCACTCAGCTACCGACCGGTCATAATGTTTCGGTATTATAATTTTCATTGCAACCAGAGTGGTAGATCAGCCTTTACCCCGCGTCATTTGGTACAGGGTGAGGGCTGGTAACAAAACTCCATTGCGGGCTGCTATTCCCGCTTGCTTTGACAACTGTGGTTTTGAAACAGTAATACAAGCGTGATTATGAGTCAGGTTTCTGTTACGGTATATTTACGACTTAATACGGAAACTGGTATTCTCGTGAAAGTCCCTTTGTCGGATCGAATTCTGTTACGTCATTTGATATTATGCAACATGTATTGGGACTAAACCCTTTCTACTGGAAAGTGGTAACTCGGTCAAAGTAATCTTTCTATCAGTAAGCATCGTCGGAAATATTCGCAGGGGTTTTAAGTAAGACATTTTTTAATGGTCCTATTACGTAATCTGATAGTATTAATACGCTAAGCCGTCTTCTGTACACGATTCGTTAGATCGCCGTGTGGGGCACTAATGTATGCAAAAACAGTACTGGTAATTTTCGCTCATACGTAAAAAAGTGTGAAATTTCGTTCTGATTATACTACTCCACGATTTACTCACTATGTCCCTTTAGACGTGTCTATCAACACTAAACTAGTTATTATTATTATTAGATATTACTTTTTAACTTTAAATCATTTTTATATATTATTGTAATTAATATATCTATCGTTGCTGGAAAGGCAAAAGGCTCAGCACCCAAAATGGCGCTAAACGTCACTTTGTACCATTATAATACAACTAGTAATGCACCTGATTTATCTATAAATTTGACATGGACAGTTAGGAAAATGCCAAAGGTTTCCAGAGAATAATATTTTAAGCTTTTATATTTTAAATTCTTCGAAAAACACACTAAAATGTCAGTAAACGTTTAGTTTTACCTAAAATTCCAGTGTGAATTTCATGAATAATCAAAAAGATTACTGTTTAAAAAATGTATTCACTAGAAACCTTAGACATTTGCCTAACTACTCCAATAGAATTAACAGATAAATCATTTTTAGTGTTGTTCGTATTAGA
The DNA here is from genome assembly GCA_022651775.1 of Drusus annulatus. Lineage (NCBI taxonomy): Eukaryota > Metazoa > Arthropoda > Insecta > Trichoptera > Limnephilidae > Drusus > Drusus annulatus. The sequence goes on along the minus strand of JAGWCC010000499.1, from coordinate 245,007 downwards.
AAGCCAAAAAGTGTGTATTTTTGGGTGCTGACCCGTAAGCGACACTTTCGTTAAAAATGGTTTAAATACACCTTTTTTAACGGGGACCATTAAAATAATTGAAAAAAAACACAAAATGGCGCTGATCGTTGAATTGTAACGATGTCAAATGTAAGAAAATTTAAAACACCTCAACCTTGATGTTTTTAAAACATATCGTCGCCGGAAAGGCAAAAGGCCTGGACCGCCATTTTGGGAAGTTTACACCGGAGCACTCACTAGTTTTTTGTTGTTTTATAATAAAATTTATAAGTTTTAAGTACATCGTTGGATTTAAAAAAAAAGTTAATTCAGGCAACTCAATCACTGAAGTTACCTGAAGCGACAAAAAGCTAAAAAGTCCCAAACTTGTGTCACTTGAGTCAAGCCTTCTCCCAAATGGTAAATATATTTTAGATGGCTGAAGGGCCATAAAAGTCTTCAGAATCAAACGAGAGTCAGAGCATTCGATGCAGAAAAAAGAAACTGATCAAAACTGCATATTAAACTCAGTTTTGACCCAAGTGTCGCTTAAGCCTTTTTGCCATTCCAGCGACGATATGCTTCGAATATTTTCATTGCTAGTACTAATTAATGCTTAATTTATAAAATTTTATTAGAAAAATATGTTTGCAATAATCGTTTAGTATATATATTCACTACTTGAAGTAACAATATAGAGAGCTAATTATTTTTACCCAACCTATACAAACTTGCGATAAATCACTTTCTCCGGGTTTTTACGTCGTACACCATGAGAGAAAAAGAGATAATATAATACAACGCTTCTATGTACTGTAACGTTGATCTTCACCGCGGGACTCCGCCCACATTTTTTATTATGCCACCAACTTGACACAACTAAACGGGTTTTCAGGTAATATGCTATATTTTTGTTGATAACAATACTGTGAAAAAGTGGTTATACGAATAAACAAAAATATTATGTCGATATGTGCTATGAATGGATGTTTAAATACACTAGCCTTAGTCTTAGCCACGCCCAGGTCTGTCGCGTCCGGTAAAAATCATAAAAAACTAACTACACTGCCTTGGATAGGTACCACTCTATGTACTCTAAGATTCTCTATAACCGATTTATGTCCTAATAAGTCGGTACCTGTTTACGTTCAACTTGACAACTTACAACGTTTCGTACGTAATTAAACATGTTTAAAATCTAATGAAAACGAATCATCTATAAAACAAGATATCTTACGATGTAATAATTCTTCGGTCGATCTTTGGCCATCCTGGCGACCTCTTAGGTTTGTTGTTAACGAGGCGACATCTGTCAACCAAATTACACCTTAATTAACATATCCAGCCATCGTTCGAAGGTCGGGTCGCGTCAGAAGCGATCTGAATATATTATAATTAACCGGACAAACTGGATATTCCTATCGAGTTCCTTTGGCTAACGACCTGTTCTACCACCCGCGGAGTTTTAGGAGAAGTGATAGAAAATGAGCAAGCTCGGAGACTTAAAGATGGAAAGTTATGTAAACAGGGTTTTTGTACTGAATATGGCGCTATGTAACAATCATAAATAAATACTTTCTTTTTATACCGCTGTTTTGTGAATAAAAACACATCGAGGACGTTCTGCAGTGGATATCATTAAATCGTCGCCGGAAAGGAAAAAGGGCTGAAGCGCCATTTTAGGAAGTTTACACTAGAGCACTTAAAAGTTTTTTTTGTTTGTTTTACAATAAAATTCAGAACATTATTCATAAAACTGACGATATCCATGGTCGAGTGGTAAGGCGCTCGACTACGAATCGAAAGGTCAATAACTTTTATTTAATTAATTTGTGTTATAACACATTTAATTCATAAAAAAATAATAAAAAAGTATATTTGCGTTCCAAGTGGTAGATACTCTATATCGCGTACTAAGTATCGCCCTGGTGAAAGACCACCATATAGAATCGAAACGTTGCTTGCAATGGCTTTAGCCGTGTTTGGTGACCAGATCTGAATAGCCAGGTACTTTCGAACCTTCCTCTTCCCAATCTCCTTCCCCTCCTCACTACCTTCAGCCTCACAACTTACCATATTTGGGGATGCCATAGTCTCACTGGCTCTTGACGGTTGCGAGCAGTTGAGACTCTTGTGCGGTACTCATATAAAGTCTTCATTACCTGGTTGGATTTTGAAAAAAAAGTTGACTCAGCTAACTTAATGCTCTTACAGAGTTACCTGAAGGGGAAAAAGCTAAAAAAAGTCCCAAATTTGTGTCGCTTGAGTCAAGCCTTCTCTCAAATGGTAAATATATTTTAGTCAAGAGCGGGGGCGGCTCGTGACTTTTTAGTGTGCTAGAATGCCGAGATTGAAAATGATTTTTATTTAAAAAAAAAAGTATTTTGATTTGCAGGTTTTTTTTTTTTAAATAAAAATCATTTTCGGCCACAACATCAATGACGTCGTATTGTTCAATCTCAGCACTCTCTGACACTAAAAAGTCACGAGCCACCCCTGGTCAAGAGCATTCGACGCTGATTTTTTTTCGTTGATCGAAACTGCATATTTAACTATTTTTTTTACCAAAGTGTCGCTTAAACCCTTTTGCCTTTCCACCAACGAAATGCTGAAATCTGAAGCGACTCGATTCAATTACAATAAGATTCAGTTTACGCCAGTTGATATACGATCTTTCGAGTCGAAATGCTCGGGATAAGCCAATGAAATTGACTATCGGTCAGGAAAGAAATTCGAAATTTAAATATGATATTTTAAACCTACGTCGGGCACACCCACACGCCCACACCACTTTTATCCCGGCTCATCTCTCCCGTGATGATGCCTCACTGGCCATGAATATGCCTGTCATAATATTGTATCATACCTAACTAAAGCAAAATCCAATAGTATACGAGTTCGTTAATGATAATTAAAATGCCGATGAAATATTCACTAGCTTTGTACATCCATACACGTATTATATTAACGATCAGCGTAATCGACAAAATACATGTCGAAATATAAGATGCTAATTTATTCGACGTGTTAACGATTTCAGAATGTTGAGAATTTGGCTGAATTAATTATGTCATGTTACGGAAAACATCTCATATTATCATTAAAAAATATAATGAATTTACTCTGAAAAAAATATAACATTCGTTTGTACATTTCGCCAAACCTAAAAAATGGTAAAATCTTTTTAACAATTTTCACATTGACTCCATGATCTTATTATTCCTAAATAGTCAAATTTATTGATTATTTTATCGTGTACACAGTAGTTATTTATTATTATTAATCAGATTGATTCAATAGGATCAATAATGGGACGCTTAGATGGTTTAGGCATGTAGAGCGAATGAACGATGAAATAAGTGTGAAAAGAATATATCACGTGAAAGATGGAAAAAGACGTCGGGGATGCCCGAGGAAGACATGGCTCGATCGAGTGAATCAAATACTTGAGGCGGGCCATGTGAAGAGTCAGAATAACAAGAGTATGTATGAGACGATGCATGAATATGAATGAAGCAAGGAGTGAGGTCCAAGAAATAGTTGTTTGGCGGTCCGTCCTCTCTGCCTACCCCCTGCGGTAAAACGGCGTGATGGTTAGTTGGTGAGTTAGTTAGATTAACTGAAATGCTAACATTAATTTAGTATCTATAATAAAGCCTTGCGATCAGAATTTTAATCTATTTACTAAATGTCAACGTTTCTTAGAAAAATAATATTTGTGGTATTACTCTACACATGAAGCTCTAGGAAATAATTTACCCCAGGGCCTATCTCATCTTTAGGGATGCTGTGTGGAGGGTATGAGGAAAGGAAGGAGTGAACCTGGCTCTTAAAGATGCCCATGTTCTAGGAGGGAGGAAACACAGAGGCTGGCAAATCGTTCCACAGCCGAGCTGTTGATCACGAGAACGAGTCGTAGAAGCTACCCGTTCTCATGTATCGTATGCTAACCGTGTACAAATAACAAGTTAATATTCTTCAATGTAAGGTAAAACGGTCACTTCTGGAGACCTTCCAAAACCGATGGTATAGTTATTTAGTTGATTAGTATTCAAATCGTTGTTTACATTACTCTTTTTGTGGCTTCTCCTATCGAAGGATAACTATGATAAGAGCAATCTTCAATCTACATTCTGCAGCTTGTAACAACTCAGTTTTATAGCAATACAACCTTTTTGAATTTCTCAATCGTCAAGAAAATCCATCTTTCAAATTAAAGCAGGTATTCGTTAAATCATTCCTTTATTCCTTCAGTATTTTATGACATTTTCTCTAATGATGTGTTTCTTATTTATGTCTCTCTGGTACAACATTTTATATCGTAATTGACAATGTATCGCACACTAACCTTAATCTTATCTTATGGATTATTTGTTTGTAAATATGTGATAAACTCGTATATTGTATGAAGGTTTGTCATCAATTTCATATTAATTTTAGTTTAGTCGGTTTATCAGAACCTACATTTATACAGGTACTTACTTACTAATAATTGAACCACCGTATAAACGTTCTGAAGACGTAGGTTGTAGATTAAGACGTAGTAGAGAACTACGTAGTCGATGAAGGCTCTAAACATAGAAACTTGAGTAACTGGTGCGAGTGCTTTTCCGTCGAGTTTTTTCCGGGCTGCAGTCTGCAGCGTGATGATAGCCAACCACCTATATGCGAGGCCATGTAATAATTTAACTTTCCTTAAACCGGAAAACAGTCCAAACCTTTCTTTGACACAATGTCAATTATATTTTTCTTTACTAAATAAATAAAATAAGTAACTAAAATTTAATAAATTAAATGATTAGAATTGACGAAATTAATAAAATCTTTCCTAAATAAATGACGTACATGAAATAAAATAGAATGAATAGACTGAATATGTGATTGAATATGGATACAATTAATAGAGTGAATATAATTAATAGTATTAATAGAATTAATACAATGAATGGAATTAGTTAAATGAATATATTTTTTAAATAAAAGTAACTTTGTTTTGACACCACTTTATTGGATACATAAACCAACCGGTTTCGGCTCTACCTGAACCTTCTTCAGGGTTGAACAAATATGTATTCAAAACAGTTACTTTTATTTAAAATTTAATTATGTCTTTCCACAAAGTGAGTGGTTCATGTCAAAGTTTAATGAATATAAAACATAGAGTTAATACGATGAACGGAATTAATTGAATGAATATAATAAATAGAATTAATACAATGAATATAGTGAAGAGAACGTATATTATAACTGTACTTATTATAAGAACAGTGAAAAGAATGTCTAGAATTAATAGAGTACATATAATGAACATAACGAGTAATACCAATAAAACGAATAAAATAAATGAATATTTAAATTGGAAATAACTTTAAAGCATTAACGCTGATTAAAAATATTTAAATAATATCAAATATCACAAATATGAACAGAAAAGTCAGAATTAACATTTTCTGTGTCATGTTTGTGTTTTAGATTATTGATATTATTTAAATATTTAAAATAAATGAACGTTATCAATAAATAGTTGCGTAGTGTATAATATGTATCCAGTTAATAGTTTTATTAGCACGATGACGTTGGTTCGGATCATTGAGTTTTAGATGAGTAAATAAATCAACACAGCGGAATGATAATAAACTCGTTTAATGGAATGTTGGGACGTCCAACAACAACAGTTGCATAAATAAACCGATATTAAATTACGGCATTCTTTGTCTATTGAAAATATTATGATTGATTATTTGATATGAACTTCTAAACATACGTATTAAAAATCTTGTCAGTCTCGATGTCACGACCGTGACTGCCAATTTTAAAGAATAACGTTGCTTTGGTTTGTTAGTAAGTGGTCTCCCAAACAACTGTACAACACTTGTAGTAACAATACTCGTATACGGAGAGAGAGCTAATTCTTTTTACCCAACCCTATACAAATTTGGGATTAATCACTTTCTCCGGGTATTTACGCCGTACACCAGGAGAAAGTAAGAGACAGCAAATTTTCACAGATTATCACACCGCTTTAAAGTACTGTAAGGACGTTATCCGTGTCCCGCGTCTCCGTTGGCTCCGCCCACACCTTTTCATATGCGACATAAGTAAACAGTTTTTCAGGTTACATGATATATTTTTGTTTTTAACAATACTGTGAAAAAGTGGTTTTACGAATAAACAAAAAAATTATGTCGACATGTGCTATGAATGGATGTATAAATACCCTACCCCTAGTCCTAGCAATGCGCAGGTCTAGCCGAGTCCGGCAAAACTCGTCAAAATTGACTACAGCAGCGCTCTCTCTTGTACGAGGCCTGTTGAAAAGAAAAGGTGAATTTTTTCAAAAGTAAAAAATTTAAGAACACACAAAAACGTGACTAACCTTTCCAGTTGTCAAAAACAAACCGCTAATCAAAATCGCTGATGATGCTAACATATGATAAACATACGTGTACCAACATAACAAAAAAAAACGATAATCGAATGTACACAACCCGCGAAAATTCAAAATTCACCTTTTATTTTGAACAGGCTATGTATATTATTGCTCTAAGGTACAACGCGTTATTGATTCTGAAAAAAAAAAATTACGACAAATTGATAAGTATTTTGGGTACGTTCTATTACATCCCTAACACTATTCTTTCGTAATCATTTCATTGAACAGTTAAATATAATATATGGCATATATGCTGCACGTTCCAGAGTGGAAGATACTTTGCGTATCGCTCTAGTGAAAGACCACCATTCAGAATCGAAACGTTGCTTGAAATGACTTTAACCGTGTTTGGTGACCAGATCTGGATGGGAAAGTACTTCCCAACCTTCCTCTTCCACATCTCCTTCCCTTCCCCACTACCTTCAGCTTCACAACATACCCCAATTGGGGATGCCATAGTTGCACTGGCTCCCAACGGTTGGGACTCTCATGCAATATCAACGTATAACATTAAAAAAAAACTTGATTATAGAAAATAATGTGTCTTATTTTTTTAACGATGCAAATTTTTCAAAGCTCAATAGCACATGATGATTTTGATAAGTTAAAAAATAGTTACCTTGACCTAGATATTCCTGATGAAAAATTCCATTACGTCAGAGCTCAGCGTGTTTTTGCTGATTCATGTACCTAGAAAGTTTTGTTCTTAGTTAAATCTGTAAGCAACCGCATTGACAGTTCAGCGCTAAGCATATATAATAGATTAAAGAAAACTGCGCTCAGTGGTATTGGTGACGGACATTATTTATTGTATCGGGTCCGCCAAATAACTTTTTTTTTTTCAACTAGTGCTTATTTCGTGAATGGTAACACTTAGCTCATGTCTGATTTGACAGATAATTAGTTTTATCCTTCCGCTGAGCGAATATGGTTGTGTATACGCTTGAACAACGCTGGGAAATATTGCGACATTACTTTGAAAATCATGGTAATGTTGCAGAATGTGTGCGAAAATTGCGTACGGTTTTTGGAAGAAGAGAAGCACCGTCAGCTCCGTATGTTCGTTATCTTGTGAAAAAAGTGAAAGAAACTGGCATCCTCATCGATAAACCAAAGCGTGAAAAGCCAAAAACAGTGCGTACACCCGAGAATATCGATGCTGTGGCAGAAAGTGTGCGTGAAGCGCCATCAACATCAATTCACCGTCGTTCTCAACAATTGAACATTTCGGAGACATCATTGAGACGAATTTTGCATAAAGACCTTGGTATGACGCCATACAAAGTCCAATTGGTTCAGGAGTTGAAGCCAACTGACCATCCAATGCGTTTTCGCTTCGCTGAGTGGGCCTGCGATCGACTTACAGAAGATGCCGATTTTGCCAAAAAAATCATCTTTTCGGATGAAGCTCATTTTGATCTTGGCGGGTATGTAAACAAGCAAAATTGTCGTATTTGGGGCACAGAAAACCCGCACGCATACATTGAAAGCCGGTGCACCCAAAACGAGTCACTGTTTGGTGCGGATTTTGGTCCAGAGGCATAATTGGGCCATTTTTCTTTGAAAATGAGCAAGGAGTGGCCGTTACAGTCAATGGCGATCGTTATCGGGCCATGTTGAACGAATTTTTGTTCACAAAAATTGAAGAGGAGGATATTGGCAACATTTGGTTTCAACAGGACGGCGCTACGTGCCACACAGCCGAAGCTACACTCGATGTTTTGCGCCCTGTTTTTGAAGATCGCATTATCAGCCGCAGAGCTGATGTCGTTTGGCCACCTCGGAGCTGCGATTTGACACCGTTGGACTATTATTTGTGGGGTGCCCTCAAAGATAAATGTTACGCCGACAAGCCAGAGACAATTGACGCTTTAAAGGACAATATTCGTGAAGCCATTGGTGAAATACAGCTGCACACAATCGATAATGTGCTTAAAAATTGGACCGATCGTGTAGGCTACTGCATGGCCAGCCGAGGCAGCCATTTGAATGAAATTATTTTCCATTATTAACCGGAAGGATTGTACTTATAAATAAAAAAAGAAATTTGAGAAAATATTCAGTAGTTTTTTTTTTATAGCATTTTCAAAAAAAAAAAGTTATTTGGCGGACCCTTTAGATATTTTGTGAATATTTTTTATTGTAATATAGGACAAGACAATTGGTTTTAGAATAATAATATTAAAATAAACGATAGACGTCTAAAAAGTTTAATTAAAGTTAAAATAACTAATTTATTTTGTAATTATATTGCGACCATAAAAATATGCCATAACTGTCATAATGTAAATTAAAAAGATAATAAAAATCAGTAATTAAAAACTTATCTCTGTTTCTCGGTCAACCCAATCAAAGTTTAGTAATTAATTATACATTAAAATAAATTAAGCGAATAATTATCATTAATTTGATATGTTAAACTTTATAGCGTTAGTTTTTACGATAAGTTAATTGGATTGTGTTTTAACGAATTTGAATGATACGGTACTTTTAATGTTTTTGGGTATGAAATATTTTTTTAAAGGTAAATCAAACTTTACAATAAACAAATCAGTATCCAGCCTATGGACGGCCTTTTGACGGCCTGCATGGTCGAGTGGTAAGACGCTCGACTACGAATCCAGAAGTCGCGGGTTCGAACTCGGCGTGCGCAAATATTTTTTATTTAATTAATACGTGTCATAACACATTTTCATCATTATTGATATAAAATAAAATGTAGTATATTTGCGGCACGTTCCAGAGTGGTAAATACTGTAAGAATCGCCCTGGTGAAAGACTACCATTCAGAATTGAAACGTTGCTTGAAATGGCTTTAGCCGTGTTTGGTGACCAGATCTGAATAGCTACTTCCCAACTTTTCCCTTCCTCATCTCCTTCCTCTCCCCACCACCTTCAGCCTCACAACATGTCCCTATTGAGGATGCCATAGTCTTACTGGCTTTAGACGGTTGGGAGCAGTTGAGACTCTTGTGCGGTATTCACGTAAAAAAAAAAAAATCTGGAATAAAATTATTGTCTCTAGTTCAGAATGAACATAACAGATATTGAAATTGGAAAACTAAGTTTCGACAGATATTCACGATAACATTGTTAATAATAACTAGCGAATATTGGTAAAAAAAGTTATCAGAAAATTCCAAAAATAATTCATAATTTTATTTTTGCACAATGAACTCGTTTAATATTGACGTTTCAAAACGACTAATAGCTCGCGCCATATGTTAAATGTATCAGTATTACCATAGTGAGGCCAATTTTTAACCGATGTTAACAAAATTATCGATATATTTTGCAGCTCCGTATGTGTTAACGATATTGATACATCGCCAGCTTAGTTTGTCGTATCGATTCTGCTTTATTGTCGAGATGGTCGCGCTAGTCTCCCAGGGCCCATAGCACAAACACATCGATGGAGTTTTATCGACTATTCTTTTTAACACCCCGAGCACGATCGCATATCACCAACGAGCAAACAATAGTTAAAGTCGACTAAATTAAGCATATTTAGTCAACGTGAACATTATTTGTTCTTTGACGACCTGCAGCCGTGCTCGGGATTGTTAAACTTAAAACCGATATTGTCGATAAAACTTTATCGATGTGTATGTTCTATAAATAAAACTATTTGCAAATCCGACTCGTGGCCCCCTAGCACGAAACGTCGATATAGATTTTATCGATAGTGTCGGTAATTTGGGATCGTTCCCGAGCCGAGTGCAGATCGTCAACGAACAAACGACAGCTTACATCGACTAAATTAAGCATGTTTAGTCGACGTGAGCTGTCGTTTATTCGTTGGAGATCTGCAGTCGGGCTCGGGGACGATTCCAAATTACCGACATTGTCGATGGAATCTGTACCGATGTTTCGTGCTAAAGTCACGAGTCGGAATCTTAGATGAATTAAATAATGTAGATAAGTTACTGAGACAACGCACATGAATGTACTAAACCGAGTCCGCGAGACATACTGGAGATTTACTGCGTTTAGTATCACACGTACATTCGTTCGACAAACAAGCTGTCACAAACGCATCACTGTAAGCTCTTTTTTGAGATAAAATGCCTTCATGTGCTTTAGACAAGTGTAAAAATCATTCGTGAGCAAAAACAAATCTCATGGAGTTTCTTTTCATGCGTAAGTACACACAAATCACTTATTATTTCAAAAAATACAATTATTCACAAGGTTTTTAGCTACACGAAAACGGGAGCTGTTCAACCGAAATAATGTGAGATAGCGAATGCAGAAATACGTAAGTGTGTGGGAGACAACCGTATTCGTACGTCGTACTCTACTTGGTTAGATACTTAATACCCGCTTATAACAGTAGCGCAAGACGTGCATATAGCTATCTCATCCGTACACACATATTCTGTTTGGTATGGCTATCCTTTTTATAAGCGTTGTAACTGAAATCCAAGAGCGTGCCACATTTATCGTTCGATTTGTATGAATATGACGTGTCTTGTATTTTATTTCTATGGTCGGAATAGCATTTTTTTTATTATTTAGGATGAATTCTATGACAGCGTGGCTTCGCCTTACATCCCCTCTGCGTGCCCCTCCAGATAAAAGCCGTGGTGGTTAGTTAGTTTGTAAAAATATAGGTCACGTAATAATTTTTATACCCCAGCATACATTTTTCTAATAACGGCAAATATTAAATACCTACTCGGATTTGGGTAACGGTTTTACCCCAGATTTTTTTTAACCTTTGTAATATCTTTTTCCATCTCTAGTAATGTTTGTTTGCTCCTATCTCTCCCGTGTTCTGCGCTCCCGTGTACCTTTTTCCTATTACGTCCATCTGCCGCGTGAAATTACTGCATTTCGTCAGCCATATGGCGCAGTACAGGATGTTTGGTACAAATGAATCATATCGCAATGTTTAAAAAATATATTGAATTCTGCCAGGCGGTAGAAAGATACATTACATAAGATATGGTATCAATTATCATTTAAAAAAAATAAGCATACCAACTAAGTAACCATCACACCGTTCTCCGCAGGGGTAGGCAGAGAGGACGGCCTGTCATAAAACTCTATCTTGGCATACACTCCTTGTTTCGTTCACATTCATACATCTTCTCATATCTACTCTTCTGTTATTCTGACTCTTCACGTGACCCGATTCAAGTATTTGATTCACTTGATCGTGCCATGTCTTCCTGGGGCGTCCCCGACTTCTTCTTCCATTCGTTTTCGCATTATATATTATTTTCACACTCCTTTCTTCGTTAATTCGCTCTACATACCCAAACCATATAAGCGTCCCTTTCTTGATCCAATTTTTACTCTTGCATCAGCCTTGCATTCTTTCTGGATGTCTACATTCTTAACACGGTCATACGTGGTTTTACCGCACATAAGCCAAAAAAAAGTACCTTCTCGAAACAACCATCTTTGTTGTATATCATTATATACTGTGCTATTCCCGCATATACGGCAGAATACGTAATTTTTGCTCTTACGCAAAAAAAGTCGGCAATTCAATTCCAATAACGCTACTGCACGATGAACTCACTATGTTCCCGTCCTTACCGCAATCAGCTGTGAGTGCGCGTTCTGCGCAAACGTTCTGGTCGTGGTCCAGTACGGGGATACTAGACAGAACAAATTTTAGAAATTCTTCGAAAAATCTGATACTTTTTACTGTTATATTACTAGTAATATTACAATATTTTATTATTTTGAAAAGTATAATACTATATTTTATAGTATGAAACTCATGGAATTGCACCACCCTTTCTGAGATCTGCATAAAAAAAATTACTAGCAGTTAAAAAACCCACTGGCTTTGACATTAACACCGATAATAAATGTATTTTAAATTAGCTAAAATGTCCTATTTATCTGCATTCCGAAATTTTATTTTCATGAAATTAATACATTATATTTGCTATCCAGAGTTGGACAAAGTCTCAGTATCGCCCTGGTAAAATACTAACATTCAAATCGAAATGAATTTAGCCGTGTTTAGTGATTGAATAGTCAAGTATTTTCCAACCTTCCTCTTCACCTCACCACTTTTAGTTTAAAAACTCAGTATTCCCAGAAAATGGAGGATGCCATTGTCCACCGTCCCACTGGCTGCGGACAGTTGGGAATCTTTGTAAGGTAATAATAGTAATAATAATAATTGATACAAATGTACACATTTTTCAAACACCCTATAACCGTATTAGCCAGCCGTTTCAACGAAACCTATCCTTACCGTTACTGCTCTGTTTACATTCCGTGTTTGTGTAATTCCCGTGGAGTCCGTGTTGTAATCATTGCCTCCATTGCCCGCCAGAATTCTGTACAAGTCAGTCGCTATTATAATCTTGAAACACACGTGCGGGCGTCAAATACAATCCCGTTTTAGCTAGCGGAGAGTTCATTGAATTCGTTCTGTAATTGTGCCGGAGAGGTCTGATAAGGATGTTGAGTGGATGCAATCTCGGAAGAACAATATATGTAGTAGATTTCCTAACGATTGTAAGTCAATTGGTTGACATTGATCTGACTGTAAACTAAGATTTCAGGTTAAGATACAATAATGTACGTCTATTCTAACCTTGGAGAAACAATGTATGGAGAGAGAGCTAATTATTTTTACCTAACCTATACAAACGTGCGATAAATCACTTTCTCCGGGTTTTTAAGTCGTACACTAAACTTAGCAATTCATTAAAAATAGTACATTTGCGGCACGTGCTAGAAAATTAGATGTCGCTCCAAAATTCTTTACCGTTCAGAGCTTGAGGTAACAATATATGGAGAGAGATACGGGTTTTTATGTTGTACACAAGAAAGAGACAAAAAATGCCAAATTATCAGACCGCTTTAAAGTGTTGTTAGAATGTTCTTCGTGTCCCGCGTCTCCGTTGACTCCGTCCACACGTTTTGATACGTGAAATAAATAAACATAACTCAACGGTTTATAAGGATACGTGCAATTTTTTTGTAAGCAATATTGTGAAAAAGTAGTTATACGAATAAACAAAAATATTATGCCGACATTTGCTTTGAATGTACGAGTATAAATATCCTAGACCTAGTCCTATCCACGCCTAAATCTAGCGGTGTCCAGGAAACCTCATAAAAACTGACTACAGCAGCGCTCTCTTTTATATGTTGTTTCTCTGAGGTTATGACACAAAATAATTAAATACAAGTTATTTGCGCACGCCGGGTTTGAACCCGCGACCTTTGAATTCGTAGTCGAGCGTCTTACCACTCGACCATGGCGGTCGTCAAGTTTATCCATTAAATTTATTTGCGCACGCCGGAATTTCAACCCGCGATCTATGGTTCGTTGTAGAGCGTCTTAACCTCGACCACGGAGGTAATCAATTTCATTGGCCTCTCTGGGACCTAGGAGTTGAAAGGTATATTATTATGTTAATTGTCGATATCAATTTTCTTTCAAATCGCTTTCAGATTCTCTTATATATAGTAATTTCGTAGTTTATGTAAAGTTTTCGCCATCTAGATATCGTTTATTCCTAGTCTAAGTTAATCTTCAATGATTAACTCAGCCCTAAAGGTTCTCACTCCACAGGGTGCAGATGTAGCCGAGATGCCTACGAAGGTAAGGCCTTCCCGAGGTAATGGCCGGTGTAATCTCTCGCTCCATCTCAGGACCACGACTCGAGACGGGTTTTCGTACCTTCTCCTGCTCCGAGAATTATACTCGAATACGGCCGATTACCATCGATTCCATTCCGATTCTAAACTATTCAAACAAACAAAAAAATATTCTTTAGTAAATGTTACTAAGAAAACTCGCAATCTGTAAGCTTTGGCATCAATGCACTGCTTTTTTTCTCTACAATGTAAAGGTGAATGCTGCGTTTTCATGTTTTAAGCACGCGACGCATTTCCTACATTAGCTGTGGATAGTTGTGTGAATAGTTGAAATATCCATCACAACAAAAATAAAAGTCGTGGAATCGAAACGTTAGCTTTGCTCAAAACGCATTTGGCTATTTTTAATGACTAGATCTGAATATTTAGGTAATTTCCAACATTCTCCTTGACTTTTTTCTTCTCCTCCAACACAACCTTAAGTTTCACACTCAAATTCCTCCATTTGGGATGTCATAGTTCCACTCGGCTCTGGGCAATTGAGGATCTGATTCACCAATATTAGTCGGATTAATATATAATTGTGTGTAAATGTGGATGAAGCGAGGAGCGTGTGCCATGGTAAAGGTGCGGACGAACCGCTCTCTCTGAGGCGTGATGGTGTTGCTCTGGAAGGAACTATATTGTCGTATCTTAAAAAAAAAAGCATCCAGTTTTCATTACTAACAAAAATAATACAATATTTAAATGGCGCAATTTTGTAAAACACTACTTCAAGCACAGGCGCGTCTTCCGTATAGACACAACAATATCGAAATGCATATTAACAATCGAACAAATTTACCAAATTATTGCAAAGAATCAATCTACACTTTCAAAAATACAAATCGCAGCGCCGCACTACAATTACTTGTCAAAAGCTGGAACCAGTTGCGCCGTATTCGCGAACTATTTTAGAGAAATTTTCAACATGTCCGAGTAAGAAAACATTTAATTCGTTCAAAAGGTTGAAAAATACCCTTGTATTAGACATTTTTAAACGCAATATGACGATGAATGTGGACTGCGAGATTTAAACTTTAACTGTATAAAAAATACACATTTCTGGGTTACGAATAACTTGACAACGTTTGAAAAACTCCTACTAGTACCACAGTAGTAAGAGTTTTTCATGAGATGATATATGATGACTAAAATCGTAACAACTTGAGTAGTATCGTGAACCTAACTCGATCGCCAACCAGTTTTTAAATGTTTATTACCCAGCAGTTTTAGTTGGGTTTCGGTTGCCCCGAGTGCGAAGGGCCTTAGTGTAAAAAAGGCAGTGCTTTACAGTCCTACCACTGTCAGTATAGCAATCAGTGCCGTCTGTTGGTGTCTATATTATTTAGCACAGCTATTCACGAAATGATAATACATTTTATAATAATAATAATAATATTTGGATAATTTGTATAGCGCCGTTTTTGTGAAAAATCACCTCAAGGGCGCTGTAAAAATCTTAATTTCTACTTAATATTAATTCTTAGTTTATATAAATATACAGCATCATACTTACCTGGCAGGTCACTTCTGGCAGGACACAATTACCATATCATAATAACTTAAAATTTAGAATAACTTAAATTTTTATTTACTTTTTTTATTTTTTTTTTTTTTTATTATTATTTTTCATTTTTAGGGCATGAGGGCAAATTTAAAATAAAGTATATCGGAGGTATTTTTAATTTTTCGTAGTGAAGAACAGATAATGGTGATAATCTTCTAATGAATTTAAGGAATGAGAGTCTGAAAAGTTTTTTTGGTTCTATTGGGCTTGTTACATCTTGATTATGGATATGATTTTCTGAAAAAATGAGTGAATTATGTTGGTTTTCTTTCGTGAATTTGTGAGATCAAAAAATATCATTCCTATTTATTTGTGAAAAAAATGCGGAAATTTTATCTTGCGAAACTTGATCTAGTTTTAGAGTTGTAGGGAGTTGTCTTTGCTAAGTTTTTTTTTTTAATATCAACTAATACGTTGTTTTTACCATTGCCTAAAAACTCTTGTGCACGCCACCGATCTCAAGAGTGCTTTAGTGACTGCCAAAACAATTCAACTTTCAAGTTTTAAAATATAATTTATTATCTGCTATAATTTATGGCAATATTGGTGCCTACTTTGTCAGTTAAAACCATTAAGGGACACACGCCATCACACAACGATGACAGCTGATGACAAAAAATAAATAATGGCGCTAGGACCTCTAAATGACGCGATGAAATGATAAACTATTAGTTGAGCGATTTTTTTTACCATCGGTTGTAGGCTCAACAAGTTGATATTAAATAAAGTAGATTGGAAATTCGGAGTGAAAATTAACACACCTCGACTAGGTAGACTGACAGGTGTGCAAAATCACAAAAAAATTCCACGAAAAAGAATCGAACCCCACTCATCCACGTGGAATACAACTATAATAATTAAATAAAACAATTCTGCTTCAACCTCACAATAGAGAAGTTGAGTGAAAAATATTATGACTTTAAAAAAATATGTGCATGTAGATCGAAAAACACAGATTCTGAATATATATGTATATTTCCATATTATTATTCCCAGAATTAATAAACCCTTCTTGAAAATTAGTTAAAACGCCATAAAATAGAAACGCTTCATATTAGTCGAACGTCAAATGTACCGTTTTCGTACGATGCGATGCCGCGAAGTAAATGGCGGTGAACCATTTTTTACGTAAAATTTCATTTCTTGGAATGATTGTAAATTGCACTAATGCTTGTATTTTTACACATTAGTACGATGCAATAGCAAGACGTATTATCTCCTGACATTTTATAAGGTTTTGTTAAATTAAAAGCGGTAAAATTGAAGAAAAAACACAAAATAACAAATATGCAACTGACAGCTGGATAACGACAATGTGCGATGTCAAATATAAGTACCGTGTGGTGCCCCTTCTGAACGTACAAAACGCGTCACGCACCCACCCCGCTCCTTACCTCTGAGATATTGCCGTTTTGGCGGCGTGTACAAAATTCAAACTTTGAGAATTAATTTAACTATAAAAACTAACTTAAAAAAAAAAAATAAAAAATACCTATATTTAAGTTTGAAGGTGGATATTGATAAAAAAATATAAAAAAATGGACTCAACTTCCTTATTCAACACACCTATGCGACGAATGCAACATCTGGGAAACACATACTCCGATGTCGCTGATATATTTAACACATCAATATCAAACTATAAGTCTAATTTAGTACAGTTGTTGTCATCTGGCAGAGCTAAACTAACAGTTGGACCCGTTACTTAATATTATTTTTTTTTTTTCTTTTACAATATTTTTGAACCTGTTATTTATTAAATATTATTAGTTATTTTCATCTACAATTTTTTTGTATCTGCTGTTCAATACTCTTTTTTATTTTATTTTACACATTTTTTTGCACTAATGAGGATATTGTTTTTTTTTATATAAATATGTTAGCATTTATGTAAAAGCCTATAACGGGCGTAAATAAATAAATAATGCCAATTACACCACTAAAAATTGTAAGAATGGCGACATAAATGCATTATAAGTACTGAAAATAAGAGTGATGTATTTTTTAATTAATTATATCGCCTTAGTGATAAGTGATAATAAAACGGTTATGCTGTTATGATTAAGACCAGACCATAATTAAATCAAATGCTGCAAAGGGTTGAGAATCGGTGGTTAACGGAGGCGATTATTTGAAGTGGTAACGGTCATAAAATCGCAATGGCGCTAATCATCGATTTGCGACAGTGTAAAATGTGACAGTGGTTCAAACCACTAGGCCTAAGTTTGCTTGCAAAAAATGTGGAATAACGCCTTTGACCTAACACAGTCGATTTGTATTGAAAATAAGAATGATATATTTTTTAATTTTAGAATGTTACGTACTCACATCACTTCACACTCGAAATTATATTGCTTATAAAAATATTGCGAAAATAAAAAGAAATCCAAAAAAGACGTTTTGACTGTGCGCAGATATTCCTAGCAACAGTGCTTTATCAAATAATACTACTGCCATTCTTGCATTTAAAAAATATTTATGACGACAATTTCACTTGCTAGTTAAACTGTTATGATTGGTTTCATTTTATGACTCGTTTCTCATTTCAGTCTGTCGGTTCTATTCGCTAGCTGATTTTCCATTTCAAACTCTTAATTCTAGCATATCGTCGCTGGAAAGGTAAAAGGTCTTAAGCGACACTTTTGGTCAAAAATGTGTTACATATGCAGTTTTGATCAGTTTCGTTTTCTGCATCGAATGTTCCGACTCCCGTTTGATTCTGAAGACTTTGGGGGCCCTTCAGACATCCAAAATTTATTTACCATTTGGGAGAAGGCTTGACTTTTGTCGCTTCAGGTAACTCAGTGAGAGCATTGAGTTACCTTAGTCAACTTTTTTTTTTCAAAATTTAATCAGACAATGAAGACTTATGAATATTATTGTAAAACAAAATTTTTAAAGTGCTCTGGTGTAAACTTTCCAAAATGGCGCTTCAGCCCTTTTGCATTTCCGACGACGCTATATTATACATCTCCCGATGTGTGTTTTAATGGTAGGTTTATTTTTCATTTCTAACTGTCAACTTCATTCGTCGGCCCATGTCGTGTAAACATCCTCTTCAAACTGTCGCATTTGTTTTTCATTAGTTAATAATTGAATACTGGAATTAATTAAGGCTCTAAGTACCAAAAAAATAAAAACTGTTTTTTTTTTAAGAATCGTATTTTATTTACATCATAAAATACGATTCTGTAAAAAAAATAAGTTGTTAATTTTTTGGCACTTAGAGCCTTAATTAATTCCAGTATTCAATTCATTTCGTACTGTCAATTTCATTCGTTGGCTTATCAACCGTTTCAAACTGTCAATTTCATTCGGTGGCTTATTACACACTGCATATTATTCCATTCGTTAGTTTATTTTGCATTACAAAATGTTCATTTCGATAGCAAGCATATTTACCATTTCAATCTGGCAATATCAATCCCCTGGCTTTTAACCCTTTGATCCCTGGACATCGATTAAGCGGACATTAGCAACTATTTTAGGAATTATCCGTTATTTATAACTTAGAAATCATTTCGATTTTTTTTTTAATTTTCGAAAAACTCTTATGAAAAATTCACCTGGTACATATTTGTACCGTCAGGCAATAGACAAAAATATAAAGTGTATATATATTTTTTTAAAACCTTTAATTTCGACAGATAATGCCATTATTAAATGACTTTATAATACTCATTGAAATAATATTATACAAAAACACACATACCTGAATCCATTATCACAATAATTATGTTTTCAAACAAGCACTTAAATAACTCGACTAACCATATGACAGCTTAATATAAAACTGATTTTCCCGGTATCAGGTTTTTTTAACATAAGCGATAAAAACTGGCCCACGTACATAATAATGTCCAATAATGTACGTACAAGAATAATATGTCAAAAATGTTTTTGGTATATCAAATAAACCTGTCTATTGCGATCGCGCTTTTGATCCCCCAACACTTGCCAACATACAGAATCAAGCAAAGTTTAAAAGGGTCTTAAAAACTAAATTGTTTAAAAATCTTACACACAAAACGTAACTCGTCAAAAGTTAATTTCTTTGAAAACGTCCTTAATTTGCTTCGTTACGGTTTTCTCCTTACTTGTATCCTTACAACTCAATGTCCTTACTGTCTTCTGAAAACCATATACTCATTGTCATAAAAATATGTATTATTATTTTGTTACTTGTTATATTAAATTTACACTAGTACCAACATGTTAACTGTCCTCAATATAATTTCCTTTTCTTTGCTTTAACAAATTTGCAAATATGAATACATACGTTCCATCTGGATATTTAGACCCTTAGCTTCTAGTTAATTGATTTTTTTTTCATTTGTTGATGTACACATGCACTGTTATACCCATATCTGATCCATTTTCTCTCATGGTTTTTAATAACGATCACGATTTTAGATATTTTTAATTTGCATACATATTATTTTCTCCTTGTTAGTTAGTCTTATTAGCTTATTTAATTTAGTATGAAGCCCTTTTTTATTTTTTATATGAATACCGCACAAGAATCTCAACTGCTCCTAACCGTCTAGAGCCAGTGAGACTATGGCATCCCCAAATAGGGTATGTTGTGATGCTGAAGGTAGTAGGGAGGTGAAGGAGATTGGGAAGAGGAAGGTTGGGAAGTACCTGTCTATTCAGATCTGGTCACCAAACACGGCTCAAGCCATTTCAAGCAACGTTTGGATTCTGAATGGTGGTCTTTCACCAGGGCGATACTTAGCGTATCTACCACTCTGGAACGTGCCGCAAATATACATTTTATTATGTTTATATGAATTAAATGTGTAATGACACATATTAATTGAATAAAAGTTATTGGCGCACGCCGGGTTTGAACCCGCGACCTATGGAGGCCGTCTTGAGGTAAAATATCAGAAAACTGTGCTATATAAGTTCACTGTTATTATTATTACGAGATAAATGAAGGTTTATAGGCAGGTACAAATTTGTACCGTCAAAGAGCAAAGGGTTAACATATTCCTTTTGTACAATAACATGTTGGTTTTGTTATTGTATAAAGGAGCACCACCAATCTGGGTGGTACGGTATTAAATTTTCCAAACATATAAGTGAGTTAATTTGGTCTCTGGCGTACTGTAAATCTGAAAATTCTCAGAATCCGACGGAGGTTTCGTGTCGATACTCCAGTTAAGGAAACATGTAATATTCTAATTTCACGCAATTTACCTTCATCAAGTGTTTTTTTGTATGCGGCTTGATAAGAACTTTCATAATAATATTGTTCGCTGGCATAGACGAAGGTTAGATTACTTACTTTGATTTCATCAAATTACCAATAAATTTCCTGAAACTAATAACGTTTTTATCACAGCTTATTGTGATTGTTTTAAACTTGTACTAAAAGTATAAGATTATTTCAGCTTTGCGCTTTTTTTATATTATGTATACTTTAATTTTTTTATGTATACTATTATTTTTTATCATTTTTTTATACATCAATATGCCTATGCGACGAATGCAACAGCTGGGAAACACATTCTCCGATGTCGCTGATATATTTAACACGTCAATATCAAACTATAAGTCTAATTTAGTACAGTTGATGTCATCTGGCAGAGCTAAACCAATAGTTGAACCTGTTATTTAATATCATTATTTTTTTTTTCTTTTTCAATATTTTTGAACCTGTTATTAATTGAATATTATTATTTATTTTCATCTACAATATTTTGTATCTGCTGTTCAATGCTCTTTTTTATTTTTATTTTATAATTTTTTTGCACTAATCGGGTTATTGTTTTTAAAAAAATGTTAACTTTGTACAAAAGCCTATAATATATATATATATATATATATATATATATATATATATATATTTACTCCAGATCTAAGGAAGGGTGGTGCGATCCCATAAATTACGTAGAAAAAAATACAAAGATAATAAATAAAATAACATGATAATATAGTTGTAAATAATAAAAATAAGACACCATAAATTAACCAAATTGTTTTTAAACGGGGCCCGGCGAGAAGTCCAGTGCTGCCATCACAAGAGTGTTTTCGATTGTGCTTATTCTTAGTAAAGCTTTGAACCCGGGAACTCGCCCTTCTGCGAGCTTATGAATAACGACTATTTGAAAGTGAATTCTTTTGGTAGTTTGTTATATAATGAATACCGCAATAGAGTCCCAACGGTCTAAAGCCAGTGGGTCTGTAGCAACCCCAATTGGTGTATGTTGTGAGGTTAAAGGGTGTGGGGAGGGTAAGGAGACGGGGAAGAGGAAGGTTGGAAAATATCTGGTTATTCAGATCACCAAAAACGGCTGAAGCAATTTTTATTTTAAGTGGTAGTCTTTCAACGGGCGATACTATGGCTACGCAATTGGGGTATTTAGTGAAGCTAAAGGTAGTAGGGAGGGGAAGGAGATGAGGAAGAGGAAGGTTGGGAAGTACCTGGCTATTCACGTATGGTCATCAAACACGGCTAAAGCCATTTCAAGCAACGTTTCAATTCTGAATGGTGGTCTTTCACCAGGATGATGCTTAGAGTAACCGCCACTCTGGAACCTGCCGCAAATATACTATATATTATTTTATAGGTATTGAATGTGAAATAACACATTATGTAAATAAAATTTGTTTCCCCACGCTGGGATTTGAACCCCCGACTTTCGGATTCGTACTCGTTCGTCTTAACCACTGGACCACGCAGGCCGTCTTGTAGATAGTTACTTCTGGAAAATCACTCACCCTGAAAAGTAGGATCCAAAAAATATGCCAAAAATAGTGTAAGCTTCGTAATTTTTAAAAAAGTATCAATTTTAATTTGCCCGTAGCTGGGTGAAATCGTTTCCGTCGAAAACGATTAATTTAAATAAGGCAAAAATTCACCTACAATCAACAGTTTCTGTAAAACGAATTTCCTTTCTTGTTTTATAATATTAATCTTTCAAGTATGCCAAAATGTACGTAGCATAAATTCCTTTGGGTTCAGAGCCACATACCGCCAGTAGACAAAGTTGCCACAGCGTACAATCTGCTTAGTAGTCGTATATACCTACGTACGCCCGTTCGACGCAAAGAAGATTTATCCCGATTACTGTTCCAGTATTGCAAGGGGCGGTTCCGAAACATATTTTGCCCTGTGCAGTAAGTACCGATTGCGCCCCCCAAATTGAAAGAATCCCCGAACAAGGTATTTACAAGCTCGTTCCATTTCATGAATTCATTCGAGAATGAACTGAACAAAAGCTCTTCTCAAAGTTCATTTTCGTACAACACAAAGAGATGAAATCTTGCAGTAACAATATATCGAGAGAGAGCTAATTTTTTATTCTCAATCTATACAAATTTGGGATAAATTACTTGATTATTTCAGTTGTCTCTTTTTTTCTCACATGAGAAAGAAAGAGACAACATTTTTCCCGACTTATCACACCGCTTTAAAGTATTGTTAGAATGTTCTTCGTGTCCCGCTTCTCCGTTGACTCCGCCCACACGTTTTGATACGCGAAATAAATGAACATAACTCAACGGTTTATTACATTACATGCTATATTTACAATTACAGTTTATAACAATACTGTGAAAAAGTGGTTATACGAATAAAAAACATTATGTTGACATGTGCTATGAATGGATGTATAAATACCCTTGCCCTAGTCCTAGCCACGCCCAGGTCTAGCCGAGTCCGGCAAACCTCATAAAAAACTGACAGCGCTCTCTCTTGTATATTATTGATCTGAGGATAAAATGGACAGAACAGCTGACGGTAGTGATGTTAATATCTAAAATAAGCTGTCACTACCAAGAACTACTTTTGTAACCAGTTACCAATAGCTATAGAAAAAATCCGATAGCGGAGATTTGTTTTTTTTTTTTTTTACCGAAATAATATTGCTTCAAAGAAGTCCTGAAAAATCAAACGAGCCCAAAGGCACCGTTACAATGTCACCGGGACAAGAATATGTACCATATCTAACGTTTCATTTCGACTGCCGGGGAAAAAATCGAGCATGCTGATTGGTTATAGACTTTGGATCGCATCGATTTTAATGTACGACACTTCATAGAAAAACAGACTTTACGTCCAAATGACTATTATGCAATTCGTAAAAAAAATCCCTGACTAACTTTTTTTCCATACATTGACGATGTTGCCAGTGTAATAGAAAACATAATTATCCCATGATGTGGGTAATTTTTAAATGATTTCGGGAATTTTTCATACGATTGAAGGAATATTTTAAGTAAATTTGAATAAGATCTTTATTTTCACGGCGCTTCTTCAGAGATGGCGCCTATTTGTATGGTGGATCCGGCGCTGGATACTGCTTACGCCAGCTTTATATTGGTGGAGGCTGTATTTGGTGGCTGTGTTGCTGAAAGATATAACGAATTTCGATGCGGTATGTTATGTACATGGAATACTTGCATATAATAGAGTGGTACATCGTCCTGGTGAAAGACTACCATTCAGAATCGAAACATTCCTTGAATTGGTTTTAGCTGTGTTTAGTGCCTGGATTTGGATCATGTTTTTTCTGATCTTCCTCTTCTCCATCTTCTTCCTCCCCCACTCCCTGTAGCCTCAAAATATACCGTAATTAAAGATACCATAGTCCATTATATTTGATTCACTTATTACTGTGCTATTAGACGGAAAGAGTCAATTATTGTGGACCTCGCGAACAAGGTCTATGAACCTTTGTCTCACCATACCCGACTCATTCATTGACTTTTTTCGTGTCTATTTCACGTTAAGGAAACACATTTCGGTGGTAGTTTGTCTGAATAAGCTAAGAAAAGCTTCGTAAAGCTGCTTTTAATCCATTATGGAAAATTGCTTATTTATAAATGTAAGTACTTACCTCCATAGACTTTTTCACAAAAATTGCGCTGTATAAATTAGCCAAGTATTATGATGACGCACAGCGTTTCAGTTTTGATAAAAATTACAAATTCAAGTTTGAAAATTCTCAACATCTTAATTATAAAGTTTCGTGTCGGTGACAGATGAGGCAGACATGGCGCGATCAAGTGAATCAAATATATATGTTTGTGCATTAACTCCACACAGGAAGCCTTCAGGGAAATAATTTCCCTCAGGGAAATCATCTTTGAGGATGCTGTGTTTTTTTTTTTTTTTACAATAACTCCACACAGGAGGCCTTGAGGAAAACAATTTCCCTCAGGGCCTATGTCATCTTGTGGAGGGTATTTTCGAAGAAAGAAACCTGAATCGCTTCACAGCCGAGCTGTTGAACATAAGAACGATTCGTAAAAGCGACCCGTTCTCGTGTTTTAAATGTCAACCGTGTTCAAATGTTGGGCGCGCGTTTGGCGAACTTCCCGACTATGCACTGTTGCCAAAGAAATCAATTACGCAAGTTCCTCGGAGCATCTTCCATTGAAATACCGGTAGAACAAGGAAAGCAATATAGTACTTGAGTCCGGCCATGTCAAGAGTCAGAATAACAGAATATTATGTATGAGACAATGTATGAATGTGAATGAAGCAAGGAGTGTGTGCCAAGACAGAAGAGTGTGACGGTCTATCCTCTCTGCCTACCCCTAGAGGGAACGATGTGATGGTTAGTTTGTTGTTCATAAATTAATGCTGTTTTGTTATCACAGAAAAAAATAATTATGTAGCGTAATTTAGTAATATTTCTCAGCTGCCTAACCTTCACACAATGCACATGTTCTTATACCATTGATTCAGGTGTGCAATTATTACTATTATTTCAATTAATTACTCCCACTGAGGTGTTTGCTCTACTTACATAGTTTATTATACAAGCTAACTAACAGGTGTGTTTTAAACATCGAATTCACTGGGCATGTATAGCGGATGAACAAAGAAAGGAG
Source organism: Drusus annulatus (assembly GCA_022651775.1). NCBI lineage: Eukaryota > Metazoa > Arthropoda > Insecta > Trichoptera > Limnephilidae > Drusus > Drusus annulatus. Next base: position 219,538 of record JAGWCC010000499.1, on the reverse strand, counting down.
TGTGAGAAAAATATCTGACGCTAAAGTGAATGTTAGAAAAAGTTGGGGACGCCCGATGAAGACATGGCGCGACCAAGTGAGTCCAATACTTGAGTCGGGCCATGTCAACAGTCTGAATAACAGAAGAGTATGTATGGGACGGTGTATGAATGTGAACGAAGCAAGGAGTGTGTGTCAAAACAGAGTTGTATGGGGGTCCGTCCTCCCTGCCTTCCCCTGCATATAAACGGTTTTTAATATTAACATAACTCATATGTAAATATCAATTAGGTAATTTTAGATATAGCTTTCGATATTTTTATCTATTGGTTTAAATTTAATTTAGTCATAGTTTTTAAGTTTTGTAAATGGCGCTTTATAAATTAGTCGAGTATTATTGTTATGAATGTGAATGAAGCAACGAGTGTGTGCCAAGACAGAGTTGTATGGCAAGCCATCCTCTCTGTCTACCCCTACAGTTACTTGGCGTGATGGTTAGTTCATTAGTTGCGTTTTATTTTATTCAAATTATTTAAAAAGAAAGACAAACCTTCCCGGGTTACGACTAACCTTACAATATTTGAAAAACTTCTACTGCCATCATGATAAATGGAAGATGTTGCTTGTGCAGAGGTCGCGGGTTCAAGCCCGGCGTGCGCAAATAAATTTTATTAAATGAATATGTGTCATAACACATTTAATTCATGTAAAATAATATACAGTATATTTGCGGCACGTTCCAGAGTTGTAGATACTGTAAGTATCGCCCTGATGAAAGACCACCATTCAGAATTGAAACGTTGCTTAAAATGGCTTTAGCCGTGTTTGGTGACAAGATCTGAATAGCCAGGTACTTCCCAACATTCCCCTTCCTCATCTCCTTCCTCTCCCTACTACCTTCAGCCACAACATACCCTATTTGGGAATGCCATAGTCTCACTGGCTCTAGACGGTTGGGAGCAGTTGAGACTCTTGTGCGGTATTCATGTAAAAAAAAGTGTAATGATGGAGGACTTGGCTAGTAGAGGGATTGAATCCGACGCGTTAGTCAACTCAGCTACTAACCGGTATATTATTGTAGTATTGTATAAATGATTTTGTTCATTGGTACTTGTTGTATTTACAAAAACTAATAAACATTATGCAGGTAAATATTGCCATGAGTTCTGCAGTAGTCATCGTCATAACCGTGTTATAATGGTTATATCTATGGTGTTCGTGCCCGTCCACAATACAGACTATGACTACAGACTACATGGATGCTAATTGCCTTCATTAACGGGGAATGCTAATACGTAATGTTAATGTCCGACGTAAAGAGGTCACCATGGGCGCTTACGTTCCCAACAATGCGATACTGTTATATAAAATACGTCCTGTGTAATGTAGAAATTTTGTGCTGTAGATAATATCGTCGCCGGAAAGGCAAAAGGGCTTAAGCGACACTTCGGTCAAAAATGAGTATAACATGCAGTTTTGATCAGTTTTTTTTCTGCATCGAATGCTCTGACTCTCGTTTGATTCTGAAAACTTTTGTGGCGCTTCAGCCATCTGAAATACGAAGACCCCACGGCAAGAACCTGTTAACTAACATTTATGACAAAAATGAGTTAGTATTTTGTACTAAACTAATTCTGGTACGCTATATTTAATGAACACACTTTCAGATCATGTAAATGGCACGAACATGGAAAATTAAACAGTTGAACATGTTAACTGCAAATGGCTGGTCGGTAGCTGAGTGGACTAACGCGTCGGATTCCCACCCGGGCGTCGTGCGTTTAATTCCTCTGCTGACTAAGTCCTCCATCATTGCAAAAGCAACATCTTCCGCTTCTTATGGTGGCAGTAGGAGTTTTTCAAATATCGTCAGTTTATTCGTAACCCGGAAATGTTTGTGTTTCATTCAAGTTTAAACTGAAATATTTTTTAATGGTAATGACATGTCATCTACAATAATAATATTGTATCGTAGAGATGCATTAAAATGCTAAATACATCAAATTTAGTATGTTAGCTACTTGAAGTAACAATATATGGAGGGAGAGCTAATTATTTTTACCCAACCTACACAAACTTGCGAAAAATCACTTTCTCCGGGCTTTTACGACGTACACCATGAGAGAAAAAGAGACAACAAATTTCTTGGCCCGCTTCTAAATACTGTCATAATGATCTTAAGGTGCTGGTTCCTTGAAGTAACACTGGTGGAACTCCGCCCACATTTTTTATTTTGCCACTAAACTTGACACAACTTAACTGTTCTTTTAGGTTAGATGCTATATTTTTGTTGATAAAAATACTGTGAAAAAGTGGCTATACGAATACACAAAAACATTATGTCGATATGTGATATGAATGGATGTATAAATACCGTAGCCTTAGTCTTAGCCACGCCCATTTGCGCCGAGTCATGTTAAAATCATCAAAAACAAGTTCAAAACTGACTTCACTGCCTTGGCTTGGGCTACCTCTTGTATACTCTAAGGTTAGCTATAACATTCATGAAAAATAGTTTGTGGATTTGTGATGGTACACACTTTTTTTTTAACAAAATGCAATATACGTGGGGTCTTCATATATTTACCATTTAGGAGTAGGCTTGACTTAAGCGACACAAGTTTGGGACTTTTTTTAAAAGCTTTTTGTCGCTTCAGGTATATCAGTGAGAGCATTGAGTTAGTTGAGTTGATATTTTTTTTCAAAATTCAACCAGGTACCGAAGACAATAATTTTATTGTAAAAAAAAAACTTTCAAAGTGCTCTGGTGTACGCTTCAGCCCTTTTGCCTTTAATGCGATATGTTGTTCTGGTCTGGGTTTCGCCCACTACCCATTCCTTGCCCATGGTGAAAATACAAGCATAACTGTATTGGAAGCGAATTAGGGTAGGGCTGTTACCTATTAGTTGCCTCAATAATATTTGAATTTGTTCCATTTAGTGTGATAAACAAAAGCAAATTGTTTTAAAAGATGGCCAGGGAAAAACGGTCGGGGTTGGAACACTGCCGGATCTACCGTACAACTTGACACAGTTAACTTTGCATGCGGCAGAAAGAGCTGTATTTGTGTGTGCTACGCTTGATTTATTAAATGGTTTATTAATGATGCTTTATTATTAGGCATGTGAACAGCGTGCAATATAGTTGTGAATGATGAATACTTGGAGCAAGTGGATGAGTTTGTGTATTTAGGAAGTGTGTTTACAAGAGACGGAAAGGCTGATAAGGATATTGAAAGAAGGGTGAATGCAGGAAACTCCATTAATGGAGGACTGAACGCTGTTGGGGCAAATAAGAAATTTTCCAAAGAAGCGAAGCTAGCAGTCCACAATGGAGTGCTTATACCAACCCTGATGTATGGCAGTGAGGCATGGAACTGGCAGAGGAAGGATGAAAGTAGACTGAATGCTGTGGAAATGAGATCTTTGAGACGGATGTGCGGTAAAACCATGTAAGACCGTATTACAAATGTGGATATCCGGAAAGAATGCAAGGCTGATATGAGCGTAATGGATAGGATTAAGAAAGGGACGCTTAGATGGTTTGGGCATGTAGAGCGAATGAACGAAGAAAGGAGTGTGAAAAGAATATATGATGCGAAAGTGAATGGAAGAAGAAGTCGAGGACGCCCGAGAAAGACATGGCACGATCAAGTAAATCAAATACTTGAATCGGGTAGTGTGAAGAGTCAGAATAACAGAAGAGTATGTATGAGACGATGTATGAATGTAAATGAAGCAAGAAGTGTGTGCCAAGACAGAGTTGTATGGCGGTCCGTCCTCTCTGCCTACCCTTGCGGGGAAACGGCGTGATGGTTAGTTAGTTAGTTAGTTAGTTAATGTAAAGCTGTGATACACATCCTGTGGGCTGCTGAAAGAAAATTGTTGCGTAAGGAAGAGGGTGCATGGAAAATAAAATTCAAGATGCAGGTTTGAATCCTCCCCCCCCCCTCTTCCCACTAACCGTATCTTGCGACCCGCGAACAATTAAGGAATTAGAACATTGGCCCTTCTCTCAAAAAAGATTGTGGTGAAAATGGTGTGGTGATAATGGTGGTTTTCGCGTATGGTATTCCAAAGTGGAAGATACTCTAAGCATCGCCCTGGTGAAAGACCGCCATTCAGAATCGAAACGTTCCTTGAAACGGTTTTAGCCGTGTTTGGTGACCAGATCTGAAAAGGCAGGTACTTCTCGACCTTCATTTTTCCCATCTCCTTTCCCTCCCCACTACATTAAGCCTCACACCTCCTGCCATAGTCACACTGCTCCCCACCGCCTGGACCCAGTGGGACCATGGCATCGCCGAGCTTAGGTATGATGTGAGGCTGAAGGTAGAGTGTGGTGGGGAAGAAGATGAGAATGAGGAAGGTGGGAAAGTTTTTACAAAATTTATTTTATGTCTCTTCAGAGAGTTCTTGGGTTACACGATTCTACTAACGATTGTATTGATTGAATAAAAAATATTTGTTTCTATAAAATGGGTGTTCATTATACATTTTTTTAGGTACGACCCTGTGTTAGAATAAGGTTCACGATGAGGTGAAGTTGGAGGTGAGGGGTAATGATGTAATAATTGTAATTGGAATATAATCCACAGGCGAGGAAGAGAAACATGAAATTATTATTTTAAAACAATACAATTTGTAGTTTGAACATACAACTATTGCATTAATTTGTATTTCAAACACCCCAGTAATACAATGGCTAGCTACCCACTAGTGCCCTACCTAAGCGACATAATTGGTAATTAGACGACGTGTTATTAAAATGTGATTTGTTATCACACCTATTTTAGTCTCGCTGATTCAAAACGAATTCTAAACCAAATAATTTATTTACCATAACGCATCGTACATTTGAATACTTATTTCAGTCAGTTTGGTTTATTTAGCTCAACACCTTGCTCCGTTAAATGTAATGGGCGAACGCAGTAGCTTTTTGAACACGTTATTCTGCGTAAATACAAAATTTGCTTGGATTTTATGTTTTCCCCCTCTCCTCCGTCGTTCTACCATAAATGTTATTTTAAAATGAACCCCTTTGACGGACTGCGTGGTCGAGTAGTCAGACCGTTGAATACGAATTCAGAGGTCGCGGGTTCACCCGGCGTTCGCAAATAAATTTTATTTATTTAATACCTGTCATAACACATTTAATTCATATAAAATAATACATAATATTTTTTTGGCTCGTTCCATAGTGGAAAATACTATTAGTATCGCCCTGGTGAAAGACCACCATTCAGAATCGAAACGTTGCTTGAAATGTTTTTAGTCGTGTTTGGTTACCAGATCTGAATAGCAAGGTACTTCCCAACCTTCCTCTTTCCCATCCCCCCAACCCCCCCAAGTTTTACAGCACATTAAAATTTTGGATGGCATTTAATTAAATTATTTATTATTTTTAAAACAAAACATTTTTATATATTCGTAAAAAGCATTAACTTTGTGGCTTGCCATATTTATAAATAGAACACATACACTTTGTTTTTAACCACTTTTTTATTTAATATTTTGTCTACCGGTTTCGGAAGTACCCTTCCATCATCAGGACAATATTAAATTAATCTTTATCCGCCCTGGTGAGCACTAAATCTTCTTCATCTAAAATTCTACGAATGTTTTTAATGTGTATATTCTCCATATTAATTGTAATTTTTTTTATTTGATGTTTAATGATTTCCGCACTTTTATATTGAAATTTTTTAGGTTGATTGGTTAATGCACTTTCAATATCTACTGCCACATTTTCAATAGCGTTGTGAATATTATTATTATATTATATACACATTAAAAACATTCGTAGAATTTTAGATGAAGAAAATTTAGTGCTCACCAGGGCGGATAAAGATTAATTTAATATTGTCCTGATGATGGAAGGGTACTTCCGAAACCGGTAGACAAAATATTAAATAAAAAAGTGGTTAAAAACAAAGTGTATGTGTTCTATTTATAAAACATTTTTATTTTATTTCAAGGCAATTTGATTGCTTTTTTATTTAAACAATAATTCATAAATAAAAAAGCAATCAAATGATTCTAAGAAATATAAATTACAATGAATGTAAAGTATAGACAGTAAAAAATAAAAATAAAACAAAATAGGTATAGCCTTCAGGCTCCTGTTATTTGGGATTAATTTGAAATAGAATTCATTTTATTACTTTCCGAGTATTATTTATGTTAACAAACTATCAACCAACCGTCTGGAGTCAGTGGGACCATAACATCCCTAATTGGGTTATGTTGTAAGACAGCAGATAGTGGGGAGCAGAGGAAGATGGGAAAGAGGATGATTGGATAGTACCTGGCTATCCAAATCTGGTCACCAAATACGGCTAAAGCCATTTCAATAATAATAATAGCAATTATTTCGGCGGAACAGAGCGGTGGCTGTAATACTCTGTCTGCTAAATGAATAATAATACATATGAGAAAATGAAAGAGACATAACATAAAATAATAATAATAATAAAATTAAAAAATAAACAAAAATAAAATAACATAAAATGATAGTAATAAGATAAAAGCATATGCAATTACAAACATAAATAATAATGCAAAAGAGAAAGCAACGTTTCGATTCTGAATGGTGGTCATTCACCAGGGCGATACTCGGAGTATCTACCACTCCGGATTATCTTAACCGACGGCCATGTGGCATTTATTTCGTAATAATTACAGTAATCAATCACATATGAAATAAATCTTCGCTTTTACAGCACTACTGAACGTTTTTTAAATACATCGTACCAATTAGTGTTATTAAACGCTATCAATTATTTATTCACATAAGGTAATGAACTCGGAACGCACGAATTCAGGTTTTAATGCAATAATTTTTTATCTCTCATTTATCCTTATTATACCTTATAGGTCTGTTTCTCCATGAGCACTGAACACGTTCTATCTGTGGGATTCTGAGATTTCTATTTCCGTCTTGTATTCTCACTTATACCTTGTTTGGACCACTCGTATATCACTTTTACCTCGTACAGAAGTGGATTATTGATGTGTACTGGTAATGGGCATTGGCGTTAATTCTAAAAAACGTCAACGTAGTTAAAGTAATTTTTTTTTTTTTTTAAAGAAAGGCATTCACTGCCAGAAATTCACGTTTTTTTTACTACACAAGAGTCCCAACTGCTCCCAACTGTCTATAGCCAGTGAGACTGGCATCCCAAATTGTAGTGGGGAGAGGAAGGTTATGGAGAAGAGCAAGGTAAGGAAGTACCTGGCTACTCAGAGCTGGTCACCAAACCATGGCTTAAGCCATTTCAAGCAACGTTACGATTCTGAATGGTGCCGCAAATACACTATGTATTATTTTATATCAATCAAATGTGAAATGTGTTCTGACACATATTGATGAAATACAATTTATTGGCGCACGCCGGGATTTGAACCCGCGACCTCTGGATTCGTAGTCGACTGTCTTACCACCCGACCACGGAGGCCGTCATGAATAACCTGACAATATTTATTATTATTTGTTCACTGTTTTATTTTTATTTTTATATGAATACCGCACAAGAGTCTTAACTGCTCTCAACCGTCTAGAGCCAGTGAGACTATGGCATCCCCAAATAGGGTATGTTGTGAGGCTGAAGGTAGTGGGGAGGGGTAGGATATTGGGAAGAGGAAAGTTGGGAAGTACCTGGCTATTCAGATCTGATCACCAAACACGGCTAAAGCCATTTCAAGCAACTTTACGATTCTGAATGTTGGTCTTTCACCAGGGCGATACTTAGAGTATCTACCACTCTGGAACGTGCCGCAGATTACCTTTTTATTATCTTTATATGAATTAAATGTGTTATTACACATATTAATTGAATAAAAGTTATTGGCGCACGCCGGGTTTGAACCCGCGACCTTTGGATTCGTAGTCGAGCGGCTTACCACTCGACCGTAGAGGCCGACTGTGAGCCGGAGCATTCGATACAGAAAAAACTAATCAAACTGCACACAAATTTAACTTAGAGTACATAGAGTAGTATCTATCCATGGCAGTGAAGTCAGTTTTTGACTGGTTTTTGATGATTTTAACCTGACTCGGCGCACCTGAGCGTGGCTAAGACTAAGGCTACGTTATTTATACATCCATTCATATAACATATCGACATAATGTTATTGTTTATTCGTATAGCCACTTTTTCTCTGTATTTTCATCAATAAAAATATAGCATATAACCTAAAAAACCGTTTAGTTGTGTCAAGTTTAGTGGCATAGAGTCCCGCCGTGAACCAGGAGCTTAAGATCATTGCGACAGTATATAGAAGCGGTCTATGAAATTTGTTGTCGCTTTCTCTAATGGTGTACGACGTAAAAACCCGGAGAAAGTGATTTATCGCAAGTTTGAGTAGGTTGGGTAAAAAATCATTAGCTCTCCCTCTATATATTGTTACTTTAAGAGTAAATCAAATACTTGAATCGGGTCATGTGAAGAGTCAGAATAATAGAAGAGTATGTATGAGACGATGTATGAAACGGCGTGATGGTTAGTTAGTTCGTTAGTTTAAGTGTCGATTCAGCCCTTTTGCCTTTCCAGCGACGATATTGAGCTAATTCAACTTTTTTTGAAAATTTAATTTAACGTTATTTAGCTGTTGAAGCAAAACATTCGTCAACGGCGTTGATCGTTGAAGTTTTTTCGATTTTATTTCCATCGTCTGTTATTTTTTGATACAGAAATAATTATTACGTCTTACTTAAAGTTAGGGCAAAGTTCAGACCCGCCTCAGCCCATCAATTCCGTCGACCAATTCGAGAAACTTTTGCTCACCTTGTTGCGTGCGTGATGGCTTATACAAATCGGGCATTGATTTTCAAACTATTCCGGGCTTTTTCAAAATAAGCAACTTTCGGGTAATAAGCGAAACGGAATAAGGGTGGAATCATTTCCAAATTACGCCATTAATCTTGAAAATCGTTTATTCACTGGGTTACGTACGTTTCTATTATCACGCCCGTATACCATACGCCGCTCAAAGAGATTTGTGGCGACCGAAACATATGTATTGTACTCGGTTGTGTGTATTGGTGCATCACCGATTACAGATCCTTGTTTTGCTTACGCCTACTTTTATTTATTTTTTTACAATAGCTCCAACCAGGAGGCCTTGAGGGAAATAATTTCCCTCAAGGCCTATGTCATCTTTGGGGATGCTGTGTGGAAGGTCTTTTTGAGGAAAGGAAGGAGTGAACTTGGGTCTTGAAGAGACCCATGTTGAAGGAGGGAGGAAACACAGAGGCCGGCAAATCATTCCATAGCCGAGCTGTTGAACACAAGAACGAGTCGTAAAAGCGACCCGTTCTCACGTATTGAATTTCAACCGTGTACAAATGTTGGGTGCGCGTTTGGCGAGTTTCCCGACTATGGACCGGTGCCGAAGGGATCAATGACGCAAGTTCCTCGGAGCATATTTCATTGAAATACCCGTAGAACAAGGACAGCATTCACACCTGACGTCTGTGCTCCAAAGTTTGCGACCCGTTTGTTAAGATAGGAGAATCTATCAAACGGACCGCCCATTTCTGCACAGAGTCGAGGGTTTTTTTCAGGTATTTAGGGGCTCCAGACCAGAGGTGGCTGCCAAATTCAACAGTGGGGCGTATTTGTGATTTGTACAAGGTCAGCAGTTGTGTACTATTGAAGTATCTGCGGGCCCTGTACAACACCCCAACTTCTGAGAGGCTAACTAATTAATTATTAGGGAAAAGGGGACAAAAAATGTGTAAATGAATGACAGTCGAATTTTGTTATAACGAGCCCGAAAGGACCAACCAAATTTGCTCCTTATAGCCATTACTCGTTATAAACGTAGGTAGGTAAAAAAAGTACTTGCCTACTAATATCCATATTTACACCAGGGTATGAAAGCTTGCATATTATAACGCAACATTTTTTAAAAATTATTACGAAATACATGCTTAACTAACTACGAAATGATTTAATTTTACGATTACATTTATAATAATAATAAACTGAACGCACAGTACTGGATAGAAACGTTTTTTTAGAGCGACAACTATCGGGGATTATAAACCCTCCTTAACGTGATTTACGGAAAGTCCGCCGCCGAGTAGGACGGGCGGCTTTATTTGTATTGTTTATGACATTATTTGACTGTTTCAAGAGTTGGTTTTTTTTATCATACCCGGGCGCATTGAGTTGACAATATTATTTGAACGTTATATCAGTGCAGCGACCTCGTTATAACCCCACACGATTGTATGAAAATAAGCCCGAACCAACATTAAGTAATTGCTCATTATAGCCGTGATCTCGCTATTACCGTGATCGTTATAACCAAGTTCTACTGTATGTATATTAATTGTATTAGAATATTCGTATTATTATTACCTAACCCAACCTAATTTGCAAACTTCTTTCCCGGCCTGTCTTTTGCTCCAGTAAAAGTGTTAAATCGGTACTCAATGCACGGGGCTCTAGATGTCGTGGAACCAAATTTAGTGTGAATTTAGTCTTAGCTTTTAAGTTTTGTAAAGCGCCCTTGAGGTCATATTTCACAAAATTGGCGCTATTTCAATTAGCCAAGTATTATTATTATTATTCATGCACTCTTGGTGTCGACAAGTACCCACTAAGCCGATCAAAAAATATCGATTAATTTATTGCAATCTCTCTACCCACTACAGCCGAAATAAAAGGAATGGCGAAATACAATGTCAGACAGTTTAAAAGAGACAGAGCACGCTGCAATCAGCGTATTTCCTCTTGCTATCTCGGGGCTAGTAGCTAAAAGGTACTGTGTCACTGGCGACATTGGATTTCTTTCACATCGTCACGAAATGCACTTCTAGTGTGTACTATCTATTCCGTGGTTATAGACACTGTTAGTTTTATTTTTGACTGTGATCAATAACAGGTTTATTAAGGGTTGGGTAGTAACAATAATAATCTTAGAATACAGTAGTTTATAGCTGTGGCACTTAAAAAACTGACTCTTTCTACTTCAAGCCTTTTTTTATTCCACCAGGTCCACGCCAAAATAGCGTTATTCTTAAAAATATTATTTATTTATTTGAAATTTTTATCGCAGAAAAGACTGATTTGATTTCCATTTACAACATTATTAATTGTTTTATTGACTCACCTTTACTGTTGCAACTTATCCAGTTCAACATTCCTTTTCGTAGACTCAAAAACAATGAATTGCTGTTCCTCAATCATCACTATACTAATTATGGGTTTAATTATCCAATGTCTAGAATGCCAAGACTTGTTAACTCAAGCCATGGTCTTGAAATTTTTGGTAGCAGTCTAAATGATTTTTGTCATTCTTTACGACTCCACCAAAACTTTGACTAGACCATGTCTTGAATGCTCTCTCTTATGTTTATTTTGTCCTATTTTTGTCATCGCTTCATGTATTATTATGTATGTGCTATTCTTTCTCTGTTGCTCTTTTTTTCCATTTCGTGTTTTATATGTCTTTTTTGTAATTGGACTTTAGTCCGTTAATTTATAAATAGAAAAATAAATAATTGAGTTATTATATTATATTCGAAGCAGTATCATGAGGAATATTGGTCGGCTATATCAATTATACCACCCATGTATTTATTATAATTAAGTATGAGGAAGGTTTTTTTTTACTTCGCATATTTGTTGGTCGTGCGACGTAGAATGTTGCCTGTTGTAAAATCAATATTTGTACAATAATTATCTTGGTTTGAAATACCCACATACGAAGTATGGTCTGCAACCAGAATATCATGAACACTTTCATAACTACTCAAAATTCTATAAACTCTGCATCTTCTTTGAAAAATATCATCGGAAGAATCAGAGTCTTTTAAGCCAGCACTTGATTCTGGATCAGATTTTTATTCTCTCCTTTTCGAAGTTACCTCAGAGCAAGAATATATATGGAGAGAGAGCTAAATATTTTTACCCAACCTATACAAATTTGCGATAAATCACTTTCTCCGGTTTTTACGTCGTAAACCGTGAGAGATAAAGAGACAAGACAAGTTATAACATAATTTCGCACCACTTTTATGTATGTAAGCATGTTTTCCGTCTCCCGCGTCTCTGGCGACTCCGCTCACTACGTTTTTTTTATGCGACATAACTAAACGGTTTTTGAGGTTGTATCCTATATGTTTGTTGATAACCATACTGTGAAAACGTGGTTATACAAATAAACAAAACATTATATCGAGATGTGCTATGGCATAGATGTATAAATACACTAACCCTAGCCACGCCCGAGTCGGAAAAAAATCAACAATCCTGACTACACAAGGTATCCCTCCTGGTATATTATTGCTCGGAGGAAACTACAATAGATAATGTGGTTTCAATTGTGTTTTAAAAACTTTATTTAAAAAAAATCCTCCTATTTTTAAATTGTTTGCAAAAATACGAATTACACCATGTCGAGTGTCACTCGACATTGGAGCTTGTGGAACAAAACCAATGTCGAGTGACACTCGATATTGGAGTAAAGAGGGTTGAGGTGTCGATTTTCACGAAATTCGTAAAAGTGCCAATATCTCGATGGCTAATATTTTTTTTACTAAAGCCATGTTTCGATATTCTGCTCCGTCATGAGCTGAGTTGAGCCTTACCACCCCTCCACTGAATAGAGTTGCCTTTTGGGACACCCTGTAAATGAATAATGTTTTACTCAATTAATAATTAGGGCCTGACCTCTATTCAGGCTACATTCAGGTAACAGCGGAACAAAGGTTTCTTATAGAACAGGCTTTAAATGTCAGCGTAATAATTAGCTTACAGCGTCTAGCACTTTTAATTTTATAACGAGTACTCTTGATTAATGGCTAATGAGGTCTAAGTAGATGCAAAAAAACCACTGCCCGAAATATAACGAGGAATGGAAAGATTTGGATAATCGGATTAGTGCAGTTCATCCCATTCAATTTATTTTGAATACCTCAGCTGTTGAATTTCCAAGTGATAATTTGTTAGGTTCTTACCTTGATGTTTTTTCACCCAAATTTCCTACCTATCCTAGTCTCGAATTCCGTATTCAACAACATCGTGTTCGAAACAATTGAACATCGAATCGAATCGCGTTGCCTCGTTCATTTTTCGCTCTGCGGTTTGTTGTGTTGATCTCCAAATAATATATAATAAGTGTGGTGTTTTATGAATAAGAAGACTAAAATCAGTGTGGTGTAGGTATTCGTTTCGTTAATAATACAAAGAAAAATAAGATCTTTCGACTAAAGCCGCTTTAAGGAACGTTTTGATTCTGAATTTTGGTCTTTAACCAGGCCGATACTGAAAGTATATACCATTTAACTAATCAATTATAATTCTCCTGCAGTTTTAATGCTTGCGTCTTAACGTTCTGAGTCCCTAGCGCGAAACGTAGATATAGATTTTATCGACAATGTCGTTAATTTAGTATCCTTACCGAGCCCGGCTGCAGATGGCCAACAAACGAATGACAACTGGCAACGACTAAACATGCTTGATTTAGCCAATGTGCACTGTCGTTTATTCGTTGGCAATCTGCAGTAGGGCACGGGACGATTCCAAATTACCGACATTGTCGATAAAATCTATATCGATGTTTCGTGCTAGGACCTCCGTTGTGTTTTGGACGGATTTTTTTAACGGTTAGACATATGAGGTTATTCATAATCAGGCAGTTACGTCCAGTCACATTAGGCATCTGCCCTGATGATGGGAACTGCAAGGTTGTCCGAAACGTGATTCCCAGCTTAGCAGGCTATTAACCCAACTGATTTTATATTTAGTTAAAAGGGGTTTCTGTGATTTTTAACGGGCACACAATAGTGTTATAATATAATATTTTAGTTCGCACTACCATTGTTTGCTGGAATTTAACTGCAATAATAAAAACAAATGGAAATAAAACTACTAATAAAATTGTTTAATCATTTAAGTATTTTATAATTATGCGAATTACCAATGGCGTACCAACACACTCCCTTGCCCCTGGGCGTGCTTGTATACTGTGCCACAAAATTTGTGCCAACAATTGGTATAAATAGCTACACATTCTGAATATTATTCAACTCAACGCAGTCTCAATAAAAAACGAGTATGCTCCGCGAACGATATTATACACAATTTGGAATGATATTTCGGTTCTTTACCTCCCTCCTAGTCGTCTTTGTGGATTTTCCTATCCGAAACGGCCGACACGTATCGCCTAGCTTCAAGGGATTCTTTCGGTGGCAAGTAATATATAGCTGTTATAAAATAACACCCCAACGGCACCAACGATCCAAATGCTTCAATTCTCTCAAGAGGAGATTATTATTATTAAAATCAATATCGTCGCGTCAACGTCGGCGTTATTTCCAACGGTTATATTCAACAGTTGACAATTATTACCAACGATAACGGTGGTGTTGTTTCGTGGTTGGCACTTTAAATATCATGTAAGTAGAAAGTCATATCTGTAAATAGATAAAGGAATATCATTTCAGAGCTTGCCCATAATACCTATTTCATCTGATGTTATTTTTGCTTTAACACTGTTTTGCAAAATTTGGATCTTCAGTATCTTTTTAGTTTTTTTTCATTCTTGACAGTTTATCTTATAATTATAAAACTTCCCTCAGTCCGCGACATCTGTTAAATTCCGAATTTCGTTTATTTCGCAAAGCCTCGTCTAATGTAAGTAAAATAATTTATTATATTTTAATGTAATTTTATACTGCTTTAATCTAATATTCTACGAGTACTTTTGTAAAGCGTCCTTAATTGGATATTTAAATTACAATATTATTGTTAAATGAGGCATTATAACTTTGTGAACCGATTTATATATGAACACGCCAACCTTTTTCGGCACAAACATTTTTTCATCAAGGCAGATATAAACTAATTTTACAAGATACTAACAAAACTTAGAGATGAATCCGGTTGGTGCAAGAGAAATATAAAATATAGGAGGTGAGATGGAGATATAGTTATTTTGATTTCATTAAAAACCTTCAATCACGAATTTATCCATTTCCAAAATATTAAAGGGACATACAACACTACGAAAAAATCTGTGAATGTTTCCAAAGAAAATGGACGAACACGTAGGAATAAACAAATTCATTTGCTTATTCAAGCGCCCCTGAGGAGTTATTTCATAAAAAAATGTATTAGTAATTGTTAAGTATTTTTTTTATTATTTATTTTTTTACTAAAAAAAAGACAAACATTCCCGTGTTACTAATAACCTGACAATATTCGAAAAATTCCTACTACCATCATAATAAGCGGAAAATGTTGCTTGTGCAATGATGGAGGACTTAGCAAGGGGAGGAATTGAACCCACGACGCCCGGATGGGAATCCGACGCGTTTGTCCACTCAGCTACTAACCGGTTCTATTGTAGATACATGTTCTATCGAATTGCGGAAAATATCCTTAACGGTTTATTTAGAAGCAGGTGAAGTCAAAATGTAAAAAAAACATAAAATTTTACTAAGCATTCGATAAACACGTAACACGCACGGCCAAATGTGTACACGGCTAACATTTTGATATATATTTATATTTATTAAATGGTTACAAACATTTTTTTATGAAAATAACATAATAGAAAGTACAGTTGTTAAAATAATCGCAATATTTTAAAATGTGAGAACGGGTTGCTGTTACTACTCGTTTTGTATTTAACAGATTGATTAAATAATGATCATACATATCCTGTGTGCTCCCTTCTTGCAATATAGGTCTCTTAAAAACTCAGGTTCACTCCTTTATTTCTTAAAAAATACTAGCGTTGGGAAAAACTTCAATATTTTGTGAATGCTTCACGAATTGTTAGTTCTTTAAAATGAACCCTTCAAAGTGAATACTTCAATTGAAGTCGAACTCGCAAAAAAAAGATTTAAATTTATCCGGCTGCAAATCGAAGTAGTTCTTTGTAATCTAACTTCCGTTGAAGTATTTGTTCAATGAAATTAAGTTAATAAAATGAATGAACGCTAAAATGAACTACCAACTTCATTTGAAGATTTGTTCAATGAACAATGAATGAAGTAGGAACTATTGCCAAAAGAAGTAGTTCTTTGAAATAGTTCTTTCAAAGCGGTCACAACGCTAAAATATACCCTCCACACATCATCCCCAAAGATGACCAAGCATTGAGGAAGATTGTTTCCCTCCGTGCCTTCTGTGTGGAGTTTATTTTCAAAAACTTCCTCCATCTTCGAGGTATACCCCCATTGGGGATTTTATTTTATTTTTTATTTTATTTTATTTTATTTTGTTTGGGAGACCAACAGTTTACATACATACTAGGTAAAATATTATATAAGTAGTATTAATATGACCATTTATAGGTTTCCACTTTAGTGTTTGTATATACAGGTGAACTGATACTGTAAGTGAATCTAATTTTAAAAATTAAACAAGAAATTAAGATATAAATTAAAAGAAATACAAATCAAATAAAAAATAAGAAACATAATTTTAAAATTTTCATATATGCCATAGTCCTACGCTCGCTACGCCCCTGATTAATGCCGAGCTACTAACGTCGGTGAAATAAAAATAATATTTACCAGTTAACGGAATATTATAGTTAATTTCTTTGTGTTCATGGGTGCGTGTTCGGCAGTTCTGTCACGCACTGAGCTCTGTACTGCGGCGGCCCTCGACTTGGTCATTCCATCGATTATTGTTCAGCTTTACACCCGCACCACATACGCCTCTCACCAACGTACTCTTTCTTACACAGCGACAATACGACTAATGAAATTAAAATGTTAAAAATATAATGAAAATGAAATAATAACTTTGTACAAGACTAAAGATTTTATTTTAATTTTAATGACCGACCGGTTTCGCTTAGCCATCATAATCATAATTTTTTAATATAGCATCATCATCATAAACATCATTTTCAAAATTTTGTACTCTGAGGATGCTTAGCCTAAGCATCCTCAGCGTAAAAAATTAAACTAAACCAAAAATTCATAGCGTGTGGTTATATGAATAGGATCAAGAAAGGGACGCTGATATGGTTTGGGGATGTAGAGCGAATGC
This sequence comes from Drusus annulatus, assembly GCA_022651775.1. Lineage (NCBI taxonomy): Eukaryota > Metazoa > Arthropoda > Insecta > Trichoptera > Limnephilidae > Drusus > Drusus annulatus. The sequence continues at coordinate 202,538 of JAGWCC010000499.1, read as the reverse complement.
ACCAAGAAAGGCGTGTGAAAAGAATATACAATGCCAAAGTGAAATGAAGTAGAAGTCGAGGACGTCCGAGGAAGACATGGCACGATCAAGTAAATCAAATACTTGAATCGGGTCATGTGAATGAAGCAAGGAGTGTGTGCCAAGACAGAGTTGTATGGCGGTCCGTTCTCTCTGCCTACCCTTGCGGGAAACGGCGTGATGGTTGGTTAGTTCATACAGTGGGAGAACACAACTTTTGTTTAGTTTGATTTTGTACCCTGATGATGCTTAGGCTAAGCGAAACCAATCGGTCATAAAAATTAAAATTAAATCTGTGGTCTTATACAAAGTTATTATTTCATTTTCATTAAATAAGTCAAACCACAAAGTGATTTCTTTTTACGAAAATAAAAATATAACTTTTGTTTGTGAATACCGCACTTTTCACAACTTAGTTCAGAGCAATACTAAAAACCCACCTTTTAAAATTATCATACCCACAATAACGTCGATTTGCTTCACTGGAGTTTTGTTTCCTCGGTCTAAATGCTTTACTTAATTTTACTATTTCTTATTCCCTTTTTCTACCCTAGGTTTTAACAGCACGGGCAACAACCATTACATGTATTTGTAAATGTAAATATGTTAGTTGTAAGTCACTAGTTTAAAGTATAAGGCACAAGTCAATATCAATAAGTCTTAGTTATTAGTCTAAATTCTAAGCCACTAGTCATGAATTTTAGTTATTGTAGTCAATTTTAGTCATAGTTATAAGACTCAGTCATTGAGTTGTACGATATGTTAATTATGTTGTAAAGCGCTCTTGAGGTGATATTTCTTTCGCGAAAACGGCGCTAAACAAATCAGTCAATTATTATTAATATTACGATCCAATGTTGCGAGGAATGTTACGAGGCTGAATGTTGGGAATGATATAGGAAAGAGGAAGGTGGGGAAATACCTGGCCATTCATATCTGGTCATCACGGCTTAAGTCATATTCTATTTGACGGCTTTCGTGGTCGAGTGGTTAAGATGCTCGAATATGAATCCAGAGTTCGCGGGAGAGTTTGCACAAATAATATTTAATATTAATTTTTAAAACAATATTAATAATCTTCAACGTAACAATAACAATATATATAACAATATGTAACAAAATAGCTGAAAAATCTCGGTCACGACCGTTTTTCTTTTATTTTCTGTCTCTTTCTGTTTCTGTTTCATATTTACGTTGAAGATTATTGATATTTTTTCAATAATTATATCAAAAATAAAATAAGCTTTAAAGCTTATTTTGATTGAATACATATATTTTTATTTTATTTCACGTCATGTCTACTATATTTGTGGTACGTTTCAGAGTAGTAGATACTCGTATAGCCCTGGTGAAAGACCACCATTAAAAATCGAAACGTTACTTGAAATGGCTTTAGACATGTTTGATGACCAGATTTAAATAGCCTGGTACTTCCCAATCTTCCTCTTCCCAATCTCCTTACCCTCCCCTCTACATTCAACCTCACAACATACTTCAGTTGGGGACGCCATAGTCCCACTGGCTCTAGACCAGAGGCACCCAAACTTTTTGGTCCCGTAGACCACTTGCCGATTTTTTTTGTTTTGTATAGACCCCCTACTTTCCTAACATTATTTTTTTTTAGCGTTGGGAAAAACTTCGAAGTTTGGTGAACGCTTCAGGAACTGCTAGTTCTTTGAAATAAACCCTTCGCGGTGAACACTTCAATTGAAGTTGAACTCGCTAAAAAATAGTACTAGTCGGTAGAGATCTCAAATTGAAAAGTGCTAGCAAATCAAAAAAATTTACCCTCCGAAAAAAAAGCACTAGTCGGTAGAGATTTGAAATCGAAAAGTACTAGCAAATTAACAAAATATCCTCAAAAAATTAACCAACATTTTGGTGACGACCTACCTAAATCCACTATCGCGGACCCCCATTTACGTCTCATGCACCCCTAATTTTTTTTGTCATTGACGTGGACCCCTTGCAGGCTGAAATCGACCCCTGGAGGTCGATATAGACCACTTTGGGAATGACTGCTCTAGACGGTTGGGATTTTTTTTTAACACGTTTTTTGTATTAGATTCACAATGTGTATTCCGCGCTGACGAGAGTCTGAAATTTCCAAGGAAACTACTTAAAAATAATAATGTCTTAAAATTATCATACCTTTGTCTGTGAGATAAGGTTACTCGTTAAAACCTATTTTATTCTCAGCACACTTTGGAAGTCAAGTACCTAAATAAAACTAAACGTTCCCGTAACGGTCGTTGCGTGAATTAGCAAAAGACCCAACCGATTCATTCCACAGAACGAGAGGAAAGAACGTAAGACGGGAATTATTATTAACAAGGAAAGGATATGACAGAATATCAGAATTCACAGAATGTTTAATATAGTATTAGCGCAGACCCGTGAAAAATCACGGGATATTTGAATTGTAGGATTTGTAGGATTTGTGAAGCCAAATATTTAAAAAAAAACTTTTTTTTAAATTGCTACGGCCGCGAATCGAACCCTAATCAACTACATGGAAGACAACTATGCTGACCGTTACACCAACCCACTATTGTGAGAACGGCCGCGGCGGTATAAATGAATTGTATGTACATAATGAAAATAAGAATTATGTAATATTCAATTGAAGAATGTAACGTGCTCACATCACAACCGAAATTATATCATCGCTGGAGAGGCAAAAGGGCTTAAGCTACACTTTGGTCAAAAATGAGATAAACATGCAGTTTTGATTAGTTTTTTTTTCTGCATCGAATGCTCTGACTCTCGTTTGATTCTGAAGACTTTTGTCCCTTGAGCCATCTAAAATATATTTTCCATTTGGAGAAGGCTTGACTCGAACGACGCAAATTTGAGCTTTTTTTAAAACTTTTCGTCAATTCAGGTAACTCAGTGAGAGCATTAAGTTATCTGAGTTAACTTTATTTTCAAAATTCTACCAGATACTGAAGACTTGTGAATTTTATTGTAAAACAAACAAAAAACTTTCAAGTGCTCTGGCGTAAACTTTCTTTTTAGAAGTATTAGAAATTATAAAATCATTAAATAGTAAATGTAGTATTTTCAATAATCAAATTAATTTATCTTATAGTCCTATCCTAGATATGTTTCCAGTAAGCCGCTCTGTTATTCCCATAATCCCATCAATTACCCATCTCCTTCCCATTCCAACTTCTATATATGTATATATATCTCAGAATTTTGTATTTTAGGTTAATTTTAATATTGTCTTGATGAGGGAAGGGTGCTTCTGAAACCGGTCGACATAATATTGAATAATAAAAGTGGTTATAAAAAAAGTTAATCTATAAAAAAGTTTATTTATAAAAAAAAAAATTTATTATCAAGCATTTCCCATTGCAAAAAAAAATGTGTGATTAGGGTGATAGCAATAGAATATCACAGTAGGCACGAGGGGTAGGGAAGCTTCGGCCCGCGGGCCAAATACGGCCAGCGATACCTCTTGATCCGGTTCGCGAGTACATTCGGTCCAGCCCACCGCGCCGTACAAAAGAAGCAAAAACTCGGAACTCGAATTCATTTGCATATTGGACAATACGATTTTTAGCCGAGATTTTTAGATTTCAATTTCAGATTTCGATGGCCGGAGGGCTCCTTCGGATCAGCGTTGCTAAAAAGTATTAATTCCGTAGCAACGGCATCGTAAATTCATCAGATTTCAGTAATTTGTATTGGGGGGGGGCTTAATCTACCCCCCCCTTCCCACCTCCCCGGAAAATCAAATATCCTAACGTAGAACGGAAGGCCGGCACTCAACCTTCTATAAATATAATAAATATCCAAATGGCCCTCGGCAGCAAAAAGGTTCCCCACCCCTGATTTGTAGGCACTTTGTACGGTTTACTGATAAGTGTACTAAACTGTTAATCTTATTAAAAAACAAAAAAAAAAAGGTTTTCTCGACGAACTTTTTTACAATTTACAGTTAATAAGTCGGTTTTATTATTTTATTTTGAACACTGGACAAATGATTCGAAATTGCTCAACATATTTAATTTCTTTATAAAAATAAAATTGTTAAACTATGTTAAACCTTTTTTGCAATCGAATATAATTACTTCTCGTCAATATTCCACGACATTTTGTCTGCAAACTAAGCAATATACTCTAATTTTGAAACTGTTAATTTATGGTGGAACTCCATTTGGTGCAATATTTTGAACCCACAGACGCATCTAACGCATCACTATGTAACCCGTCTCCCAGAAGGTAATAAAGCCAACCGAGGATATTTTAACGTTATTGTAAAGCCGCCCCTGTCAGCAATAAAACTAAACCAGATATTCACTATGAGATAGACGTATAATAAGCGTCCATTGCGGACATTAATAGTATTTTTACCATAGATTTACTTAAAATTGTATCAGTCTGAAGATGCCCGTCATAAGGTGAAACCGGTCAGATCTTCCATAAAAAATAGTGGAATAAAATAAAAAAAATGGTTTTCTCAAATCATTAGCAATAAACCATTTAACCAACGTTTTATATACCAAATCCCATCAACGCTGTTGACAATCATTACTCATTACCTGTATTTTTTAACCAAAAATCCTTATTTTCCCATCCAATATTTGAAAACCAGTGGGCGATCTCTGTTTCTTTTTACCAACCAAGAACGCAATCTGATCACCTGTTACCCATGCTACGTGTCCAGCTATTTATTTTGTCCACCCTTATATTATTGCCCACCCTTCTACAAAGATGATGTATTACTAATCTTTTGTTTTCTCTTGTTTCAGGTATGCACCAAATCATTGTTTTACCAACAGCATCGACTGGTAACATCTTTGTTATTGTAAAATTTTTTTACTACTGTATCCCCTAGCTGTAAGTGCATATTTCTTACCGTTAATAAAAGCCAATAGCTATCTATATCTAGTTAATAGGTGTGTTATAAACGCTATCGGGTACCAACTAGTTCACCTTGATTCACCTCCCACTAACAATTAGCATTCACGAATCTCATAGGGGGCATCTAGCGACATCTAATAATTTATTTATTTAGGTCTTTTTACGCAAAATATTATCATTTTTTTTTAAACATTATACTCATAAACAGTGCAAAAAATATTGTACATGGAAGAAAAAGTAGTATTGAATAACAGTTACATCCGGAGTCAAATAGTTTCTGCAATTCATTTAGCTCCACTAGATTTAAAAAAAAAACTGTACTAATGTATAATACAGCAGGTGAGCGCGCCTGAAATGATATTTAACAAAAAATGGCGCTATATAAATTAGCCAAGTGTTATTGTGGTACTGGAGGTGTACATATCGGGACATCACGATCTTGGTCTTGAATTTATAGGTTTGTAATAGTTTTATCGTTCACATCTCGAAACATAATAAAGCACTCGTATTTAGTTCAAAGTCAAATTGAATATAATTCTTCTATCTGGTCCCTTTACTTTAAAATCCACTCTGACTCCATCGAAAACACACAACTATAAAATCAATCTACCCATTGAAAACATAAACTATAACTTTTTGATGAAAGAATTAAACTTATTAGAACATTCATATCGAAGAATTATTTTCGACTCGTCCTATAAGCTGTGGTGTTACAGACAGCCCTGATTTTCCGAACCTTATTGCCTTTCATATAGCAACGAGAACTACTCGATCCAAAATTCTATTTAGTTGCAATAATAATATCAGGACTGAATCTTTCAGATACTCGCTTGTACCTAGATTGCATGTAACATAGTTGGTAATACGTACGCAGAGGTACCTAATGTATTTAACTCCGCGGTGTGTAGCTACAAGAAGGCTATAATTATTTCTAATTTTGAAACTGTTAATTCGTGGTGGAATTCCATTTTAATGATTTAATAAAACAAATTTATAACTTTATTCCACTTTTATTTATATATAGGCTATAATATCATATATCTTCAATCAATATTAATGTAACCATACAAATACAATGTATGGGATACTTATGTTTACTACTTATTTCTATTTTTCGTATGAGCAAATAATTTACACTTGTACCACTGTAAAATGTACCTATTCTTTCCATGTAAAAGCCCTCCTGGGCTTACACAATCAAATAAATAAAACAAGCTTTTCGCAGTCAAGCTTTCTGACAAAAAGGCTGATGATATAAAGTCACAATCTACTTGCTGCGATTTGCAGTTAGTTTCATTGACTCAGTAACGGGTAACGACCAATTCCGCCGGTCATTGGCGAGCTTATTGTAGGTGTATTAAAGCCTAACGATCATGATATTTATCCGAATGTGTAAAGCTCTGCCTCGCGCTAATGGCGTAAATAAATTAATATCCAGCACTAAATTGTTAGCATTCGGCGCTCTCGGGCCTCCGTCCCAACAAAGGAATTTCATTAAGGTAACCAGAATAATACGCTCCCTTATAAAGGTTTGCCGGGGCTTTATTGGCAAGGAGATATCTCGTTGAAATAATATCGAATAACGGCGCGCGGGTATATCTTCGGCGTACAGAGGGAATAAAATATCGGAGCCTGAGAATTTTTCGAAGGGATTATGGCATTCGAAAACATACAGTGAATATTGATGGCTCCATTTCATCTTCACTCGTATCGCGGGAAGACTGCGTCACAGTCAGTATATATATATATTATATAAGAACTGAGGCGAACAGGTGAACAGTTACAAATTTAGCCTTTCTGCTTTTGAGAGTTCTCTCGTTGACTCAAGTTTAAAAAACCCCCTATGAAAATTCTCCACCTCTCTCACATTCCCTACAGAATCATGGATACAAAAATTGATACTGCACTAGAGTTGTAACTGCCCGGCGCAAGTGGAACTACGACATCACTATTTTGGGAATGTTATGGATTAAGGAGAAGGGAAACGGTAGATAAGTGTTGAGAAGTACCTGGGCATTAGATGCGATCACTAAACATTGCTACTTTCATTTTAAGCAACATTACAAATAATTAATTTATATGGAGTGGAAAAGGAGCAAATATTTTCATACGATATAATTTTATACTAAAAAAAGTCTCAATTATTGTTTCTTATCGTCTGGAGTCAGTGGGAGTATGGAATGTTCAATTGGGCTATTTTGTGAGGCTAAAAGTAGTGTGGAGGGGAAGTTGATGAGGAAGGTGAGGAAGTTTCTTGCTATTCAGATCTGGACACCAAGCGCGGCTAAATCCATTTCAAGCAAAATTTCGATTCTGAATGGTGGTCTTTCACCAGGTCGATACTGGGAATATCTTCCACTGTGGAACGTGCCGTATATATGCTGTATATTATTTTTTAATGTATTAATTGTGAAAATAACACAAGTAAATAAAATTGAATAAACCCCTGGATTCGTAATCGAGAATTGTAACCACTCGACTACGGAGCTACCAAATATAGGTTAAAGTTTTCTCTAACTCCTTACATTTAATAAAATAATCGAATTCAAACTAAGTTTTAAAAGTGTATGCAACTAACTTACTATCACGCATTTTCTCCGCAGGGGTAGGCAGAACGGACGGATCTCCATATAACTCGGTCTTGGTACACACTCCTTCCTTCATTCACATTCATACATCGTCTCATACATAATCTTCTGTTATTCTGAATCTTCATATGACCCCGTTTAAGTATTTTATAATAATAACAGTGAACTTATATAGCGCAGTTTTGTGATATTTCACCTCAAGTGCGCTTCATGCTAAATTAATTATGCTAATAAGATTAACTAACAAGGAGAAAATAATACATAATATGTATACAAATTAAAACTATCTAAAATAATGATCGTTATCATAAATCACGAGAGAAAAGGTTCAGATATGGGTATAACAGTGTATGTGTACATCAAACATGTACAAAATGTACAAAAAACAATTTACTAGGAGCTAAGGGTATAATAATTGACTTGATCGTGCCATGTCTTCCTAGGGCGTTCTCGATTTCTTCTTCCATTCACTTTCTCATCATATATTCTTTTCACACTCCTTTCTTCGTTCATTCGCTCTACATGCCCAAACCATCCAAGCTTCCCTTTCTTGATCCTATTCATTGCGCTTACATCGAATGTATCGTCTTCCATATTAAGGATTCGTTTATATTGATGTGAAGAACTGTATACCACTGCAATTTACAAGACAGGCACATCTGGACGAACCTTCGTATTCTACCTTCCCAAATAACTTTATTACCTTAATGCCTTTCCCGTACCAATTGCTCCACTTGTAATAACACTAATAACCCAGGGTCTGGCAAAAAAATTGGCTTCTCTGCTTCCCTCTATAACCGTTCCCCCATAATCTACAATTCTTTTATAGCTTCCTCGCATGTTGCTGAAGCATAAAATATGACTTAAAATATATTTCATTACCCAAATTTAATTATCTCCTCAGTCGTAAATCATTTTTATATTGTTTATTTCACTATTGCATGAATTCTTTAACGATCTTTCCATTGCTTTAAACGTTCTGTCGTGGATTTGCGAATATTCGTCGTGACTAGAGAAAATACCTTTGAACCATTAAATTTGTTTTATTGTGGTGTATTCATTGTTATCAACGCATATATAAACCGATGGATTGCACTACTGCTTACGGCGTATCAACCGGGAAACAGTTTCTTGTCAATACCAATATCCTGGCTGAGATCGGATTCTAACTAACTAACTAACCATCACGCCGTTTCCCCGCAGGGGTAGCCAAAGAGGACGGACCACCCTACAACTCTGTCTTGGCATCTTGGAGTAACAGTGTATGGAGAAAGAGCTAATTATTTTTACCCAACCTATACAAACTTGCGATAAATCACTTTCTCCGGGTTTTTACGTCGTACACCATGGAGAGAAAGAGACAACAAATATATTACACCGCTTCTATGTACTGTTGCGATGATCTTGGGCTCCTGGGTCACCGCGAGACTCCGCCCACATTTTTTATAATACCACTAAACTTGACACAACGGTTTTTTAGATTATATGCTATATTTTGTTGATAACAATACTGTGAAAAAGTAGTTATACGAATAAACAAAAACATTATGTCGATATGTGATATGAATGGATATATAAATACCCTAGCCTTAGTCTTAGCCACGCCCAGGTCCGCCGAGTCCGGTAAAAATCATCAAAAACTGACTACACTGCCTTAGATAGATACCACTCTATATACTCTAAGCTTGGCACACACTCTTTGCTCCATTCACATTCATACACTGTCTCATACTTGGAGTAACAATATATGGAGGTATAGCTAAATATTTTTACCCAACCAATACAAACTTGCAATAAAACACTTGGGTTTTTATGTCGTAAACCGTGATAGAGAACGAGACAAGACAAGTTCTCAAATAATATAGCACCACCATTCGGTATGTAAGCATGGTCTCCCTCTCCCGCGTCTCCGGCGACTCCGCCCACTACGTTTTGATATGCGACATGACTGGATATAACTCAACGGTTTTTTAGATTTTTTTAATAATAATACTGTGAAAAGGTGGTAATACAAATAAACAAAACATTATGTCGACATGCGCTATGAATGTATGTATAAATACCCTAGCCCTAGTCCTAACTACGCCCAGATCTAGCCGAGTCAGGCAAAAATCATCAATACTGACTACAGAAGCGCTCCCTCCTGTATACTATTGCTCTAAGGTCTCATACATACTCTTCTGTATTCTGATTCTTGACATATACCGACTCAAGAATTTGATTCACTTGATCGTGCCGTGGTATCCTCGGGCGTCCCCGACTTCTTCCATTCACTTTCGCGTCATGTATTCTTTTCGCACTCCTTTCTTCGTTCATTTTTCGTTACATGCCCAAACCATATAAGTATCCCATTCTTAATCCTATTCATTATGCTTACATCAGCTTTATAAATATTAATAAATAAAACAGATACACTTTGTTTATAACCAATTTAATTATTCAATATTATGTCGACCGGTTTCGGACAATATTAAAATGTTTCTGTCCTAATGATGGAAGGCTGCTTCCGAAACCGGTCGACGGAATATTGAATAATTAAAGTGGTTATAAACAAAGTATATCTGTTTTATTTATAAATATGGCAAGCTACAATGTAAATGCTTTTTACAAATATGTTATAAACATTATATTATTTTTAGATTTTAGAATTATTGTTCGTTTAGAATTTAGGCGTGTTTTATTCGCAGTAATTATTAAAGAGACGAATAATTCCAGGAATTGTTTCCAAAAGTAATTTAAAAAAAGATTTAGCGAATCTATGAATCAAAAGAATGAATTCACTTGACGCGGGAATCAGCCAATTTCTAACATAAAAACAAAATCACAAATAATGTTCGAAATTACAGGACATTATTCACTATTGGGTTGATTTCGTGGTTTTATTTAGAATCGTGGCGTTCAACCCTCGAAGGCCAGAGGCTTATCGTGTGAAGGCAATAAAGCAGCTACCCTCCTAATAAAACAAAATCAAACCTTCTCGCATGCAATCCCGCTGTATTCTCTGATGAAATCGGAGGTATCATACAAAGAGAATCTTTCTTCGTTCATTTGCTCTCATGCCCAAACTATGTAAGTGTCCCTTTCTTGATCCTAGCCATTACGCTTACATCGGCGCAATGGCAACTGTAAATAACAAAGACATAATGTATATATATATATATATATATATATATATATATATATATATATATATATATATATATATATATATATATATATATATATATATATTACATTACCTACCTCACTAGGTCATAAGAACCTGTTCTGAGGTAAGTGACAGTGAGTACAAGTAGAATATTTAAAAAAAAATGATGATATTTGTTACACAATGTTCTAGTTTGTCATGAAATGAGTGAAGAATTTTATGTGCTATTTTAGGAGGTCTTCAATTTCCTTGCGGTCCTTACTCATTAGCCATTTAGTAATGTGTTGATTAAAGGAATACATATTGGTGATGGCTACAGTTTGTGGTGGGAGTTTGTTGTAAGTGTGAGGCGCGATGTACATATGGTGTATTTGTGCAAAAGCTGTATTGCATTTAGGTACTAAAAGTCTTTCTTGTTGTTTAGCCCTTGCATTTTTATTATGTGTGATATACATGAAAGATTTTGAAGAATGAGTTATTTTTAACACTATTTTAAGATGTAACTGTCTCATATTGAGGATTCATAAAAGTTGAAAGAGTTGCGTTGTTAGGTGCCTTAAGGGCTTTCTAAATATAATTCGTAATAGATATCACATCTAGAGATTTTATGTCCAGTGATTTTATAGTAGTGTATTCGTGGTTATGCATCGGGGTATTGTTGTGGAGAGTTTCCACAATGTGGAATAACATAACCCCACAAGCGCTCGCATGAATGTTTGTGGAAGTGAATAGATTTGAAAATTGCACAGGACGTTTGGAAGGTGATTGAAATTGTTGGAAATTCTGTCCGACACGAATGGAGGAATGAACATGTAGGAAATAATACGTGAGAATCTTCCGCCATGACACAAAGACATCTCTAGTACGCAGGTGAAAAAATGCCCTAAAATATTGTGACAACCCTATTATACGAGTACATGTAAAAAAAATAATCGATGAACAGCTTTTTTAATTTTAATTTATTTATTTTATTTTATTTAGGAAAACATACAGTTGTTTAAAAATTTTAGTAAATAAAGTGATTACTGTGTTGCATTAACCAGTGAAGTTTCCGCTAATAATGTTTTTTTTTTAAACTAAAATGGAGAATGAAATATTCAAAATAATAATAATTTCAGAATTATAAACAGATGAGAATTATATCTACGTATAAAGTTGAATAAATCTGTAAAATAAATAATACATCGTAGAATGTAATCCAAGATGAATAATATAAACAAGAAAAAAAAAAGAAACAACATACTGTGTATAAATGAAAAAAGAGAAAAATAATCAAAAATTATTTTAGATCTGTAACGCACAGCAGTGGTAGGGAGGTAATAATAAATGATTTTTTTTATAGTTAACACGTTCATTGCTAACTTAAATTCTTACATATTAATGCCATATGAATGACGGATCAATTCAAACTGAAAAACAGTGACGGGTTTCCCTGTGCCCTGTGGGACGACTCAAAACCACATGGCTGCGTCTGTTTTGGATCGGTTCAAAACGAAGAGACGGAAAACGCGCGTTGCGCGTTGTGCGCATACCGGTCATGTCTGTCAACGCGCGACGCGCGGTGTCAGCAATGAACGTATTAAACCGCCCAACTGCTTCCAACCATCTAGATCCAGTGAGACTATGGCATCCCCAATTGGGGTATGTTGTAAGGTTGAAGATAGTGGGGAGGGGGAGGATATAGGAAAGAAGAATGTTGGGAAGTACTTGGTTATTCAGATCTGGTCATTAAACACGGCTAAAGCCATTTCAAGCAACGTTTCAATTCTGAATGGCGGTCTTTCACCAGGGCAATACTTGTATCTACCACTCTGGAACTTGCCACAAAGATATTATATATTATTTTATATTAATTAAATGTGTTGACACATATTATTTAAATTTAAAAAAAATGCGTACGCCGGGTTTGAACCCGACCTCTTGAGTCGTAGTTGAGCGTCTTACCACTAAACCATGGAGGCCGTCAGGATGAATGGCTCGTGTGATAATTCATATTTTCATCTTTCGTCGCGGTTTATTGGTCAAAGTAACGTTTCAATTCTGAATGGTCGTCTTTTACAAAAGCAATACAGGTAGTATCTTCCACTCTGGAAAGTGCCGTAAAGTATCTACCGCTTTGTGCATTATAGTTATGTGAATACTGAATCGTTGGAAATGTAGGAGTGTTCACGAGAGACGGGGAGGCTGATAAGGATATTGACGTAGAGGGAATACAGGTAATGCATTTAATGGATGACTGAACGCGCTAGTCGCTAACAAGGCGATAAGTCAAACACACGAGAGCTCGCCGTCTGTAAGGCAGTTCTGATAACAAGCCCGTAGTATGATGGTGAGGCATGGAACTGGCAGAGGAAGGATGGATGTGATTGAATGCCGTAGAAATGAAATCTGCGAAGCTTTATTGTTTGGTAAAATGACGCATAATTGGCATAGCCAATGTGTGAATCACAAATGTAGTTTACGAAATATTTGTTATTTATTTGGTGTGTTATTTCAATGGTATTAACTGTGATTAGTGATTAAATATGAAAAGCCATTCCCTCTCCATTCCTTTCAGTCTTATAATCCGAATTGGGGATGCCATAGCTCTACTTGCTCAGGGCATTTAGGACTCTTGTGCGGAATTCACAAAAAAGTGGTCTTAACTTTTTGATAGTGAATACCGCACAAAAGTCCTAACTGCTCCCAATCGTCTATAGCCACTGGGACTATGTTACGATTCTTGATAGTGGTCTTTCACCAGGGCGATACTTAGAGTATCTACCGCTTTGGAACGTGCCGCAAATATAGTACATATTATTTTATATTAATTAAATGTGTTGACCCACATTGATTAAATTTTAAAAAATGCACACGCTGGGTTTGAACCCGCGACCTCTGGAGTCGTAGTCGGGCGTCTTACCACTAGACCACGGAGGCCATCAGAATGAATGGTGCGTGTGAAAAATCATCTTTTCTTCTTTCGTCGCGGTTTATTCGTCAATAGACGGCCTCCATGGTCGAGTGGTAAGACGCTCGACTACGAATCCAAAGGTCGTGGGTTCAAACCGGGCGTGCGCCAATAACTTTCCGTTAGTTAATATGTGTCATAACACATTTAATTCATATAAAAATAATAAAAAGTATATTTGCGGCACGTTCCAGGGTGGTAGGTACTCTACGTATCGCCCTGGTGAAATACCACCATTCAGAATCGAAACGTTGCTTGAAATGGCTTAAGCCGTGTTCGGTGACCAGATCTGAATAGCCAGGTACTTCCCAACCTTCTTCTTCCCCATCTCCTTCCCCTCCCCACTACCTTCAGCCTCACAACATACCCTATTTGGGGATGCCATGGTCTCACTGGCTCTAAACGGTTGGGAGCAGTTGAGACTCTTGTGCGGTATTCATATAAAAAATAAAATTAAAAAACTCTACCTTCAAATCTTATGCCAAAACTTTCCTACCAATTTGAAAGGCAGTCACTTCCAATCGTCAATACATTATGTTTATCTATCAAAAACACCTGACAAGGTTACCTGCGTTTTTAAAACACGTTCTAATCTTCTCGCCTCTTCTCAACGCCATCAAACTACATTAATCTTCATCTGCTGCGTACCTCGGCCGACCTAACGGTTGTTATTCTTCAGGAATTCCATTAATCTATCTTCAACTGCCCGCATCTATCGACTGAACACTACTTACAATATTACTTGATAATATAATATATTATATTACTATAATATTACTTGTATCTAGATTGCATGTAGTTAGTTATACATACGCAGAGGTGGCTGATACATTTAACTGCACGGAATGTAGATACAAGAAGGCTATAATATCATATATCTTCAATCAATAATAATTTAATGTAATCCAATACTTTTTTTGTATGGGCAAATAATTTTGACTTTTTTACCGTTATACCTATCTTTATATGTGAAAGCCCTCTTGGCCGCATAATAAAGCGGAAAATTTAGACCAAATATATCTTTTGATTGATGAATTCTGACCTCATGGAATTCGCACAGCTTTTGACGTCTTTTCTACTTGGAGCTGCGGAGCTTTCCGATTCCTTCCATTACACTGCTATATGGTATTGAGCCTTATCATAAGTTCTTACATGTTTCTTATCCAATTTTCTATTTACCTAAAAATTTCACAGTATTTCCGTTTTGAATAAAACGGTGACAATTCGAAACAATTGACAATCGAATAGCCTAGTTTTACTGTGAAAACAACGTCGTTGCTCGTTCGTTTCGCTAGTTGGTCGGTTTATTGTTTGATATTCTTAAAATATAAAATAAATGTGGTGTTTCATCGTTTATATGATTAGAATAAGTGTGGTGTTTTCGTGTCATTATTACATAAATAAAATTGCGGAAGAAGATTCAAGAACTTCAATTTTATCGGCGAGTGTATGGTTTCCCTTCTTTCCTTCCCTAATTCCTTTAAATCTTTCCACAGCTATAATTGGGCATTTCTATCAAGTATTATAGTATTTAGAAATTGTATCGTTTACAGTCCACTATTTTCCAAATTCACCTGAGCAGCTTCGGAACCAACATATAGAATAATAGGATGAATTGCATATCTTTCATATTGTACTATTCGTACTTATATATAGCACTCAATTCCATCAACTTTTTTTTTGTCTTTCGTGTATTTTGTAGATTTCATTTATCGTAAATGCAATACTTTTCGCCACGGATTCCAAATGCTGGCTACCCGCGAAAATCTATCAATGCATCACTTTGACAGTTCAACAGTTTGCCGAATAATAATAATCATAGTTTGTAGCGAATAAAAAATATATGTAAGAATCAGCTAAATTTTAAATTATTATGATATGGTGATTGTGTCCTGCCAGAAGTGACCTGCCAGGTAAGTATGTTGCTGTATATTTATATAAACTAAGAATTAATATTAAGTAGAAATTAAGATTTGTACAGCGCCCTTGAGGTGATTTTTCACAAAAAACGGCGCTATATAAATTATCCAAATATTATTATTATTTGCCACGTTAGCGACACTAAGATAGTACCTGCGTCTGAATCAAATTAAAATGTCATTAGTGAAAGCGGCCCTTAAAGTCATTCGCCTTTACGAAACGTATACGAATTCACCTCATCGTTATTTCAAAATAGCTTCCCCAGTATTGAGAAGAATCATGATCGACTCTGAGGTCATTCTGACCTCACGAACTCCCCATTCCTCTCGCGTCACGAAGCTCTCGAATGCTCCATTCTTCTCTTCCTTTGTTCATCTCCCGGCAGACCTGTGTTCCTGGTTGCGAGTGGCGATCATGGACCATGAAGGAACGCTCTTCTTTCGTTTCTATCGCTCTTAGCATTTACCTAATGCATTCCGTCATCATGACTTTGAAGAAATATAAGTTCAAATCTCGGAGGACATAAAGAGATACCTTTGCGAAACAGTGGAGTGAGGACGGTTGACTTTATACTGTCTCGATAGAAAGAGACAAAGATATATTAAAGGATCTGAGATAGTCTCTTAGTTATCGCCCACATGAAATTCGGACATTTTTAAAAACCATGTTTGAACACATTACAAAACAATATCAATACACCATTAAAATGATTTATAAAGTCAAAATATCACACAAACACTAATAACAGAAAGTTTGCACAAATAATGATGGAAACTTTTTGTTGATTTTATGTGTTTATATCATTCAAAATGTGAAAATTCTAAACTTCAGTCAAAATATTTAAAACTGTTGAAATGCCTCTAAAAAGTGATGTTTTATAATCTTCGTTTTGTTTTATTTGAACATTCACGCATAGCACATATCACCATCATGTTGGATTTATTTGTATAACCACTGCAAGTTTTTTAATCAACACAAATATAGGAAATAACCTCAAAATCCGTTGACGTAAGTTATGCGACTAGATAATGTGAAGTTAGCGCGGACGGAGAAAACCTTACATACTTGGAAGTGCTGCAATATTATTTGACGACTTTTCTTGACTCTTTCTCTCATGATATACGAAGTAAAAACCCGGAGAAAGTGATTTATCGCAAATTTGTATAGGTTGCGTAAAAATATTTACCTCTCTCCCGATATATTCTTACTCCAAGGTTCAAACAGTTCTTTTGTTTGTGAAGGATAAGGTTGCTATAATATTTTTCCCGCCATGCTACGGATGTCCTTGCGATATGGCGGACATGCACATGCACATACAAAAATGCAATTTGATCCGTTTTGCTCAACAATGCACGTTTGAACTTAAACCCTTTTTCGTAATTTATTTATTTATAAATTAACGGACTAAAGTCCAATTACAAAAATACATATTAAACACGAAATAAAAAAAAAAAGTAACAGAGAAGGAATAGCATATACATTACAATAAATGAAGCGATGAACAAAAATAAGGCAAAATAAACATAAGAGAGAACATTCTAACCATGGTCTAGTCAAAGTTTAAAGAATGACGAAAATCATTTAGACTGCTACCAAAAATTTCAAAACCATGGCTTGAGTTAACAAGTCTTGACATTCTGGACATTGGAGAATTTTACCCATAGTTAGTATTGCGATGATTGAGGAACAGCAATTCATTTTTTCTGAGTCAACGGCAAGGAATGTTAAACTGGATAAGTTGCAACAGAGAAGGTGAGTCAATAAAACAATTAATGATTTTGTAAATGAAAATTAAATCGTAATGAATGCATATTTCAGACATTTTATTCTTTCAGCATAGTTTTTCCGGGGTCCTACGGCTTACTAGCGCAGAAAAGATCTGAAAATTTAGCTAAAACACGTAATTCTGGTGATTTTGCAATCGTGACAAAACCCGATATTCTTTTTCTGTATGCACTTTCACCCTTGACATGCCAAATACTCTCCAGATTTCAGTTTTAAACCGACGCTCCGAGTTTAGTTTAGTACTTTGAACAGTGCCAGGGAATATTTGTCCCTCTTCCTGTGTCAACTGTGGTTAGAGGTGCATTCATGAGGACATAATCTTTTCTACCAGTGAACGGGCTCCCTTTTGCTACTGTGGGGATTTTTAAACAAATGCTTAAAGCGAAATTTTGTAGACTGTGTTTTTTGTAATCACAAGTTAAGTTACCGACTTTCTATTAACTGGAGAGTTGATATTTTTTCAAAACATATTTTACACTCATTGGCATAGCTCTGACATTCTTGATCTAATAAACTTAAGACTACCTGTGTTCTGATCCAGAAAATAGCACATATTCCATAACTACACCCTTAAAGTTACAATGTATGGAGAGAGAGCTAATTATTTTTACCCAACCTATACAAACTTGCGATAAATTACTTTCTCCGGGTTTTTACGTCGTACACAATGAGAGAAAAAGAGACAACAAAAATAACACACCGCTTTTATGTACTGTAAGGATCATCTTGGTCTCCCGCGTCTCCGGGGATTCCTCCCACATGTTTTTGAACTCGACACACAAGTAGACGGTTTTTTAGGTTATATGACATATTTTTATTGATAACAATACTGTGAAAAAGTGGTTATACGAATAAACAAAAACATTATGTCGAGATGTGCTATGAATGGATGTACAAATTCCCTCGCCCTAGTCTTAGCCACGCCCAGGTCTACCGAGTCCGGCAAAAATCATCAAAAACTGACTACACTGCCTTGGATAGGTACCACTCTATGTACTCTAAGACTACACCACTACAGCCAATTCCCACGTTTATTTATTAATTATTCCTAGAATACCATTTGCTACCATTTGCAGGTATTTGTGATATTTTTCATTAGACATATAAATACAAGTATAACTTAATATCTATAAATACAAATATAACTCAATATAATATAATATCATCGATTTCACGTTTATGTCCCATCTCCATCTGTTTTATGTTGGTATTATACAAGTACTCAATTGCTTCATTACGTTAAACGTCAATCTACTTATTACTTAATTAAAAGTTATAAAAACAAGCGTACGTAGAAGCCCACAATAGAGTGCTTATACCAACCCGGATGTATGGCAGTAAGCTGTGGAACTGACAGAGAAATGATAACATTAGATTGAATATTCTAAATGTGACCCCTGAGGCGTATGTGTGTAGAACTATGCTTAACCTATTACAAATAATGCGGAAATCCGGATAGTATTAAGAAAATCACGCTTATATGGTTTGAACATGTAGAGTGGATTACCGAAGAAAGGACTTCAAGGAGAATATATAAAAAGAAAGTGAATGTTAGAAGCAGCCTGGAACGGTCAAGGAATACTTGGCACGATCAAGTGAATCAATCACTATAGTTCCAATTGCTCCCGACCGTCTGGAGCTAGTGGCCTCCCCAATTTGGGTGTGTTGTGAAGCTGAAGACAATGGGGAGCGGAAGGAGATATGCAAGAGGAAGTTTGGGCAGTACCTGACTATTCAGATCAAGTCACCAAACACGGCTAAAGACATTTCAAGCAACCCTTCGATTTTGAATGGTGGTCTTTCACCAGGGCGATACTTCGAGTATCTACCACTCTGGCTATGTCAATTGTCAGAATAACAGAAGAGTTGGTATGTCGAGACGTTGTATGAATGTGAATGCCTTTGTGGTTGAGTGGTAAGACGCTCGACTACGAATCCAGAGGTCGCGGGTTCAAACTCGGCGTAAGCAAATACATTTTATTTAATCAATGTGTCATACCACATTTAATTCATAGAAAATAATATAAAAGTATATTTTCGGCACGTTACATAGTGGCAGATACTCTTGAATATCGCCCTGATGAAAGACCACCATTCAGAAATGAAACGTTGCTTGAAATGGCATTAGTCGTGTTTGGTGATCAGATTTGAATGTCTAGGTACTATCCAACCTAACTCTTTCCTATATCCTTTCTATACCCACTACCTTCAACCTCACAACACACTCCAATATTGGGGATACCATAGTCTCACTGGCTCTAGATGGTTGGGAGCAGTTGGGACTCTTGTGCGGTATTCACTTTAAAAAATATATCTTTGAATTGTATTTTGACAACACGCATGTAATTATGAAATTGGTATTTGGTTTTTATTTATCTTTTACTCTACCGAGTCTTTAATATGCCCGGTGTTCATCGGGGTGTACACTCATCCCACCTTCCTACCGAGAAATCATCAGATCTCCGAACCGTGACCGTTTTATATATTGATTCTGCAAATCATTCTCGTGACTCAAGCCAATCTCTCGGTCAATGTTTCTTAGTAATAAAAGGTACCTACATATAAAGTCTTCCGGCGTCTTTTCGCCCGAACACCGTATTGTATAACTAGTTTGTTACAATCGGGGAACGACATATAATACCTAGATAAATCGTGTTCGTAATGTCCACTATGGTAACACTAGTTGTTACCTGTGAAAAATCATAGGATGTAACTTGACTTTCCAAGAAAAAATATTAGTTCCATCGAAATATAGAATAATGTCTGCTAAACTACATTATAGTTAGATACTTTATTATATTTACTAACTATTAAACCGTCACGCCGTTTCTCCGCAGGGGTAGACAGAGAGGACGGACCGCCATACAACTCTGGTACACACTCCTTGCTTCATTCACATTCATACATCGTCTCATACGCACTCTTCTGTTATTCTGACTCTTCACATGACCCGATTCAAGTATTTGATTGACTTGATCGTGCCACGTCTTCCTCGGGCGTCCTTCTTCCATAATTCTTCTGTTATAATATTTTTGTACAGTAAATACTGCATAAGAATCCCGACTGTTCCCGACCGTCAAGAGCCAGTGAGACTATGGCATTCCCAATCCGGTTCCAATGTTGTGAGGCTGGAGGTAGTGGGGAAAGGAAGGAGATGGGGAAGAGAAAGTTTGGAAGTACCTGTCTATTCAGATCTGGTCACCAAACAAGGCTAAAGCCATTTCAAGCAACGTTTCGATTCTGAATGGTGGTCTCTCACCAGGGCGATGCTCAGAGTATCTACCACTCTGGAATGTGCCGCAAACATACTATCATTTATTTTATATGAATTAAATGTGTAATGACACATATTAATCAAATAAAATTTATTTGAATTGCCGGGTTTTAACCTGCTATCTTTGGATTCGTAGTCGAGCGTCTTACCACTCGATAAGACAAGCCGTCAGATGCTTTAAGGCACAAGGTAGTGGGAAGTGAAAGAAGATGGGGACGATGTTTGGGATGTTGATGACTAAATACGGTGGTCTGTCGCAAGGGCTATACTTATAGTACCGTCCGCCCTTTCTCGTTTGTGGGTCATTTTAGAAAATCTCTCACATATTCCTTTGTTGATATTTCGCCAACGGCATTCATGAAAGAAACAATAAAGTAAAATTTACATAAAACAAAAGAAAAAGTATATTTCACAAGTTATTGCATCCGTCGCATCTTGCCCGGTTTCCTCGAAACGCATTCCTTTTTCAAAACGCATCCGGCGACTCGGAAACTTAGGTTCGTCGCGCATTCGCCGCGCAACGCCGGGAATGGCGAGTTGATGAATAATTCAAACCTAATTCAAACTAATCCGGCGGTTTCTACAACATTTTACTACCAAAAAATATACCTGTATTAGTGAGACAACGATAAGTCCCTACTGTGACGATAATTCAATATAAAATCTTGCTTTAATAATAATAACGTTGAAATTATATAGCGCGGTTTTGTGAGGTATGTTGTGAGGCTTAATAATAATAATATTTGGATGATTTTTACTGCGTTGTTTGTGTGAAAAATCACCTCAAGGGAGCTGTACAGATATTTTTTTCTAGTTGATATTAATTCCTAGTTTAAAGAGAAAATATACAGGAACATACTTACCTGGCACTCTGGCAGGTCCCATCAGATAGACACACTTATTAAATTAAAATTGTAATTATGATTTTTATAAATGTAAAGATATATTTTTAATTATTTTTCCGATTTTTGGGGCATGGGAGCGAACTTAAAAATGGACTTTCTGAATTTGTCGTACAGGACAGGATTTGGTTAAAATTTGTATATCTTAAAGTGATTCGTCGAGGGACAGATTATGTTGAGATTTTTCTAATGAATTTAAGGATATGAGATTCTGAAAAGGTGAGTTGTCAGTTTGGACCAAAATTCTGAAGGTGATGGGGAAGGAAAGGAGATGGGGAGTTGGAACGTTAGGAAGTACCTCGCTATTCAGATCTGGTCACCGAACACGGCTAAAGCCATTTTAAGCAACGTTTTTATTCTGAATGGCGATACTTGGAGTATCTACCATTCATACAATTTTTCAAAGTTGAATTTATGGAGTCAGAATTGAGAGTAAACCTAATCTAATTAAAAATTGCATTTGTTCTCTAAAGTAATAGGCATACCGCTGATCGATCCCTCGTAACCTCTTCTATTTCTCATAAACGATGCATCTGATAATAAATAGAGTTTCGAAACTTTCACTGGTAGGACTATAATTTAAAATTCGTCATTAGTATCACAGTAATTCTGATTGCCAAACAATGCTACTGATATAGTCTTGGAGGACATGGAAAGGTGTACATTGTAGTCAGGACGGTTGACTTTATACTGACTCGATAGAAAGAGATAAAGATATATTAAAGGATGTTGGGTAGTATATTATTTACCGCCTACATGGAATTCGGACATTATTAATACACATTAAACAAAACAACACCAATACACCATTGAAATGATTTACAAAGTCAAAATATCACACAAACACTAACTAATAACAGAAAGTTTACTTAAATAATGAGTTTTTTGTTGATTTTATGTCTTCATATCATTAAAATGTTAAAATTCTAAAGTTCGGTCAAAAACATTTAATCTGTCGAAATACCTCTGAAAAGAGATGTTTTATAATGTTTGTTTGGTTTCATTTGAACATTCACGCATAGCACATATCACCATCATGTTTGATTTATTTATATAACCACTACAAGTTTTTTAATCAACACAAATATAGGAAATAACCTCAAAATCCGTTGACGTAAGTTATGCGACTCGATGATGGTGAAGTTATTAGTGAAGTACATTTGGTAGAAAATTGAAGGCTGTGTTCACTTAGAAAAAAAAAAAAAAAAACAACTTAGTAGTACTTATTATTTTTAATTTAATTCTTTCTTAGACACTGCATTTTCTTTATTTTTTCTTTATTTTTCTTCTCTCTCTGTAACCCTTAATTAATCGATTTACTTTTATTTCCCTTTAAATTTGTAAACAAATATTCGGTAGAGATGCATTTATCAGCTACAATATGTAAATCAGTAAGAAATGTTTGTGATACAGGCTAATTCTCCAGTGTATGTATTTATATACTTGTTATTAATTTACTGTCTGTATCTGTATTTTCTTCATTAATAAATAAAAAAAATTAAAAAAAACGGAGAACATCCATACATACTTAGAAGTGCTGCAATATTATGTGACGACTTTTCTGGTCTCTTCCTTTCTCACGGTGTACAACGTAAAAACCCGTAGAAAGTGATTGGTCGCAAATTTGTATAGGTTGGGTAAAAATATTTACCTGTCTCTCCATATGAATTCTTACTCCAAGGATATAGTCAAACGAAATACCGTGTCTGAATTAAAAAGGGCCCACGCCGCGAACCTTGCGGTATTCTTCTCAGGTATTAAACATGTTGAGTTATTCAAGCATCAATATGTTAATTTTATGAGCGCAATGTCATGCAAGGTTGAGCTGTCCTTGTTTTAAAACTCTTTCTTCTTTGGCGGCTTCCCTTTGGACGGGTTTATTATCTCTCCGATGCATTGGACGCAATCTCTTTTCAATTTTTTATGTGTTTACCACACAAGAATCTCACTATTCTCGTGTTGTCCCACTATGTCCAAATTCACTTTCGTCAGAGCTTTAAGTAATAATAATTTTCAGCTGTTAAAGTAAGGCATTTGTTTTTTTATGTTTAATATCAACAAACTCTTTTTCCAATCAAATTTTTTCAAAGCTTTTGTTATTTTCCTTCCGTGTTAAGCTTTGCTATATAAACCAAAACCAAATTTTATTCTCACTGTAAATCTGGGTCAATTGGTTGGAAGAATTTTCTACCCGCCATTAAGCTGACCCCACTACAACGGTGTAGGCAAATAAACTATTAAATAAATACAGGGGTAGAGGATGAAACGCTTCACAACTCCGCACTGGCGCCCATTTCTGGTATCATGCGCATTCATACATCGTCTTATAATGCAGCAACAATTTCGCCAATCATTGTGCTTTTTATACGTTCAATTATTTTTGCCTCAATTCCAATAATGACATTTCTTCTGATTCTCTGCCCTCATTAAAAAGAAACATAATTTCAAAGATATGGCCTGCCCAATGCGCACACACACATACACACACACGCACGCGCACATACACACACACACACACCTCACACTACTAACACACTCATACATCACCTCTAGTCACCTGGTAACATTGAATATATAAACAAGATAATACAAGAAAAATATTACATGTACCGATCTTGTATAGTACTTAATATCATGACAATAACTTTCCCTTGGTAACCAATGTACTGTTTGTTTCTTTAATTAAAAATAAAATATCCTTTTATTATTCATATTCTGAACTTTACTCCTTTATTTAGCTAAAATGTATTTTATGTAAAAGCCTTCAAGGCGTTAATAAAATAAAATAAGTAAAATAACCCGTCCCAATTATTTGATTTTCTTGAGTTTTAAAAACTCTATAGCTCATGATAGAATTGCCTTAGCGAACTGAAAATATCTGCGTTGATCTAAAAATATCGGGCAGAAAAATTAAGCAATTTTCATGACGCTTATCGTTTAAGGCTTGTAGCGAGGGTACATCATTTTATTTTTTATGTGAACATCGCACAAGAATCCGAACTGCCTGAAGCCAGTAGGACTATGGCATACCTAATTGGGATATGTGTGGGCTGAAGGGAGTGTAATTAAGATATGGAAGATGAAGATTGTGAAGCACCGGCACTGCAGATCCAAACACGGATTTCGCCATTTCAAGCAACGTTTCGATTCTGAATGATAGTCTTTCATTAGGGCTATACTGAGAGTATCTACCACTCTAAGTGTCGATTCGCACCAACGTCCGGATCCGCTCAGTGACGATATTGTTCCGCAAGAGAGCTTATTGATATGGTATGAATATCAATCAAGGAGAATGTGCCAAGACAAAGTTGTGTGGCAGTATATTCTTCTGCCCACCCTTGTGATATTTAACTACTTAGTTAGTTAAATAATTATTTTGAAGTGTAAAAATACTTACATCGCAGATTTTTTAATTGAATATAATTTTTTTATCACTAAATAACATTTTTATTAATTATTAAAAATATTATTTAGTGATAAAAAAATGGTTGTTGCTGGAACTTAAAAACGAATTAACAGAATTTCTGCTAACATGTCTCACATCAATGATATATTGAAAACTCGCCATTTTAAAATATTCGATTTCTATTTTCGCTTAAACAAACGTTACGTTAAACCTAGAATTAAAGTTATTTTCGTTTTTAATATCCCACTTCTCCTTTCACCTTTTCTGCTTTTTCATAGTCAATTTTATATGTGCCGGAACAGACACGTGTCTATATGAACTAGGTGGGAGCTAATAGTTGATCGCATATAGACCTATCCGTCTTCATCAATCATAAGACTGTAATAAATTGATATTTCGGTCGGTTTCCAATTTCCTATATTTATTCCACCGCTTACAGAAAAAAAAACCGACGAAGATTATTTTCTTGATTTGACAGCTCCAAACATTTTGTTACCCGCTATCTTACAAAATCAATAAACTTTAATCGTAATATTTTTTTGCAATTTTTTTTTAAACCATTCGAATTCTTGTTTAGAATGACTTTTTTTATAAATACCGCACCTTTTTTTATTTAACGTTGGAAATTGAGTATTACGAACATTTGGCATTTCTTCGCATACCTTTGTTTTGGATCAGACTACGTCGTATCATGAATGCTATTATTTCTAATTTTGTAACTGTTAATTCATGGTGGAATTCCATTTTAATGATTTAAATAAAAACAAATTTTTAACTTTATTCCACTTTTTATTTTTTGACTGGACCGGTTTCAGCCTATAACGGCCATCTTCAGACTAGTCTGAAGATGCTATTGTTATTCCGAGGTGTTGTGAGTCAGATATTTGATTCACTTGATCGTGCCTGTCTTCTTGGAACTTGTTTTTGCATCTACTTGCGAGTCATATAATACATCGCATATGCACATTACAACGCATTACCCAATGAATTAAATTTATTATAATTAAAGAATATTTTCTCAACAACTTTATAAATCAGTGATTGGTCAAAAACGAGTTAAATATGCAGTTATGATCAGGTTTTTTTCTGCATCGAATGCTTTGACGTTTAATTCTGAAGAGTTTTGTGGCGCTTCAGCCATTTAAAATATATTTAGCATTTGAGAGAAGGCTGACACAAGTTTAGGACCTTTTTTGGCTTTGTGTCGCTTCAAGTAACTCCGTGTGAGCATTGAGTTACCTGAGTTAACTTTTCTTTTCAATATTCAACCAGGTACTGAAGACTTATGAATTTTATTGTAAAACAAGAAAACTTTAAAGTGCTCTGGTGTAAACTTCCAGAAATGGCACTTCAGCCCTTTTGCCTTTCCGGCGACGATATGTGTGTGAATATCTTTCTGATTGTATTTACGATGTTCAATTAATCTCTACTCTTTTGAGTCTCTTTTTGATGTATTTACTCGTTTGTTCCTTTTTCTTTTTTACTTCCTTTTGATATTTGCGAAATGTCTTTGTAAAAATATCATTCCTTTTTTAAATTATTTTGTCCTTCCCAGAATGAGTATTTCTCAAACTCCTTGGGAATAATACCATATATCAAAATAATATATGAAAAAAACTTTGCTATCATTTTAATAAAAAAAATAAAAAAATGTTTTTCTGATACTCCTTCCTTTCCTTCATCCGCTATACACGTTCAAACAACCTAAGCATATAATCTTATTCGTTACGTTACACCGGCCTGGCATTCTTTTCTCCACATTGCTAATATGGCCGTACGTTTTTTTTACCACATATACGTCTCAGAGATTTAATTTTTACTTCATTCAGTCTACTATGTTTTTCCTCTGCCTATCACTCTATTGTGAACTCGATCCCTACTGCATTAATTGTTTTTTGTGTTTTTTTCCACGTAATTTTAAACACAGAATACCTTATTTACTTGGTATTCCTTCAAAATAGCCAATGATAGTGTTAACTGGATATAAACGCAAAATAAACCTTCGTTTTACATAATACTACAAAACGTTCCAAGGGGAGAATAAGGTTCTAGCCGCAAGAGCCTCCCCCGTTGTCTCAATAAACAGTGTTTGGAGTAAGATTATCATCCCCTCGAAGCCTCCCTGGGGTATGAGCAGACTAATAAATCCTTCCATCTCGATCGGCAGGAATTTCTATTTCGCTTTATTTCGCGATTTTACCTTTTACTGCGTACTTTGTTAGTTCTAAACAAGTGAAGGTAGGAAATTCACAACACGACAACGTTTAAATATATTAGCACAAATTCTGTTTCCTTGTTACTTACATCTTTCCATCTTAGTGCAGTTCCTCAAATTCAATAAACGAGTCAATAACCGTCTTTCTATTCCACATTTTCCCTAAATCTTTCCTTTCACAGTAAAATAATATTTTTATTTTATTGGAATGTGTACAAAATTAGCAGTTCTTTCATTTGAGAATGTGTTTTTCCGTGATGAATTCAATATAATATTGTCGATAATGAATCAATTTTTATTTATTTTTGTTTCTATTGCATCCCCAACTATTTTTTTGGGGATGAAGCTATTCAGATCTAGCACTATATAGGGCTATAGCCATTTTAAGCTCTGAGTGGTCTCCCACCAGGATGATACTGAGAGTATCTGCCATCCCAGTTGGTTATGTATTTCGCATTGAACACTTTTAGCACTCTCCCTAAGGTCAAAAGATCTTTAATCCTGACATAGCTTTAGATATCAGTGTCCTAGCTTATTTTCAGTGCAATGGTATGGTAAATCCATACGATTCTATTGCCCATGAATTTTATTTTTGTGTGACTAACATGTTCGTAGTTAAAACAAATTGTGTCCCTCGACAAAACTTGAAACAGTAACCTATTAATAATTAAACTAGTTAACAGTTAAGTCTTTACACACACGTTAAAAGGGACAAAATGAGTAAATCGTAAAATAGCGTAATCGAAATACAATTTCAGACTTTTTTTACGTATGAGCGAAAATTAGCATTTATAATTTTTACAATCATATACAGAAGACGGCTTAGCATATTAATACTAAAGATAGATATTCCAAACACGTTTTGGCCGTTTAACGGCATAGGTCTCCCGGATAGCTTAATAGTTCTGGACAGTCGCCCAGATAGCGGAAGGACCCGGAATCTTATCGCGTATAAAAGTTTTTTTTTCGTTTCTTTTTCAAACACGTATATTTGATTGCGATTACGTTATAATTTAATGATAATTGAGGTTTAGGTGGATTCAGCCTCGCCGCAAGTATGTTTGTGGTTTAGCTTCTGATAAAATATATTGTGTTGCAAACAATGAAATGGTATCTCTTGTGGTTTTTGGTCGTTCACAGTACACACTTATGTAGGTGTATTCTTCTTTCATTGCCGATTCATCATCTTGAACTAACCTTGGAAATAGCTCTTCTTCTGGTTCAACACTCCTTCCTTTTATCTGTAGTATTGATCCATCTTTACCTCTGTTGGCTTTAGACCAGCTGGTCTTTAATGACTTTCAATTGACGAACTTATCTTCTACCTGTTTGATCTAAACTGCTTAAGTTTAGACGTTGTTTCAACATCAGCTTGTTGTTATTTTCGTTTTCTGATGAGATCTTTTCATAGAATTTTCTCAGATGATGCGGCTTGGACATGTTCTCAGAACGCCAGAAAGCCGACGTCTGCTTACATATATTTATTCTGCTCGTAAAATACTTGCGGAAATTCCAGTGGGAAGACATCTGGTTGCCTGCCCTTGACAAAGCTAAGGAAAGCAACTCCATAGGCTATGCGAGGAAAGACTAGGCCTGCAATGGACGAAGGCTTTTGAAGAAGCACAGGACAGGGACGCTTGGAAGTGTCTTGTCGAAGCGAGTACAAGAGGGTAAAAAATGTCTGAGGCATAGTTTTTTTATTTTTACATTTACTCCACACCGGAGGCCCTGGCGGAAATAATTTCCTTCGGGCCTATGCCATCTTTGGGAATGATGTGTGGGGGGTCTTTTTGGGGAAAAGAAGGAGTGAACATGTGTCTTGAAAAGGCCCATTTTGTGGGAGGGAGGAAACACAGGTCGGCAAATCACTCCATAGTCGAGCTCAAACACAAGAACGAGTCGTGGAAGCGACCCGTTCTTATGTACCGAATGTTGGGCGCTCGTTTAGCGAGTTTCCCGGCTATGCACCGGTGCCGCAGAGGTCAATGGTGTAAGTTCCTCTGAGCATCTTCCATGGAAATACCGGTAGAACAATGACAGCATTCCCACCTAACGTATGTCCTCCAAAGATAGCAATCCGTTGAGATAGGAGAATCTATCAAACGGACCGCCCGTTTTTGCACCGAGTAGTGTTTTTTCATGTATTTTGGGGCTACAAACCAAATGTGACTACCTAATTTAACAACGTATAGTATGCACGCTTCCGCCTATTTCGTATATCTTCATTTCATTCTTCCCGTAAAGTACTCAATCCAACATAAAATGAACTTTGAAGTATCGCGGAGTGTGTACAACTGTACAGCAGTGTAAACGAGCAAAATCTTATTCACGCGCCAAAAGCCCAGATATTTTGGGATTCTACTGGGGTATACGGTGGATCCTTTTAACACAGTGCCTGTCTTACTTCGCCTAGCCGCGCATTGACTTGTCAAAAGCCGGAGACGCAATTATGGATGACATTCATTACAACATTATTTTGATTTATTTGTAATTAGTCGCTAACCTGCTTCACCCCAGATTTCGATTCTCTTTCTTCGTGTTTTTTTCTTCTAATTGGTTAATATTTATTTTGTTTTGTGCTATTTTTTATCTTGAATTCGATTGTAATTCCTTAATAGATGTTAATATCGTCTCCGGAAAGCCAAAAGGGCTGAAGCACAATTTTGGCAACTTTACACCAAAGCACAATAAAGTTTTTTGTTCACAATAAATTGCACAAGTCTTCTGTAACTGGTTGGATTTTGAAAAAAAAAGTTAACTCAATGCTGTCGCTGAATTACCTGAAGCGATAAAAAGCTAAAAAAGTGCAAAACTTGTTCGCTTTCGACCACAAACGTCTTTACAATCAAACGTGAGTCAGAGAATTCGATGAAGAAAAAAAAAACTGATCAAAACTGCATATTCATAACTGATCGGTCGGTAGCCGAGTGGACAAACGTGTCGGATTACCACCCGGGCGTCGTGCGTTTAATTCCTCTGCTGGCTCAGTCCTCCATCATTGCATAAGCAACATCTTCCGCTTCCTATGATGGCAGTAGAAGTTTTTCAAATATTGTCAGGTTATTCGTAACCCGGGAATGTTTGTCTTTCTTTTAAAAAAAAACTCATTTTTGACCAAAGTGTCGCTTAAGTCCTTTTGCTTTTCCAGCGACGTTATAATATAAATTGTATTAGTAAACATAGACAGAAGGGTGAAGCCCTAACGATGAGCTGTTTCATTAGGAACAATAAGTTGATTGCGCTGAGCAAATATAACTGGTTCAATACGTAAAACTGATAAAGAGTCGTTGGTCTTCTTTTGTCATTAACACTGTTTCAATTACTTACAGCTCGTTTATAGGTCACGCGTGACGGCCGATGCGTGATGCATATTCTATCATCATATAATTGTATATATTGAACATATTTAAACTTATCGTCTTTTCTTATCGCTTTTCTGAGAATGTTCCTATTATTCATAAACATTGGTATTCACTTATTGTATTTGTAACTATAGATTAAAGTGACGGGCACGTAATGATAAAGAAGGGCATGAATAAATAATAAAAAAACCTTTTAGAAACCGTTTTATTTGAGTTTCAGGTTTAAATTAGTTTTGGATAAAACCTAGCCATTTTCTTCATAATAATAATAATAATAATAATATTTTTATTAAATTTCTTATACATTACAAATTTTTTGAATTTAATGCATATAAGAAATAAGTTATTTTTACAAAATAAATACAAATTATAGTAACAAAAATAAAATTTCAAAAAATAAAATTTCAGGCAGTGGTGATGATCAGGTCAATGAGGAGAAAACTCTTTCAAGAATCAATAGGATTTCACTTCTGAATCTCTCCTCACTGACATGAAATAAGTCGATATCGGAAGAGATTTTGTTCAGGAGCAAAATACTTCTCCCCACCGGCAGAACCATTGGCAGGTTGGTCCTACAGGCAGGAAGATAGAATAATCTATGAAGACGCTGTCTTAGATAGTCATCAGGAACATAGAGACTTACGCGCTCCAAAATAGCAGGGTTTACAATATAGCCCCGCAGCAGTCTGAAGAAGTGAGTGGCGGCATACCCCTCTCTCCTGAGCTGTAAGGAGTGAAGTCCGAGCGTGCCCAGGAGAAAGTTCGTTGGGTAGAGCCACGGGTAGTGGCCGTACTCCCTCATGTATAAAAATCTCAGGAACTTTTTCTGGACCCTCTCCAAGATGAGGGAGTACCCCACCTCATGAGGATTCCAAATAATTGAACCACTCTCCAGCCTACT
This sequence comes from Drusus annulatus, assembly GCA_022651775.1. NCBI lineage: Eukaryota > Metazoa > Arthropoda > Insecta > Trichoptera > Limnephilidae > Drusus > Drusus annulatus. The sequence goes on along the minus strand of JAGWCC010000499.1, from coordinate 171,197 downwards.
GCGGACCAAAGAGAAATAGAGTGTTCTCAGAGTTCGGGCATCCCTAAAAACTCTGACGGTTCTGAGAACAAACCCTAACATTTTCAATGCCGACTGGCACACCCCTTCGATATGAACACGAAATGCAAGCTTACTTTCGTACACAATCCCAAGATCCTTTATAGTGGAAACGCGTTTGAGATTATGATCGAGCATAGTGTACCTGTGGTAGGTGAGACTAAATGCTCTGGTAAAAGAAAGGACTACACATTTCGAGATATTGAAATGAAGCTGGTTTTGTCGACTCCATTCAGAAATGTTATCGACGTCAGCTTGAAGAAGCAGGCAATCCTTAATACTTCTTATTTGTAGAAATATTTTAAGGTCATCTGCAAAAAGGAGAAAGCGAGAAAAACGGATGACTTCGGCAATATCATTAATAAAAATAGAAAAGAAAAGTGGACCTAAGATTGACCCTTGGGGAACACCAGAAAGAACAGAAAACTCAGCGGATTGGAAGATTCCGTGTGTGACAAATTGTTTTTTGTTTTCGAGGTAACTTCTGAAAAATTGAAGCATATGAAAGGAGAAGCCTATTTGGGCAAGTTTGGCGAGCAAGATATCATGATTCACGGTATCGAAAGCTTTGGAAAAATCGTTATATGAACAGTCTACTTGGTATCCACTGTCTAAGGATCTAGCAACATAATCAGTGAATACCATCAGATTGGTTTCAGTGGATCTTCCTCTTCTGAAACCATGCTGTTCAGGTATAATGTACGCGTCAATTTGAGGCAAAATAAGTTTATAAATTAATTTTTCAAATAATTTAGCAGGAGCGGATAGTATGGCAACTGGTCTATAATTTTCAATAGATTTTTTGGAGCCATTCTTAAAAATAGGGCAAATTTTGGAAACTTTCCATAATTCTGGAAAAGTGGAAGTACTAACAGCTAAGTTAAAAATAAAACATAATGGTTTTTAAGAAACTCAGCGCACCCTTTAATAAAAAATACGGGAACAAAATCTGGGCCGATAGAGTGTGAGTTCTTCATATATCTAATGGCACTCGTAACGTCAGATTCGGTAAATATACCTAGATCGACGTTTGAAGCTCCTCTGGTATTAAATGTGACCGCATTATTAATATCTAGAAGGGGAGGGTCTTTACTGTAGACCGATTGAAAATGATCAGCAAATGCGTTTGCCACACCCGAGCCATGAAATTCTTGATCACCTTTCATCATGGTATCTTCAAGACCACCATCCTTCCGAAGAGATTTTATGTAGTGCCAGAACATGTTGGGATCGTGCACGATGTTACCTTCGATTGCAGACACATAGGCTCGATAGGCCTCACGAACCTTGCGCCTAACCAATGCCCGGTGAGAACTAAACAGATCGTATTCACTCTGAAGGCCTTCAGCCTTCCAACGCTTATGATGGGCGTGCTTGATCTGTATGTTCGAGATGACTTCTCTCGAAAACCACTTCGGATACTTGCGACCACCACCGCCTGCGAGTTTTTGGGGAAAGCATGAATTAAATACATCGTAAATACAATTGTAAAAATATTGCGCCGCCTCGTTTACTGTAGTTGAAGTAAAAAGGTTTTGCCAGTCTATCCGGCTCATCGAATCGTACAAGTTGAAGACATTCCCTTGACTAAAGTTCCACCCTCTTGAGATTTTGTTTTGAAGGATTGGAACTCTAGTACTTTTGGAAGATCTTCTGCCTAAACTGTACATGAATTCGATGGCCGGATGATAGCTGTCCTCTGGTACAAGCGGCGCAACACTACGTATCACCTCGAGATCGACATTACACAGAACAAAGTCAAGGATTCTGGAATTGGAATTTAGAATGCCATTACACTGTGATAGTCCAAAAACCGCGCATAAGTACTCTAAGTCTGATTTTACTTTGGAAACTTCCCAAACTTCATGGCAGTGGTACAACCTCAGAGCAAAAATATATATGGAAACATAGCTAAATATTGTTACCCAACCTATACAAATATACGATAAATCACTTTCTCCGGGTTTTTAAGTCGTAAACCGTGAGAGAGAAAGAGACAAGACAAGTTCTAACATAATACAGCACTTGAAGTAACAATATATGCAGGGAGAGCTGATTATTTTTACCCAACCTACACAAACTTTCGATAAATCACTTTCTCCGGGTTTTTACGTCGTATACCGTGAAAGAGAAAGAGACAACAAATTTCATAGACCGCTTCTATATACTGTCGCAATGATCTTAAGCTCCTGGTTCACCGCGGGACTCCGCCCACATTTTTTATAATGCCACTAAACTTGACACAACTAAACGGTTTTTTAGGTTATATGCTATATTTTTGTTGATAAAAATACTGTGAAAAAGAGGCTATACGAATAAACAAAAACATTATGTCGATGTGTGATATGAATGGATGTATAAATACCGTAGCTTTAGTCTTAGCCACGCCCAGGTGCGCCGAGTCAGGTTGAAATCATTAAAAACAAGTTTAAAACTGACTTCACTGCCTTGGATAGATACTACTCTATGTACTCTAAGATACAGCACCTCCATTCGGTATGTAAGCATGTTTTCCGTCTCCCGCGTCTCCGGCGACTCCGCCCACTACATTTTGAGATGCGACATAAAAGGACATAACTCAACGGGATTTTAGGTTATATCCTATATTTTTGCTTATAACAATACAGTGAAAAAGTGGTTATACAAATAAACAAAATCATTATGTCGAAATGTGCTATGAATGGATGTTTAAATACCCTAGCCCTTGTCCTAGCCACGTCCGAGTCAGGCAAAAATCTTCAATATTGACTACAAAAGCTCTCCCTCCTTTATATTATTGCTCTGAGAGCACAACAAATACACGAAAATGTAGGTAGCTATACAGTTAAAAATTAGGTAGGTAAGCCTTCCTACCGTAAATATCGCTGTGCTAGTTCAATACTATAACAAGTAAAAACAACAATAAAAAACTTACTAATTGGTGTTTTTTAATTTCTCGCAATATTTCCCAGCGTTGTTCAAGCGTATACACAACCATATTCGCTCAGCGGAAAGGATAAAACTAATTATCTGTCAAATCAGACATGAGCTAAGTGTTACCATTCACGAAATAAGCACTAGTTGAAAAAAAAAAAGTTATTTGGCGGACCCGATATATATATATATCGTATTGTGGAAATTTTGAAACAGTGCCAGTTGACGGCCTCCATGGTCGAGTGGTAAGACGCTCGACTACGAATCTAAAAGTCGCGGGTTCAACAACTTTTATTTAATTAACATGTGTCACAACACATTTAATTCATATAAAAATAATAAAAAGTATATTTTCGCCACGTTCCAGAGTGGTAGATACTCTAAGTATCGCCCTGGGGAAAGACCACCATTCAGAATCGAAACGTTGCTTGAAATGGCTTTAGCCGTGTTTGGTGACCAGATCTGAATAGCCAGGTACTTCCCAACCTGCTTCTTCCCAATCTCCTTCCCCTCCCCACTACCTTCAGCCTCACAACATACCATATTTGGGGATGCCATAGTCTCACTGGCTCTAGACGGTTGGGAGAAGTTGAGACTCTTTTGCGGTATTCATGTAAAAAAAAGAAGTATTTGTCCCTCTTCCCGTGTCAACTGTGGTTAGAGGTGCATTCACGAGGTGATAATCTTTTCTTCCGGTGAGCGGGCTGCCTTTTGCTACTGTAGGGCTTTTTGGTGAATATGTTTATTTATTTTATTATTACAAATACTTCATATACATGTATAAGTAAATTTTGTAGACTGTTTTTTGTGCTTAAAGAAATATTTTGTTGAAGCTAACTCACTTCCTTATATTATTAGGAATTAAAAAAACAACAACAACTAAAAAAGGCTTTTTTGTTTTACTTGTTATAGTATTGTACTAGCACAGCGATGTCTCTCTTTCCATTGTTGCTCTTCTCCTTTTTACCAAAAATGTCGACACGAAACTCAAAACAGATGTAATGTGAAGTTAGTGTACCCTTGATTTGATATTCTTTCACGGAAACGGCGCTATAGAAATTAGCTCATTATTATTATTAATATTACCAATTTAACATTGTTCCTTGGGAGAGTCGACTTCTTACATTACCCCGTAGGTAGGGCATCGTTTCAATGTATCTATACTAATGATACATTTAAAATTTCCTTTATATAATTTCTAATGTACAGTCATGCGTGTGATTGCATAAATTGCTTTATCAAGCGTTCATTGTGCTATAAATAATATTTTCATTTCGATCAAATAATAATACTCGAGTTAATGTCCATTCAAATGACTCGAGAAGACACGTGCAGCTAACAAAACAAATAATAGCTAATCGTTTGTACATGAAAAGAGAAATAAAATGTACATCAATCATTTTTTTGTTCAATTAAGCATATAAAACGTTTTTCGACATTCAAAAGGTTAAACTTATTTGTTTCATCAAATCAGTAGGCATTTCTGTTTGTCAAGGCTACGGCATTAATCGACCAAAGCTGATATATGGTGCTTGTATGTCAATCTGTGTGCCAAAGATATAAACGTATAAATTTTTTTAAACCATACTTAAACATTTTAAAATACATGGCAAATAATAACAGAATAATCCCACAAATGTATGATTAAAATCTCAGAGCAAGAATATGTATGGAGAAAGAGCTACATATTTTTACCCAACCTATACAAATTTACGATAAATCACTTTCTCCGGTTTTTGAGTCGTAAACCGTGAGAGAGAAAGAGGCAAGACAAGTTCTCACATAATACAGCACCACCATTCGGTATGTAAGCATGTTTTCCGTCTACCGCGTCTCCGGCGACTCGGCCCACTACGTTTTGTTATGCGAAATAATGCAGCGATTTTTTAGGTTATATCTTATATTTTTGTTTATAACAATACTGTGAAAAGTGGTTATGCCAATAAACAAAAACATTATGTCGGCATGTGCTATGATTGGATGCTTGGAGAAACAATGTATGGAGAGAGAGGTAATTATTTTTACCCAACCTATACAAACTTGCGATAAATCACTTTCCCTGGGTTCTTTACGCCGTACACCATGAGAGAGAAAGAGACAGCAAAAATAACACACCGTTTTTATGTACTGTAAGGATGATCTTGGTCTCCCGCGTCTCCGGGGATTCCGCCCACATGTTTTATTATGCGACTAAACTGGACACAACTAAACGTTTTTTTTAGGTTATATGCTATATTTTTGTCGATAACAATACTGTGAAAAAGGGGTTATACGAATAAACAAAAACATTATGTCGACATGTGCTATAAGTGGATGTATAAATACCCTAGCCCTGGTCCTAGCCACGCCCAGGTCTGCCGAGTCCGGCATCATCAAAAACTGACTACACTACCTTGAATAGGTACCACTCTATGTACTCTTAAGATTGGATCTATAAATACCCTAGCCACGCCAGAGTTAGAAAAATCTTCAATCCTTACTACACTAGCGCTAAATTATTGCTCTGAGTTTGGAACTCTTGTGCGGTATTCACTATAAAAAAATGCTAATTTTAAAAGGGAGTACAAAAGAAGCGGGAACAAACGAGTAAATAAATTAAAAAGAGACTCACAAGAGTAGAGATTAATTGAACATCATAAATACATAAAAAATAATAATACGAGGTACGTGCCGGGATCCCACTTATTTCCTTGTGCCGTATCGTGTATGATTAAGTACTGCTCCATGTTCATAATAATATCTAACGCGCTATATACGTGAATATTAAAATGTGCACCGACACACGTTCGGCTTTGGGCCACATTAAAAATGTAAGAGGTCGTCCTGCGCTGGACACGCCATGTTTGTCACGTTTTTCTATGCCAGTTTGGATGGGGTGAACTATCACAAAACTGCACTATATAAATTCACGGTTATGTTATTATTATTATTATGAACTTCTGTATTAGTAAATAACTGTTTGACAGTTTAGTCTTTACACACACGTCAAAAGGGACAGAGTGAGTAAATCGTAACGTAGCGTAATCGGAATGAAATTTAAGATTTTTTACGTATGAGCGAAAATTAGCATTTGTTATTTTTCGAATCATCTACAGAAGACGGCTTAGTGTATTAATACTATAGAGATGTTGGCACATACTTTGAGATGAATCAGTTATTAATTAATCAATTCGTCAAACTGCCATTTGAAACTTTTATTATTATTTATTGACTTTTTTATTTGTATTTATTTATCTTTATCATTAAGTTTACTAATATGTAGTATTTCTAATACCTGCTCTTACTGAACCTCTGTTTTGCAACATTAAGAATAAATATTTTGTTTGTGAGAGTACCTACGTACTTTCGAACCAATGTGAAGATTCCAAATTTGGAACTGATGTTAGTTGAAATTATCAAATTTAAAAAGAATCTTTTCAAACACCTACCTACCTAATAAAGAACTTACGTATAATGTACCCCAGAGAAAGTTAAAGTTTTTTTGTTTGTTTTATATTAAAATTCATAAGTCTTCAGTACCTGGTTGGATTTTGAAAAAAAAAAACTCAGGTAACTCAATACTCTCACTGAGTGAGTTGAAGCGATAAAAAGAAGAAAAAAAAATCCCAAACTTGTGTCGCTTGAGTCAAGCCTTCTCCCGAATGGTAAATATATTTTAAAAGGCAGAAAGGCCACAGAAGTCTTCAGAATCAAACGAGAGTTAGAGCATTCGATGCAGAAAAAAGAACTGATCAAAACTGCACATTTTACTCATTTTTGACCAAAGTGTCGATTAAACATTTTTGCCTTTCCAGCGACGATATATAACTAATTCAATTTTTTTAAAGATTTTATTTATTGACATTAGAATTAACTTTAAAGCATAAACGCTTATTTTTTTAAAAATATTTAAATAATATAAATAATCAACAACATACATATGAAACAGAAAAACCTAGATAATAAAAAGACAATGGTCACAACCGAGACAATGGGTGAATTGGTTGAAGCGTTACTCCCGGATAGAGTAGAGGATCCGAGTTCGTGTCTCGGTTGTGACCATTATCTTTTTATTATATGACTTTTTCTGTTTCATATTTGTGTTGTTGATTATTGATATTATTTAAGTTTTAAAAAAATCTTCAATGTTTTAAAGTTATGTCTAATTTAAATATTAATTCCCGACTTTGTAAGAAGTCAAAAGATCTTCCGTAATTAAAAAAAGATATTTATCCAAGACACCATCTAGGTATTCAATGTGCTCGAGTAGGGCTTTTTTTATCATTACATAGATGGCGATCAAATGGGAGAAAAAAAAATCAATAATTTTCAATGAAAAGTATGAGATCGGTTAAAAATGTCGGTTTCTAATAAGGTCCCAATGGCTGAAGCGGTTGAAGCCTTACTCCCGGATAGAGTAGCGGATCCGAGTTTGTGTCTCGGTTGTGACCATTGTTTTTTTCTGGCTTTTTCTGTTTCATATTTGAATACTGGAATTAATTAAGGCTCTAAGTACCAAAAAAATAAAAACTGTTTTTTTTTAAAGAATCGTATTTTATTTACATCATAAAATACGATTCTGTAAAAAAAATAAGTTGTTAATTTTTTGGCACTTAGAGCCTTAATTAATTCCAGTATTCATTTGTGTTGTTGATTATTGATATTATTTAAATATTTTATTTATTATTTAACAACTTGAAATATAATTTGGAATATTTGCATTGAGACCTACATTGAAAAACAAAGAGGGAATCCATACTATCACATTCTCCTCTATTATATATTTTTTCCGTCATTTTTGCGCTCGTTTCCAATTCGAGCTACGCCGTGAAGGGATCATTCGGAATTTTTTCTTGATCTTTATTTCTGCTTCATTGCTGTAAAATGATTGATTTCATGTAAATAAAGGAATGTTTAGAGTCAAAACATTTCTTTATTCCATTCTAAAGTTTAGACCCTTATTTACAATCATAGGTTGTCTGTTCTTTGTGATACTATTCAAGTTTCTTTGTTTTTTTAACGAATCTTCGAAAAACTTGGCTTGAATCGAAGTCTCTGATTCGAATGATTCGTTCATGAATCGAGAATTGTACAGTTTCCCGATCCTCAAGTTGTATGTGTGGTAGACCGTGTATCAACCCTGGTGTATGACCGAAACATGGAACTGGTGAGGAAGGATGAAAATATACTTATACAGACAATTTACTCCTCGATCAGCATCTTCAACGACCATAAGTAGACTCACTGTACCTAAACGCAATCCCAACACAAATTCCGGAGAACGAGCTTTTGCCGTAGCAGGCTTCACAGTTTGGAAAAACCTTCCTTTAGATTTGCGAAAGATCGACAGCTCAACTGAGTGCAGAGCAAAACTAAAGACTCACCTTTTTAAATGATCATACCCACAATAACGTCAATTTGCTTCACTAGAGTTTTGATCACTCAGTCCGAGTGCTCTACATAGTTTATATACATGTATATAGTTTACTATTACTTACTCCATTTTATTTTCTACGCTGGGTCCGACAGCACGGGAAACAACCATTATATTTATATTTGTTAATGTAAATATGTTAGTTGTAAGTCACTAGTTATAAGTATTAAGCATAAGTTAGTATTAAGTCTTAGTTTTTTTTTTTTTTTTTTTAATTTCAAAAAGTAAGACAAACATTCCCGGGTTACGAATAACCTGACAATATTTGAAAAACTCCTACTGCCATCATAAGAAGCGGAAGATGTTGCTTGTGCAATGATGGAGGACTTAGCCAGCAGAGGAATTGAACGCACGACGCCCTGGTGGGAATCCGAAGCGTTCTCCACTCAGCTACCGACCGGTCAATAATATGTTAATTGTGCTGTAAAGCGCCCTTGAGGTGATATTTCTGTCACGAAAACGGCGCTACATAAATCAGCCAATTATTATTATTATTCTGAAAGCCGTAGAATTGAGATCTCTGAGCTGTGCGTGTGTTGAAACCATATACAAATGTATTACGAATGAGGAAAAGCGAAAATAATGCACAGCGTATGCTTGAGATATGATGAGTATGTTTTGCCCGGTCGGTAGCTGAGTGGACAAACGCGTCGAATTCCCACTCAGGCGTCGTGGGTTCAATTCATCTGCTGGCTAAGTCCTCCATCATTGCACAATCAACATCTTTCGCTTAGTATGATGGCAATAGGAGTTTTTCAAATATTGTCAGGTTATTCGTAACCTCGGAATGTTTGCCTTTCTTTTTTTTTAAAACTAACTCTTATAGGTTCAGTGCGGGCTGTTTCAAACTTTCGTCACATTAACTGAATGCATTAACTAAATATTTAGCAGTTAGTCCGGAGTCAGGATTATGAATTCGTCGCCGACGGCCAATAACTCCTTTTATGCCTTGGAATTCAGTCGCCTAAGAGAATTCGTAAAGTTACTTTTATTTCCAGATTGGCCGTACGGAATGCTGATTCGTCTTGGCTTGTTAAGCCTCTTTGTGTTTTAACTACTGAACAGATAAAACGATGGAACCGTATTATGATCGTTTATGTGTACCCGAAGTGAGGTTAATTTTTCACTTACTTCGGGTGACATTGTTTAAACATATTTTTAAATTTTGATATGAATCACTCACTCTGTGGTAAAACATAATTAAATTTGAAATAAAAGTAACTTTGTTTCAACACCACTTTATACACCAACCGGTTTCGGCTCTACCTGAACCTTCTATATAGGGTTGAATAAATATGTATTGAAAATAATAAAATGCATATTTATTCAAACCTAAAGAAGGTTACAAAGTTATTTTTATTTAAAATATTTTTCAATATTGGCAAAAGCGACAATTTCTCAACAACTTTATAAATCAGTGATATATCCTTTCTGTAAAACCTTTGTGTGGGGAATTTCTTTCTCAATGTATTTATGATGTTTAGAGTAGAGATTATTTACTCTAAGAACCTCTTTTTAATGTATTTACTGGTTTGTTCCCTTTTCTTTTGTAATACCTTTAAAATTTGTATGTCTTTGTAAAAATGTTATTCCTTTGTGTTTTTTTATTTCCCGGAAAGAGTTTTTTTTAAACTCCTTGGGAATAATATATCAAAAAATGTATTTTTTGTACGATGTATTATAATTTTAATAAGTAATTATATTAATGTGAATACAGCACAATAGTCCTAACTGCTCCCAACTGTCCGGAGCCAGTGGGACTATGGCATCCCCGATTAGGGCATGTTGTGAGGCTGAAGGGTGGGGGGGAAGGATAGGAGATGCGTAGAATAACCTTGGGAAGTACCTGGATACTCAGATATGGTCACTAAACACTGCTTAAGCCATGCCAAGTAACGTTTTGATTTATGTTCTGTGTGCAGTACCTCTGATAGTTTCTCTAGAATAATAGCATTTTGATAACAAAATAACTTTTTTCTTTTGTCTGTCCACTTATTTCGTCATTATTAGAAAATATCCCTAAGGAGTTGCTAAATATTCACGTCTGGGGCACAAATATGAACTCCCACTTAAGGTTTAGATGTAGACGAATGGAGACAGTATTAGTTTTGTTGTCTTTATGCTCGAATGGGACGATGGGCCCAAGCACGTAGCACGGTTTACAGATGTCAGATAGAACTCTCGCATCATCTAGTTGTAAATCAAAAATTCAACTAGTGTTCTACAAATTTTACACAACCATAAATAAATACATGTCAATGTTAACAAGAAGGTTTATTGTTTTTTTTCTCCAATAAACCGTGCTCTTTAAAATGATCAAATGATGATTAATCGATTCATTCGTACTTTTTCTCCAATGTGTATTCCCTTTTACACACTTTATTCATTTCTAAATGGAAGGAGTCCTTCAACTACGACCCTTTGCTTAGTGTATTAAAAGTTCTGTACATGGGGATACTTTAATGGGGGTTTTTCTAACTTTCGGTTTTTATTTAAAATCTTGAATTGTATAATCCAAAATATTTCCGTATGTGTCGTAGATATGCCCCAACTTTGAGTAAGGTAACCACCTCTGGTCTGGAACCCTTTGGATTTGTGCAATCACGAGCAAGCCATTATATATAATCAGTAGAAAATTATATTTCATAAAATAATTCTGTGTTTCTTTTACCGGTATTTCATAGAAAGGTGGTCTAAAAGAACAAGTTTCGACACCCGACGCACAGGCCAGAGACTCGCTTAACGCGTGCTCAACATTTTTACACGGTTGACGTTTTCGTTCTTGTAAAAAAATGGGTTGTTGATTAATCTTTCGGTAACTGTATTTCCATCCTTCTACAACAAAGGTCTCTTTAAGATCCAGGTTCAATCCTTTCTTTCCTTAAAAATATCCTTCTCACCGCATCCCAAAATAAGACATACGTGCCTCCTGACATTAGGCTAAAAATATTTAAAAAAAAACAGCTTGAAAATACTCGTATTAATTAAATATGAATAAATAGTGAAAATGAAATAATAACTTTGTAAAAGACCACAGATGTTACTTTATTTTTTATGACCGACCGGTTTCGCTTAGCCTAAGCATCATCAGAGCACAAAATTAAACTAAACAAAAAATACAAAGTGTATGGTTATATATACTCATACATACAGAAGGAGAACACAAAATTTAAAATTAAAATAAAACTGTGGTCAGATACAAAGATATTATTTCATTTTCATTAAAACCACAAAGTGATTGCTTTCTACGATAGTATAAATAATTTCCTTTGGGAGTACTTACGACTGTATGTGAACTTTTAAATTTGGAACTGATGTTAGTTGAGATTATCAAATTAAAAAAAATATTTTCAAATCCATACCTACCTAATAAAGTGCCTACCTACCTATAGTAAATTATAGCAGTCATTAATCCATATTTGAAATGGGTGGCTTAAAGCAACACTTTTCTTTCTTGACATGTCAAGTTACACCACGTGATTTTTCACAGCTAAAAACTAGTCATGTACTCGTATATTACGGTAATAAATGATATTGAAAATGTCATCAAACTAAATAAGATTCACGAACGACACGTCATTCGAATAAATCTTTCCATTCTAACCTTAGAGTATACAAGAGGTAGCCCAAGCCAAAGCCAGTGAAGTCAGTTTTGGACTTGTTTTTGATGATTTTAACATGACTCGGCGCAAATGGGCGTGGCTAAGACTAAGTCTACGGTATTTATACATCCATTCATATCACATATCGACATAATGTTTTTGTGTATTCGTATAGCCACTTTTTCACAGTATTTTTATCAACGAAAATATAGCATCTAACCTAAAAAACCGTTTAGTTGTGTCAAGTTTAGTAACAAAATAAAAAATGTGGGCGGAGTCCCGCCGTTAACCAGCGAAAATAACCAGCTTAAGATCATTACGACAGTATTTAGAAGCCGTCCAAGAAATTTGTTGTCTCTTTCTCTCTCATGGTGTACGATGTAAAAAACTCGGAAAAAGTGATTTATTACAATTTCGGATGGGTTGGGTAAAACAAATTAGCTATCCCTCCATATATTGTTACTTCAAGATTCTAACCTATTCAGTATGGGCGTATCAATACAAGTGTAGTTTAGTATGCCATGCACCTGAACACGTGTATTTGTGTACCTAGCACACATCGTGCACGTGTCAATAATGAATTAATGTCCTGCGCGAGGGGCACAGTGCATTGTATAGAGGTGCCAACGCTAAGTGATCTGCTTGTAGACCTATCGGTCGACCTTGCAACTGGTGTTGACTTACATCAATACAAATCCACAACCACGTTAATTTAGTATATCAAGTGGTGCTTTATATAAGCGCAGGCATTATTGATGACGATTACAATCTTTATTGTGCCAATTTTTTTTTGTAGTCAATACCGCACAACAGTCCCATAGGGACGGCCTCCATGGTAGAGTGGTAAGACGCTCAACAATCCAAAGGACGCGGGTTCAAACCCGGCGTGCGCCAATAACTTTTATTTAATTAATATGTGTCATAACACATTTAATTCATATAAAAGTATATTTGCAGCACGTTCCAGAGTGGTAGATACTCTAAGTATCGCCCTGGTGAAAAACCACCATTCAGAGTCTAAACGTTGCTTGAAATGGCTTTAGCCGTGTTTGATGACCAGATCTGAATAGCTAGGTACTTCCCAACCTTCCTCTTCCCAATCTCCTTCCCCTCCCCACTACCTTCAGCCTAAAAACATATCCTATTTGGGTATGCCATAGTCTTACTGGCTCTAGATGGTTGGGAGCAGTTGAGACTCTTGTGCGGGATTCATATATAAAAATAAAACTGCTCCCAACCATCAGGAACCAGTGGGACTATGGCATTCCCAATTGGGGTATGTTGTGAGGCTGAAGGTTGTGGGGAGGGATAGATGGGAAAGAGGAAGGTTGAGAAGTACCTGGCTATTCAGGTCTGGTCACCAAACACGGCTAAAGCCATTTCAAGCAACATTTCGATTCTGAATGGCGGTCTTTCAACAGAACGATACTTAGTGTTTCTACCACTCTGGAACGTGCCGCAAATATACTATATATTAATTAAATATGTTGTGACACATTGATAATGCACTTGTATTTGCGCGTGCCGGGTTTGAACCCGCGATCTCTGGATTCATAGTCGAGTGTCTTACCACTGGACAACGGAGACCGTCAGTGTGACGTGGAAATTAAATTTAAACGTTTCTTTCAACTTTGAAATAAGGATTAAAGTCATATTTGAAATGATCGAACAGAGTGGATTTAATATTATAATATTTTATTTATTTATTTTATGTTATGCTTGTCTGTTGATCACACAAATATGATAAATTACGAAAAAAAAATCTGACACGGTTCTAGTAGAATTGGCGTTTAACGGGGACGTTTCAAATATCACAAAACGAAATGAGGCTTATCATTGAATTCTGACTTCAGACCAGGGAGGGAGCGCTTCTGTAGTCAGTATTGATGATTTACCTAACTCGGCTAGACCTGGACGTGGCTAGGACTAAGGCTAGGGTATTTATACATTCATTCATTGCACGTGTCGTCATAACGTTTTTGTTTATTTGTAAAACCACTTTTTCACAGTATTTGTATAAACAAAAATATAGGATACAACTTGAAAAAATCGTTGAGTTATGTCTAGTTTAGTCGCATATCAAAACGTAGTGGGCGGAGTCGCCGGAGACGCGGGAGACGGAGAACATGCTTACATACCGAATGGTGGTGCTATATTATTTGAGAACTTGTCTTGTTTCTTTCTCTCTTACGGTTTACGACGTAAAAACCCGGAAAAAGTGATTTATCATTTATTTGTATAGGTCGGGTAAAAATATTAAGCTATTTCTCCATATATATTCTTGCTCTGAGATTGTGACGATGTCAAATGCGGCGAATACTTAAAACACTCCAACCTAAGTGTGTCCTACGGATCCTAAGGATGTCTCAGCTCCTACACAATATACAATTTACATAATCAACCCTCTATTATTACAATTCCACTATCCTTAATCCTTCTTCGAAACCTGGATCCAACCTTTCTTGCAAAATAGTGCTCAGATCCAGGGCCGGTTCCGCGACATCTCGCGCCATAATCAATGAACTGTAAAAAAGCTCTTTTCAAAGTTCATTTTCGTACAACACAAAAGGATAAAATTGACAGAACAGCTGACGGAAGTGATGTTAATATCTGAAATAAGCTGTCACTACCAGGAACTACTTTTGGAACCATCTACCAATAGCTATAGAAAAAAGCCGATAGCGGAGATATGGGATTTCATTTATATATTTTTTATTTTACCCCAAACAATAAACCCCAAAAAATAAGGCTTCAAACGAGTTCTGAAAAAACAAATCAGTGCAAAGTCACTGGAACAAGAATATGTACCGTATCTAACGGTTCATTTCGACTGCTGGGAGGGAAAAACGGGCATGCTGATTGGTTATAGACTTTGGATCGCATCGATTTTAACGGACGACACTCCATATAAACGGAAGAAGAAGTTGAGGACGCCCGAGAAAGGCATGGCACGATCAAGTAAATCAAATACTTGAATCGGGTCAAATGAAGAGTCAGACTAACAGAAGAGTATGTATGAGACGATGTATTAATGTGAATGAAGCAAGGAGTGTGTGCCTACAACGAGTTATATGGCGGTCAGTCATCTCTGCCTTCCCCTGCGGAGAAACGGCGTGATGGTTAGTTAGTCAGTTAGTTAGTCACTCCGTAGAAAAACAGAATTTACGTCGAAATGACCATCATGCAATTCGTAAAAAAATTTCGTGGCGAAAATCTTTTTTTCATACACTTTTGATAGTCGTTCAACGCACAGTGATGTTGCCAGCATAATATAAAACATAATTATCCCATGATGTGGGTAATTTTAAAATTATTCAGGAAAAAAAATGTATTTAATTGTATTGAATATTTTACTAACTAATTATCACGCCGTTTTCCCACAGAGGTAGGTACAGAGGACGGATCGCCATACAACTCTGTCTTGGCACACACTCCTCGCTTCGTTCACATTCATACACCGTCTCATACATACTCTTCTATTAATCAGACTATTCACATGACCCGATTCAAGTATTTGATTTACTTGATCGTGCCATGTCTTCCTCGAGCGTCTTCGATTTCTTCTCGCATTAACTTTCGCATCATATTTTCTTTTCACACTTCTTTCTTCGTTCATTCGTTCTTTATGCCGAAACCATCTAAGCGTTCCTTTCTTGATCCTATCCATTACGCTTACATCAGCCTTACACTCTTTCCGGATATCCACATTTTTAATACGGTCCTATGGATTACTGCACATACGTCGCAGGGATCTCATTTCCACAGCATTCAGTCTACTTTCATCCTTCCTTTTCCAGTTCCATGCCTCACTGCCATACAGTACTCCATTGTGGACTGCTAGCTTCGCTTCTTTGGACAATTTTATTTGCGCCAACAGCGTTCAGTCCTCTATTAATGGAGTTTCCTGCATTCACCCTTTCAAGTAAATTTAAATAAGATATTTGTTTTCACGGCGCCCCTTCAGAGATGGCGCCTATGTTTTTTGCACAGTTTGAACGTATGGTGGATCCGGCCCTGTTTAGATCCTTTTGCCAAAAGCACGTGCAAAAAATATCTGCTCCGATTTTGCTGGAAAATTATTTTTGGTTTTATATTTCTCTCTTGGCCCCTTCGGCAGTACAAATTCCAAGAACCTCGTTTATTGTTAACACCTCCAATAGCAGAAAGAATTGTATGGGCTTTCGGCATTTTTTGCGGCTCTCCTACTGAGCACAACTGTTGATGCTTTGGAAATACAATACCCAAGCGAACAACAATGTATTTGCGGTAGTTTAAAGTTCCAAACTGAGATTAAAATCCTTTGATATCGAATATTTTCTAGAGCTCCTTGCTAGAAAGAAATCTAAGGAAATCTGACGCAACGAACTACATTTTTACACATCGATTTAATTCACTACTTTTTAAATATATTTTTGGATCCAAAGCTGAGATAATACACCAAATGTGTTTCCAGCTTCAGATGAATTTCAAAAATAGTGGACTGTAAACGATAATTATAACAATAATATTTGGATGGTTTGTATAGCGCAATTTTTGTGAAAAATCACCTCTAGATCTTATTTTCTATTATTATAAATTAATTCCTAGTTTAAATAAGAAAATATACAGGAACATACTTACCTGGCAGGTCCTCCTATCAGATAGACACACTTATTAACTTAAAATCATAATCATAATTTAGATTTATTATTTTTTTTATTTTTCTTTATTTTTATTTTATTTATTTTTTCCGATTTACAGCATAAAATATAAACTATACTTCGTGATGGAAGTGTCTAATAATAGATGTGAAACAAATTATAGAATGAAGGAAAAATGGGAAACCATTCACTCACCGATGAAGTTGAAGTTTTTGACGATTCCTGAAAAAACACTTACTATAGTCTTCTTATTCACAAAACCCCACATTTATTTTTTACCTTACACTTTCGCGTCATATATTCTCGCACTCCTTTTTTCTTTCATCTGCTCTACATGCCTTAACCATCTAATCGTCCCTTTCATAATCCTATTCATTACGCTTACATTCGCCTTGTATTCTTTCCGGATATCCACATTTTTAACACGGCCATACGTGGTTTTAGCGCACATACACCTCAGGGATCTCATATGTACAGCATTCAATCTACTTTCACCCTTCCCCTGCCAGATCCATGCTTCACCGTCATACGTCAGGCTTAATAAAAGCACTCCATTGTGGACTGGTAGCTTTGCTTCTTTGGTCAATTTATACTTGCGCCAACAGCGTTCAGTCCTCCGTTAATGGAGTTTCCTGCATTCACCCTTCTTTTAATATCCTTATTGGCCTTTCCATCTCTCGTAATAAGCATAATAATCCAATTTAAAAAATATGTATTAGCTCTGAGGTATAATTTTCAACCTTACCACGTATGGACAGTGATTTTCTCAAGTTATGGATTTAGAATTTTCGAATTAAGTTTTTAATTCACCGCTGTCTATTTCGTAGTTCGTATTTTATCCATCGCGCTTCCCGTAAAAGTTTTCTCCAAGCTTTAAGATCTGATACTCCGAAAGCGTGATGAAGCACTATCTACGTGAAAATGAAACCACTCTTCCGTATATCAGTACGAACAACTTCGGCATGGCGAAGTTGCCCCAGTAATTCAATAGTGCGCTGTCTGCCATTCTTATTATTATCTACTATATCACGACTATGTGCACCTCTTTTCACCGAGAAGAAATCATTGTAAAAAAAAAAACAAATCTTTCTTATATAAATACTAGCAAAGTGTCGAGTGCCTTTGGAGTGATTTTGTCATGAAAACAACGTTGTATAAATTCTAATTATCACATTGATTACTATTATTACACCCTTAAGACACATCTAAGGACACATTTCGCAGCATTGAGGCTTCGTTTAAACCTTAAGCCTCATTGCTATTTTCTGTAATAATGGCTTTGTTCAATACACAATTTTTACACAAATATTATTAATAATTTTAATTTGTACTTTGGGCTGTCGTTACTTTCATTCTTATTATTTTAAGATGTTTTTTTCTTTTAATTATTCATAACTGCTGTGACAGCCCCCGTGGTCGAGTGGTTCAGATCCTCGACTACGACTCCAGAGGTCGCGGGTTCAAATCCCGGCGTCCGCAAATAATTTTTATTTAATTTCACATTCAACTAATGTAAAATAATATATAGTATTTTCGCGGCACGCTCCAGAATGGCAACATGCCCAAACCATCCAAGCGTCTCTTTCTTAATCTCATTAATTAAATTTACATCAGCCGTGCTTTCTTTCCGGATATCCACATTTTTAACACGGTCGTACATGGTTTTAACGTACATACGCCTCAGGGGTTTCATTTCTACAGCATTCAGACTAGTTTCATCTTTCCTCTGCCTATTCCATGCCTCACTGCCATACATTAGAGTTGGTATAAGCACTCCTTTGCGGACTGGTAGCCTAGCTTTTTTGGATAAAATCTAAAAAGATTTCACAAGTTGGTACCTACCTATATTTTGCATCGACTGCCTTAAAGAGATTGCTAGCTTTAAATGTGTAAAAGCTGCCAATAATTGGCAAAACTGGATACAATTTGAAGAAGACTTTCTGGATGCCAAAACGCTGGTTCAGAAGAAAACGAATTAATCTTTGTAGATCTGGAAATAAAACCGAAGTTGTGAATCGTTAGATTTCTAGTACCGACCTGTTCGGGATTTAGTCGGTTATAAAAATACCCGCTGTGAATATCGACATTGGCCCGTTCGGTTGGTAGCCATGCGTCCCACCCACCGAGATATCGACCGCCAATATATTTATAAATAAGGTTTTACAGTGACGAAGGTAATTCTTTTTATTTTGCAGTCACGCTCCATTATCCAACTACATAAAAAAAAATACAAAAATAGGGTACGTGGTGGAGCTTAAGGGCGCGGGGAGAAGAATGAGATGGTTGGGATGTACCTGACTATTCTGGCTTTATCTGGTCACTAAACACGGTTCAAGCTATTTCAAGCAACGTTTCGATTCTGAATGGTCGTCTTTCACCAGGGCGATAACACGATCTAATGCGAGATGAATGGTATTTTTCATCAAAACGATTCGAAGAATTCTCGATGAATGGATAAATGAATTGTATCACAATTGGTGAACTCGTTAACAAACTCGATATCGAATTTTCAAATAATGGAGGCGAGAATTGAATGAAAAGATTCTATAGAGTTGAAATGAACGCAGAAATTAATTATTTTTCTTTTTATTTTTAATGCCAATGAATGAAAGAAGTCCTTTATGTAAAATTATGCCGCAATCATAATGCATTTTAAATTATCTGTGTTTCGCCAAATAAAATTCTGCTTTGGAATCAATTAATTCAATGAAATATAATTCTGGAGATTTCGTAAGACTATTAAACGAAGCGTTCTGTTAATTGTTGTTTGCTAATGACAGTCAGTCCACTGTGAAGTTCTTCTACGAACCCTGATATAAGGCAGTAGGGAGTGCATGCATTGAGATGCCTGAGGCGTGTGGTAAACCGTTTTTTTTCCCGAATTACAAATTAGCAGAAACGAGAATATTTCATGCCTGATGTAAGCGTAATGTACATGATACTTTTTTTTTACATATTGATGACTTGTACTAATACTTGTTGATGTTTAATTTTGATGAGTCGGAATAACAGAATACTATGTACAAATATGGATAAAGCAAGGAGTGTGTGCCAAGACAAGTTGTTTGGCATTCCAACATATCTGCCCTACCCCTTTGGGGAAATGGGTTGATAGTTAGTTATCTAGGATTGAAATGTTTTAAAAATTCACAATATTTGGACAAGTATGCTAGATTTGATTAATGGAATAAGGAGTGAGTTAACAAAAGAATACAATGAGTGGACGCCCCAGGAATTCGAACAATCTCATTTTCATCCAGAACCATGATCTTATGAACTAAGTTTCTTCACTGAACATGAACAGAACCATGATCCTTGAACTAGGTTCCTTCACTGAACATGTACAGAACCATGATCTTTGAACTAGGTTTCTTTACTAAACATGAACAAGAACCATGATCTTTTGAACTAGGTTTCTTCACTGAAAATTAACAGAAACATAATCCTTAAACTAGGTTCCATCACTGAACACGAACAGAACCATGATTCCTTGAACTAGGTTTTTTTACTGAACAGAAACAGAACCATGATCCTTTAAACTAGGTTTCTTCACTAAACAGGAACAGAACCATGATATTTTGAAATAGGTTTCTTCACTGAACAGGAACAGAACCATGATCCTCTGAACTAGGATTCTTCACTGAACAGGAATAGAATCATGATCCTTTGAACTAAGTTCCTCCACTGAACAGAACCATGATCCTTTGAACTAGGTTTCTTCACTGAACAGAACCATGATTATTTGAACTTGGTTTCTTCACTGAACATGAACAGAATCATGATCCTTCGAACTAGGATCCTTCATTAAACATAAAGAAAACAATGAATAAACAATTCATTTCTATTGTTAGACATTTAAAAATGGTTAAATTTTCCTGCCGAAGAATGAAGGATTTATCGGCAGGAAAAGAAGGTAGAGTAAAAATATTTCATTTCGCCCTGAATTCTCCCTGAATTTTCAAATCTAAAATCACAATATAATTGCCTTTCTTTTTCACACCACTGCCTTTTCGATTATTCGTTTACCTTTAAGCGATCATCATACATATTCGTATAGTTACCCTGTTTCCGCGCCTACCCTCTACGTCTGCTTCTCCTGCTCCCCTAGTATTTATTTCTTGCTGCAATCAAACGGTGTTCCGTCTAAAAGCATCATTAATGTATTATCGAGCTATTTCGAATCGTTTTCCCCTACTCTATTAACTTTCTTCGTTTTGAAGCGATACCGAAAGAAAACGGACGATAAATATTTTACAGTATTCTTTGCGTTTATTCTCTATTTAACCAAAACTCGGCTGCTTTTGAGTCATTTGGAAGTAAAAAGCTGCATTTATTCCAGAAAAATATAACTTTTTGAATTTTCGTAGAAAGTAATCACTTTGTGGTTTGACATATTTAAATAAATTGATAAATTCATTTTGTATAAGATCACGGATATTATTTTAATTTAACCGACCAGTTTCGCTTAGCCTAAGCATCATCAGGGTGCAAAATTAAACTAATCAAAAAATACAAAGTGTGCGGTTATATATACATACAGAGGGAGAACAATATAAATATAAAATAAAATAGCAGAACAATGAGAAAACAATAGAATAACATAAATTATAACAAATGAACGGAGAGAAAACTGAAAAAAACACTTTTTAAGTTGAATTTTAAGCTAGCGACGATTTCGATTCATTGTTACTGCAGATTATAAGTATCGTTAAAGCTATCGTCATTGCCGATTATCACGGACTATGGAATTCCCAATTGCGGTATAATGTGAGGCTGAAGAGAGTGGAGAGGGAAAGCAGATGAGGAAGGAAAATGTGAGGAAGTTCTTGCCTATCCAGATTTGTTCCCCAAACACCGCTAAAGCCATTTCAAGCAACGTTTCGATTCGGAATGGTGGTCATTCACCAAGGCGATAATGAGGGTATTATTTCGGAACGTGCCATAAATATGAACTATAATCTATTATTTTGTATTAATTTGATGGTAAATAACACATCTTAAAGGCCAGCACCCCAAAATACACACTTTTTGGCTTTCTCAGACAAGCAAGACTACAAATTATTTATGGGTTAATTCTATACGTGTAGTTAAAAATATTATAATAATAAAATTTGGATGATTTTTATAGCGCCGTTTTTGTGAAAAATCACCTCAAGGGCGCTGTACAGATCTTGTTAAATTGTAATGTTTATGTAAGATGGAATGCGGCCGCCCCAACAGATTTAGACCAACGTGGGCAAATGTCATCTGGCTGTCGTAAGGGTGTCACTTGGGTGATTTGTTGGATGCCTGGTTCGCTCGCGTTCGGGAACAGTTGGTCGAGATCGGCACCCCCCCGCCCCACACAGGGACACACCTGGACAAGGGTCAAAGCAAGTGACCATTCTGGGCCATGGCACTGCATTTAAAACACTGATATTTAAAGATCAAAACATTTTCTTAAAAATCGAAATTACGTCGAAACTAGTCACTTTAAAATTATTTAGAGTTTATTTACTTAACCTATACACAACAACGGCAATTTTAGTGTAATTTTAAAGAAGTAATTTGTGAAATATCCTACTTATTTGGCGAAAAATAACAAGAAAGACTAAAACACGTCAGGCAGCTGCGAAAGCGCCACGACTTATGTTAAAATATGTCTGAGGTTTCTAGTGAATAAAATTATTAAACAGTAATCTTCTAAACTTTATGAAAAGCATACTAGAATTTTAAGTAAAACTTTTAAAAATGCCGTTTCTGGTTTTAAAACTTCACCTTTTTCGGACATTTTAGTATTTTTTTCATAGAATTTAAAGGATTACAGTTAAAAAATTGTGTTCACTGGAAACCTCAGACATTTTTTCAAAACTAGCTATAAAAAATATGTAGATAAATCATTTGTAGAATTGCTTGTGTTAGAATGCTACAAAGTAACGTTTAGCGTCATTATTGAGTGCCGACCCTTAACTAAATAAATTTATTTGCGCACTTCTGGATTCGTAACCGAAGATCTTAATCGTTCGTCAACTATGCTATAGTCCCACTGGCTCTGGATATTGAGACTCTTATGTCTTGTTTGGTATAACATAAAAATTATAGTGAGAAAATATTTTTTCTGACGATTAAAGAATCATAATGCTTATTCATCAATATTTTTACACCACTTAATGGAAATTTTATGACCGAATGTATTGCTATTCAAGACTATTGATTTTTTTTTTAATTTCGCGGTAAATCTAGACAAAATTCCTTCGCATTCTTTGAAGAGCTGCTTCATAAAATCTTTGCCGTAATTGAAGCCTTCGAAGGGCAGTCTTCCCATACAACCGCTTTTCCCATTTTCTATGGCAACACATAATAATATTTTCATTACAAGCACCAAGAAAGAATATACTTGACTTAGAGTATATATTTTTTCTATAAGGTTTTAAATCTGTAATTAAAATCAAGTGTATTCTACCAGCAGGATTTATTTCAAGGTTGCTAGTATTCAGTAGATTTCGCCACCTTTTAAAGACAATGGATTCCAGCATAACTTCGACTCTGGGCTCGGACGCTCCGGAGCATTTTCGTGGAATCAGAAACCATTATGGTTTCTGTGCAATTAAACACAAATGGGTATTGTGTTACAAATAATTGATGCTTATCTTGTTTTCTACTGCTTTTGGCTACAATCCATAGGACACATCATAATTTACTGCGGCATAGAAACATCTAATGACACTTTTCGAGGTCAAACAAAACACTAATTACAACATTTTTTTGTTAATACAACTTGATATTTGATCTCAGGGCAATAATATACAAGAGGTAACCCTGCTGTAGTCAGTTTTGATGAGTTTTGCCGGACTCCGCTAGACCTGGGCGTGGCTAGGACTAGGGCTAGGGTACTCATTCATCCATTCGTAGCTCATGTCGACATAAAGTTTTTGTTTACACTTTTTCACAGTATTGAAGGTTGGGAAGCACCTGGCTATTCAGATCTGGTCACCAAACACGGATAAAGCCATTTTAAGTAACGTTTCGATTCTGTATGGTGGTCTTTCACCAGGGCGATACTTAGAGTATCTACCACTCTGAAATGTGCCGCAAATATACCATATATTATTTTATATTAATTAAATAAAACTTATTTGCGCACGCCGTGTTTAAACCCGCAACCTCTGGATTATTTGTCGAGCGTCTTTCCACTCGACCACGGGGCCGTCAAATTAGGTCCTTCTGTTTGTTTTACAGTGTCACTTTTTAAATCTGCAATTTTAAAAAAAAATTAGACGTTCTGGTGCGAATTAAAACTGTTTTTATCTGATTATGTTATTTCCACTCGAGCGATAGTCACTTAAAGTTTTCTTTGAAAAACAACGACAATGCATGTTCATGCGTAAAATAATATTACATGTTCATTTCTATTCTTAGTCATAGCTTGTATGATCAATTAATTGTTATTTATACATGAGGGAAAAGACGTAATATTATCAGCTTAGAATTAATCAGTATTTCCTAACTGGATTGCATTTCATCCCTTAGGCCGGTCGTATTTAAGTAAAGTTTTTATTTTTATGGCTTCCCTTTTGGGGCGGATTTCCGAAGGCTATGGCGGTAGAAAGCAGTGGGGTGTTTAGGGTTATATCCTCACCTTTGCTTTACGAGAAAGAGGTTGGGCAGAATTGACCCTGTGGTAAAACATGTGTTTTCGTAAATTTAGGGATGCACTGAAATGTGGTAG
The DNA here is from genome assembly GCA_022651775.1 of Drusus annulatus. Classification (NCBI taxonomy): domain Eukaryota; kingdom Metazoa; phylum Arthropoda; class Insecta; order Trichoptera; family Limnephilidae; genus Drusus; species Drusus annulatus. The sequence continues at coordinate 146,864 of JAGWCC010000499.1, read as the reverse complement.
TCTAAAAACATCGAGTAATCTTCAGTTTGACCCAACTAAGCATTTGCAAGTAATTCATCTAAACTCCCTCTCGTTTACAGTCGATACCTGTGTAATTTCTTGGGTCTTTAAGTAAATATATTAATGACTGGTCCAGTGTGAAGATGCCCGTCATAAGGTGAAACCGGTCAAGTCTTTAATAAAAAATAGTAGAATAAAGTTAAAAATTTGGTAATATTAAAATCATTGAAATGGAGTTCCACCACGAATTAACAGTTTCAAAATTAGAAATAATAAACAAATTAACCTTTTTGTATGTGATTATTTAAGATTTAGTCCTTGTTTAATCTTAGATTAAGTCATATATTTAATATCATGTACCTACTTACATATTTGATTAACATCCCCAACCGGGGTACTTATGTACCTGGTGACTAGACATTGGATTATAAGCTTTCGTATATTTGAGCCTTTTTGGTCGTTAGTGCATATTTGAGCCTATTTTGGTCGTTAGTGTATGTTTGAGCAAATTTTTCGTAATTAATGCATATTATTTCAGTCATTTTATTCTTCGAATACGAGCTGTTTAAATTACAACTGGCCGCATCCATTTAGGAATGTATTTTTGCATTGTTACTGCTTATTTCGGCATTGATACACCGCTGGATTCACACTCACTCGCATTACTTTTGAAGAACTCCTCAAATTTTTTAACCTCTTTTTAATTTTTGAAATAATATAAATAATCTTCAACGTAAATATAAAATAGAAAAAGCTAGAGAGTAAAAGAATAACGGTCGCGACCGAGACTCGAACTCGGAACCTCTACTCTATCCGGGAGTAAAGCCTCTGTCAATCCAGCCACCGATAACCTCATTAGAAACCGGCATTTTAATCGATCGCATACTTATTTTAAAAATTATTAATATTATTTTTCAAATTAAGTATGAGATTTTTCTGTTTATATTTACGTTGAAGATTATTGATATTATTCAATAATCAATATTAAAAATTTTGTAATCATAAAAACTTAAAAGTTAATTCTAATTTAATATATTTATTTATTTATTCCATATCCGCTTTCTGGACCGTTCAGGGACTTCTTGACCCCCTCTCAAAGCAGTTTTATGCTTCCTTGGAAGTGATTTGCCATTTTAATCCCCTCTTCCGGGTGTTTTTTCATTCTTTCACTTCTATATTTACTATTTTCTTACATCCCTAGTACACTTATTCCGCTCGACCGCTACTAGACACAACCATGCTTTCTTCTCTGAGACCAGCGCTTTAATCTCGTAATCCTACCATGCTTCACCTTTCCTTCTACCTTGTGTACTTGTTCCACACACCTCTCTAGCAGATTCACTCAGACTCAGTTGATCTTCACAATAGTATAAATAAAACAAACTTGATAAAAGTAGCTTAAGATTGGCTTCTTTCAAACTACACCACAATGTATTCGTAAAAAGCATTTACTTTGTTTTTTGTCATATTTATAAATAAAACACATAAATTTTGTTTATAACTACTTTATTATTTAATATTACGTCTACCGGTTTCGGATTTTGTATTTTAAGTTAATTTTAATATTGTCCTGATGATGGAAGGGTACTTCCAAAACCGGTAGACGTAATATTAATTAATAAAGTGATAATAAACACCACAATGTCTTAAAACCAAGAAAAACAACTTGGCATTTTTAGAGTACCTTTAGTGCATGTTGACACTATACTGCGCTTTTTATGAAAATACACATCGTTTGCCACTTCTCACCGGGTTTAACAGCGTACTTAGATGTTTAGTGGTAGGTATCTGGCACACCCCTGCAGGTTTACGTTTGTCTAGAGGTGGTCGGCTAGTTGTTTGGTTGCGTGAAAGCGAGCAGTTCTGAGGTTCTTTTTACTGGCAGGGTTTTACGCTCGAAATGAAAAATAAATTGAGTTCCTGTAGATAGAATTGCTTTTTTGTTTTGATTAAACATGAGTAGTCACGTCTTGTATGGACGCGGTTAAAATATTACGTAATATGTTATTTTGTATACTTCACAATTTTCTTTTTTTTTACTTTAATTCCACCCAGGAGGCCCCGAGGGAAATAATTTCTCTCAGGGTCTATTTCATCTTTGGAGATGCTGTGTAAAGAGTATTTTTGAGGAAATAAAGGAGTGACCTGGGTCTTGAAAAGGTCCGTGTTGTATGAGGGAGAAAACACAGAGGCTGGCAAACCAATCCACAAGCGAGCTGTCAAACACAAGAACAAGCCGGTCCAGAGTGCTCCCAGGAACCTGCGTCATTGATCCCTTCGGCATCGATGCATAGACATTTGTACACGGTAGACATTCAATACATGATAACGGGTCGCTTTTACGACTCGATCTGTCTTTAACAGCTCGGCTGTGGAACGATTTTCCGGCCTCAGTGTTTCCTCCCTCCATCAACATGGGCATCTTCAAGTCTACTTTCTTTCCCTAAAAAACACCCTCCACACATCATCCTCAAAGATGACATAGGCCCTGAGGGAGATTATTTCTCTCGAGGCCTTCTGTGTGGAGTTAATGTAAAAAAAACTTTTTTCTGAGAAAATGTTTTATCTAAGTATATAAACATATTTTCGTATCACTTTGTGGTTTGACATATTTTAAGCAATGAACAAATATCTTGAAATAATGAACAAATATCACCTAAAAGAGGTTTGTGGTCATAAAAATTAAAATAATATTCGTGGTCTTATACAAAATTATTTTTTCATTTCTTTATATAAATAAACACATTTTTTTTTTACGAAATGAATTATGGATTTATTTATATAAAGGCTTAGCAGTGCTATGTTTGTCTAGTGAAATTTCCACCTGAATAAATGCATTCAGCCCGATATTTGTTTCAAATTCTACGTTTTCTTCAAATTAAGCACTTACAGTCCTGGTTTAGAGTCTCGATCTTCAAAATTCCAGCATCTCTGGTACAAGACAAGATGTCATCGCTGCTAATGAATCCTGTCATCTGACATTTCCCATCGTCTTCCTCTGTCATCCTTCTTTCCAACTTATTCCTTCCAGCCTTTGTTCTACCCCCCCCCCTCTCGTCACTTTTTATCTCGGTAAATTGCAGAGCTGGCTTTACTTTTTAAATATTTTAAGTTGAAAATTGTCCGTTAATTTAATTATAGGCGAAGGCTATTAGTGGATTAATTTGGTTGGTGCAAATAAGTGTACAATATCCCAAGGGAAGAAAATAAATATTAATTTGTTTTTAAGGGAATGAATTAACACTCAGAAGGTACGAGGGATGCTTAGGCGAATTTGTAGAGTATGTTAAGTGTCGCTAAAAGTCCACCTACTTTTAAACAGGCACAATATTCACTTACATTTTTAAATGCCTTCCCGGTTAGCTTCAGCCGATAGAACGGATTTTATCCGTGTCTGAAATTCGTTTATTTTGATTAGAGAAGACTTTCTTCTTCTTTGTTAAAAATGGAGGTTACAAAAGGGACCCATACTGCAGGGTTTAAGAAAAGGAGGAAGAAGAGGGATAACGTTAGAATTGGGTACTCGTAGAGACAAATGATTATACTAAATTGTTCAATTATCACCGATACTGGAAAACGCGTGGAACCTGCGCGCTCGGAGTCCTTCTGTCCAATCTGATAGCCGAGAAATCCCGCTAATTCGCTCCTCGATGGCGGCTGCTGGGGATCGTAGCGACTCTTCTCTTACTCTCCGCACCGGATAATCCATCGCAATATTTAATTGAATTTGCTATTTCACCATAGGCGGTATATACTGTATTGACTCTAAAAACGTTTACTACTCTATTCGGCGTCCACTGTAAAAACTCTAATATTCACTCTGTTTCGCGGTCAAACGTTGACTAACTCTCCTGACCGTTTCAGCCTGGGCTCGTTGGTCGTTTTGCCCCCCACTTTTGGCTTTTCAGAGGGGCAAATAGACAAAACAATACACCACAATAAATAGATTTTTAACTAGCGCGATAATTCAAAATCGCACTGGATCGAATTTATCGTGCTTCATAACAAGTAGTATAATTAAATCTCTTCAAAAATGATATCTCCTTACAAACGAGATGTACTTTAAAAAATTTTTTTTTGAGTTTGCAGCAAATTGTCGATAAAATAATAAGTATCTATTTGCCTTAAACAACTCCTTAATATATCATGTCACAGTATTTAGCTTTTTAACAATTGTTTCATATTTTCCGTACCGTACGAGTTCTATAATTTTGCCATTTACATTAAAAACATGAAGCCTGTGGGGAACAAATTACATTTTTTAAAGGGAATATCTCACAAGAGTCCCAACTGCTCCCAACCGTCTAGAGCCTGTGGGACCATGGCATACCCGCCCAAGTGGGGGGTATGTTGTGAGACTGAAGGTAGTAGGTAAATGTGACATATATCACTCCTCCCGGACAGCCATCTCGATGGCAAGCGTAGTGCGGACGTCCGGGCGAAGTGGGCAACTCGGCCACATTTATGAGACGGTCTATATTTCTGTCCCGGTTAAAAGGAACTGGAACCGTCCATATTATTCGTCCGAGGAACGGGTTCATTTTTTAGACAAAAAAACCTTTAACGAGAAACCGGTTCCACAGTTGCAGTGCTTTTCGTTTTCAGGAATTCGCTAGTAAACCCCCCCCCCCTCCCACGAAATATTTTTTTTGGCGAGGAACTGGTTCGAGTTCCAGTTCTCCCACGAAATATTTCGGCGAGGAACCGGTTCCAGATCTTAACGTTTCCAGCATTTCGTTAGCAACCCCCCCCCCTCCATGGTGTAAAAAAAAATTGCGGCGAGGAATCTTTTCCTAACATAAAGATATTCTTCGTGGAACCGGGTCCAAAAATGGATAAATAACCGGTTCCTCGCCAGTCACCGGTAACTGAAACCGCGGGTACACCCAATTTCCGATATCAACCATCCCTAATCGGATCGGTTAATAGGGATTGTTTGAAGTGAAAAGTGAAAAAAAACTATGTTTATAGTTTTAATAATTTTCAATAGTTTTTTCGGTATCTTGACATCTCAATCGCCGCTCATTTCGTCAAAAGCCGAGGATAAAAAAGCTCGAAATAATACTGTTCGTTATTTGTAAGTCGTATCTAACCCCACTTGACGCTGGCACCAACCGTGCGCGATGGAACGGAGGATTTGATTTAGTGCGATTCTATCCATCCATTATTAGGTTGAGAAAGTTCTATGCGTCGTTCTTTGCGAGATGTTTCCCTTGAGCGGTTCATGTTAAAATCAAACACCATAAAATTGAACGTAGACTCGCATTTTACCAATTTTTCAACTGTTTCTACAATTTAGGTTTTTAAGGCAATTAAGACTGAATGCTGTGGAAATGAGATCCTTGAGACGTATGTCTGGTAAAACTATGTATGACCATATTAAAAATGTGGATATCCGGAAAGAATGCAAGGCTGATGTGAGCGTTATGAATAGGATCAAGAAAGGGACGCTTAGATGGTTTGGGCATGTAGAGCGAATGAACGAAGAAAGGAGTGTGAAAAGTATATATGATGCGAAAGTGAATGGAAGAAGAAGTCGGAGACGCCCGAGAAAGACATGACACGATCAAGTAAATCAAATACTTGAATCGGGACATGTGAAGAGAGAGTCAGAAAAACAGAAGAGTATGTATGAGACGACGTATGAATGTAATTGAAGCAAGGAGTGTGTGCCAAGACAGAGTTTTATGGCAGTCCGTCCTCTTTGTCTACCCCTGCGGGGAAACGGCGTGATGGTTAGTTAGTTGGTTTAAGGCAATTAAGGCTTTATTTTAAGAGTATCTAGTGACATCAATACTATCAACCCATTGTGTATGTCAATTGTAATAATAATATTTGGATGATTTGTATAGCGCCGTATTTGTGAAAAATCACCACAAGTGCGATGTACAGATCTTATTTTCTATTATTAGATATTAATTCATATTTTAAAGAGAAAACAAGGTCTCATCAGATAGACACACTTATTAACTTTTTTATATATATTTTTTCCGATGTAGGGCATAGGAGCGAAATTAAAAATGGACTTTTTGAATTTATCGTACAGGACAGGATTTGGTTAAAATTTATATATCTAAAGGTGATTTGTCGAGAAACAGATTATGTTGAGATTCTTCTAATGAATTGAAGGATATGAGAGTCTGAAAAGGTAAGTTTTCAGTTTGGACCGACATTCTGTTGGGCTCGTTATACATTCGTTCCGGAAGGAGTAAGGAGTCATATTGAGTACAATGCCACAGTTTGGTCTTTAAATTGTACGCAATTATGCAGAAAGCGTCCAACCCTAAATAGATGACGATAAAAAAACATTAATATGCGTAATCGTCATTTGTAAACAGAATATCAGGGTTTTTTTTTATTATTTTTTTTATTTATGAGCATTATTATAAATAGGTAATTTATAATCTATCAATGTAATTATAAAAAAATGTATTTTTTATGTTATCCTACATTTTGTAATGTTTTTAAACTTCAATTTAAGTCAAATATCTGCAAAAGTGCGTTGGTAATTTTTCCCAAAAATCTATTGCATTTGGAGCTTGGATGTTTTCAGCAGATATAAACCTCGTATTTATTTATAGGAAAACATGTGAAACCCGATTTTGCCAAATTGGGGGTTGGACGCTTTCTGTATAACTACGTCTAATTTTCATTTACATACGATTGAAAGAATCCAACATAAATTCTTAAGAAACGTATATTTTATAATTGGTAATCCTATATAATATCTAGATTACGATTACTTACTGTATTAATTAAATTTATAAAATACTCTGAACGTTGAATTATTTGCAATTTAACGTGCTTCTATAAAGTTATTAATTCAATGATTTATATCCCTAAATTGCTATATTTAATTGCATTATTTCATGTTCCTGGCAGGACAATTACAAGACAGTACCTACCATATTATTGTGACTATTCTATTTCAACCTCCTAATATTATACTCCTATGCGACGAATTCAACATCTGGGAAACAAACACTCCGATGTGGTTGATGTATATATAATATATGTACGTCAATATCACAATATAGCATACCATAGTACAGTTTTTTTCATGTAGTATAGCTAATTTATTTGATGAAACTATTTATCTCTAGATGTACCTGCTATTCAATACTATTTTTCTTTCTTGATCAATATTTTTGCACTATTTATGAGAATGTTATTTTTTTAAATATAAATATTTGCGTAAAAGACTTTAACGGGCGTAAATAAATAAATATATTGTTTTTAACTAATTGTTTTTTTTCTCTCTTTTTGCAGGTAAGCGACAAATCGATCTTCCTTCATCAACAGAAAATCCTTAACGTGACCATATGACGAATATTATCCGTGAGTGTACGAATTTAAAAGTGAGTATGTTTTTTTTCCTCGTGTCACGAAGTGGTAATTTAAATTATGCATTTCATATTACAAGCTATGACTAGGCAACTGATCAGTATTATTTGGGAAGTATGCCTTAAAATCCATGAAATATACTCTAAAAGTTGAAACCTTGTGCGAAAAATATCTTTTTTTGCTTTTTTTTCAGTTGTTTTTAAAGATCGTTTTAGTACATAAGTAAACATTCACTAGCTAACATTTTTCGATATTTTCTGTTGTTGTCAAGAATTTCCTTTTTCGTCAGCAGTTCAGCATTTGTGAAAAATATACTATTTTTGTATAATCGGCACATCTTTTGCACTGAAGAGAAAATTTGACTAAATTAAACATTTGTATAGTATCACTTATACGTAGGCGTCGGATTATATGCACTATCTAAATGGCGTACACATACAGTATTAATGGTAAAATATGAAGTGCCAGCAATTTTTTTAAGAAAAGGAGCCGGTTGCTCCTGAAGCAAAAAAAAAACATGAAGTCACTAGGACTGGAATATTGTCCTTAAGAATAAAATGGCTGAACAATGCATTAATGATGAAAAAAGACTAAAATATGACCTAACCACCAAAAATGCTCAAATATTCACTAACGACCAATAAAGACTCAAATATACTTTATCTATATTTGAGGCAAATGCATATCACTGTGCTAGTTCAATACCATAACAAGTAAAAAAAAAGACTCTTGGGTGTCTATCTTCAGAAAACACCAATATTTTGACTTGTTATAGTATTAAGCTAGCACAGTGATATGTTTACTAAAATATGCCTCTACGTTGTTTATTTATAAGATAAGAAAGAATTCCAAACATCTCATTCATGACCTAACATATAAAGAATCGAATACTTTTCCTGTTGATTTTCTGTCAGTCAATTATGCATTCGTCTTTTTTCAAACCTCAAAAGAGGTCGCTTAAATTTACCATTGAAAAGCCAGGGAGCTTTGTTGATACACGATCGAGCAACATGTTGAGATTATTTTAGGATGGGATTCGTTAAACTAGGTTCATATTAAATGAGGGATAAAGGACGGATACCATTACAGATATTATTTCGGGGGTCCTTTACAAAATAATGATTCGTGAACGCTATCCCGGACAGTGATATTCACATAAAAATATCGTTAACCTCTCCCCTCTGAAGAGCAGAATTATTCTTGACCCGGTTCTGGTCGACGCGACGTTCACCCTCTCCCGTCCACATCATGTTCCGTATTGTTAAAGTTTTGAAGTATGCCTTCTTGAGCCGACAAAGCGATGTCAACGTCCAATGAATGAAGGGGGAGTGGAGACAGGGTAGCGTCTTAGGGTCTTATTTTATTTCAGCCTTTCGCTGTATCACAAAAGAAAGCACAGAAATCTGCAATCATTCACGTTATTCTTTAAAATGTATTATTTTGTTATTTTCAAATTTAAGTAATGCTTCTCTTTCTTGTGGCGCCAAAGGCGGGGAAGGCGAACCTGTGGCGCATGGACAGTTCGAATTGCTTGTAATAATATTAATATATGTTTTCGTAGAAAGCAATCACCCTGTGGTTTGACACTTAATAAAAAATAAATAATTACTTGGTAAAGAACCACAATTTTACTTTAATTTTTATGACCGACTGGTTTCGCTTAGCCTAAATATCTTCAGAGTACAATATTAAACCAAATTAAAGTACATAGTGTGAGGTTATATATATACTCATACATACAGAGGGAGAACACAGTATAAAATAAAATAAGAGAACAGTTAGAAAACAAAAGAATAACATTTAAATTATAATTAAGAATCAGAGAAAAAGAGACAGATAATATGAAATAAAAGAAGCGAAACGTAAACACGCTAAACGCGTACCCAACATTTGTACACGGTTGACATCTGTCACATGATAACAGATCGCTTATTCTTGTGTTCCACAGCTCGGCTGTGGAATGATTTTCCGTATTCCATGTTTTCTCCCATCTATAACACGGGACTATTCAAGAGCTTTTCCTCAAAATGACCTTCAACATAGCATCCCTAAAGATGACATAGACCCCAAGGGAAATATTTCCCTAGAACCTCATGTGAAAAAAGCCCTACAGTGTCCATCATGACAAAACTACACTTGGTAAATGTGGTTTCTTTAATGCCTAAGATTATTTCTATCAAGCGTCTTATCGGTGTTAAAAGTATTCAACACTCCAGGTGTTATGACATTATTCCTTGAAACCGTTTGCGTAATACCCTGGGAAATAATCCCTTTTCAAATTTAAAGTAGCTTTCAGCCAACGTTATGCTGGCTTTAGGTTTATTTAAATCCTATTATCGTATTGCAGGTTACAGGGGAAGCGTGCAAGTGCCACAACAAACAAAATACACTGTACAAATGCACTTCTGATTTAAAAAAATATTTCCTAGCTCGGGATTAATTTCTAGCGGTTAGCATTGAATGCCGGGTTCTCTGAATAAAGAAAAAATAATATAATTAATCATAAATTGCTGAAAGGTTTTCCAGGTATTGGAATACAATTCTTTAAATAAATCTCTAAGTTGGATAACAAAAACGAAATAAGTGTGAAAGCATATTTATGCAAGTAACATTTTAATTAATGAATTTATGAAGGAAATTCGACGGTGTTCTATTTATTATTGTGAATATTATTAATGGCGGGTATTATGGTTTTGGTCGAGTATCTAATGTTTTTTTTAGTAGAAACCTATTAATCTATAATACTCTAGACTAGTTATTCATATTGAATAATAATGAGGGATTAACCGTAGATTGAATAAGATTGATTAATAGTAATAATATTTGGATAATTTGTATAGCGTCGTTTTTGTGAAAAATCACCTCAAGGGTGCATTACAAATATTAATTCCCAAGTGCCTCTTATTACTAACTACATGTTATCTATGGCATATTTATATTATGTATAGAGATAATATACCGAAGCATACTTACCTGGCAGGTCACTTCGGAAAAACATAATTATTTTAGTTATTTCTAGTTTGAAAAAAGAAAGTTTTACACTCGAGAGGACATGTTATTGTCAAAGTTATAGTTGGTATTCACTAAAATTATTTTTGTTTTTTATTGTTTGCTTGTTATTTATTTAGTAAAATAGTTTGTTGTTTGAATGTTTTTTGCCCCAAAAATCTTTAGGAGGGAGTTGTTTTGGGAGAGATTAACGGAAAATTGTAAAAAGATAACTGGTAGTACATTCATGAAATACACTAAAGAAAAAAAGACTCAAAGACGCTCGCTGCACAAGTGTAGCCTTAAGATAATCCCCTTACTGATACCAGAGATAATATTTTGTTTTTTTTCTTCTCTAACTTCGATGTCATGTGAGCGCGCTTTCTGAAAACGGGACATTTTGGCGTCCGGAAGCTTTAATAATAATAATACTTAGCTAATTTATATAGCTCTATTTTTGTGAAATATCACCTCAAGGGCACTTTACAAAACTTTAAAGCTGTGGGTAAATTTACCATAAAACTATCTAAATACCTAAAGCTATAGCTGAAATAACCTTATTGATATTTACATATTAGCTAATTACATTTTTCGCGAGCTGTGAAAAATTGACGAACTTTTTGTTTAGCGGTATATCGAGAATTGTCCGACCAGTGCATGAAATACGAGTACTATTATACTGGTGAGTTTAGATGCTAACGGGTTAGCCTACCTGTGAAAGGCAATTCTGTTATTCTGTTTTGGATATGATTTTATGAAAATATGTGTTTTGAGTTTAGCTCTGAACTCCGTCGAGTCTTTTATTATTCTCAGATCATGTGGTAGTCTATTGCAAGCTTTGGACCTGACACTCCTGCAGCACGCTCTTCGAACTTTGGTGTGCGCTTTGGTTCCTTCAACCTTCCGATAGCCGATGATGTTGCCGGTCTAAGGGTTGACTGTCGCTAGTTGGAATCTTCAGGAATACACAGTTCAACGGGACAGGGACAACGGGACAGGGCACCAAACTCAGAGCAATAATATACAGGAGGGAACGCTTCTGTACTATCTGTGGTCAGTATTGATGTTTTTTGCCGGTCTCAGCTAGACCTGGGCGTGGTTAGGACTAGGGCTTGTGTATTTATACGTCCATTCATAGCACATGTCGACATAATGTTGTTAATTTGTATAACCACTTTTTCACAGTATTGTTATAAACAAAAATATAGCATATAACCTGAAAAACCGTCGAGTTATGTCCAGTTTAGTCGCACATCGAAACGTGTGGGCGGAGTCAACGGAGACGCGGGACACGAAGAACATCCTTACAATACTTTAAAGCGGTGTGATAATTTGGAAAAATTTGCTGTCTCTTTCTTCTGTACGTTCATGGTGTACGACGTAAAAACCCGGAGAAAGTGATCAATTCCAAATTTGTATAGGTTGGGTAGAAAAAAATAGCTTTATCTCCATACATCATCAATAGAATTGCATGTAACTTTAAGAATATAAAGACCCTAAAAACCCTTTACTGCTCATTAGTTTGCCCTCATCTAGAATATGCTAGTGTAATTTGGTCCCCTTTCTATACCGTTCATATTCATCATATTGAATCCGTACAACATCGCTTCTTACGCGGTATTGCGTGGAGATTAGGGCGAGAAAGAGGTGATTATTCATATGATGAAATTGAACTTATTGAAAATGTCTTTATTAGAAAAGCGCAGGAAACTTTGATTTAATTTTCATTTACAAAATCACTAATTGTTTTGTTGACTCACCTTGACGCAATTTATCCAGTTCAACATTCCTTGCCGTAGTCTCAGAAACAATGAATTGCTGTTCCTCAATCATCACAATACTAATTAAAGGTATAATTCTCCACTGTCCAGAATGTCAAGACTTGTTAACTCAAGCCATTGTCTTGAAATTTTTTCTAGCAGTCTAAATGATTTTTGTCATTCTTTACGACTCTACCAAAACTTTAGACTATGGCTTGAATGTTCTCTCTTATGTTTATTTTGTCCTATTTCTGTCATCGCTTCATTTATTATTATGTATGTGCTATTCCTTCTCTTTTGCTCTTTTTTCCATTTCGTGTTTTATATGTCTTTTTTGTAATTGGACTTTAGTCCGTTAATTTATAAATAAATATATTGTTACTCCAAGGTACCAAATGATAGGACAGACCCGTTCCAAACGGGACGTATGGTCACATTTGTATGTCAGTGAAATTTAATGTCAGTGGATAACTTATACAGCATTATCTCAACGATAGATAGATTTTGTGACGATAATCTGGATTATTACGGTGGGCCCCATTATTTTTGTCTGGAAATATAATATATGGTGTCACATTAAACACGAATATTATGAGGACGGTGATACTGAATTTACTGTCTCTGGTCGGGTGATATTATTATGTTTTATTATACCGAAGGATTTGTTACCGGATTTAGTGTGAGTGCAGATATTAGCAGTGGCGCGTCTTTTTATCCCGGGCGAAATTTCGGGGCCCGGGATAAAAAAACGTGAGAACGTAACTGTATTTTTTTAATTCTAATTATGTTTTCATTTACAAGCGTCTTGTCAAAATACTATTTAGGTAAGGTTTGAGTTCATATATTTCAGAAAAAAAATAAAAAATATTAGTATTCATAATAAATCATTATATGGTCACTGGAAAGGGCTTAAGCGACACTTTGGTCAAAAATGAGTAAAATATGCAGTTGCGATCAGTTTTTTTTCTGCATTGAATGCTCTCTGACTCTCATTTTTTTTTCTGAAGACAGTGGCGCTTGAGCCTTTAAAAAATATTTACCATTTAGGAGAAGGTTTGACTCTTGCTAACTTGACGATTTAATTTTTAATATACCAGCAGTGACTACCCGGCTGCGTCCGAAATTCAACTGTTTTGAAAAAAAAAAGACGAAAAGAAAAAACGCTGTGCTATATTATTCGCAGTTTGGTGGATATTTCAAAACTACATAGCTCCTTGATAGAATAGACGTCCAAGCTTTAAAAAGTTGCGACACGTAGAAATGCAAACGTTTTTTTAAGAATCTTAAAACCTAGGTGTAAGATTTGATACATAATCTTAGTTGGGTTGAACTATAATATAGGCCTACATGGCCGAGTGGCTCGACTATGAATCCAGAGGTCGCGGGTTCGAACCCGGCGTTCTCAAATAAATTATAATTAATCAATATGTGTTAATTGATACAAAATAAAATTTAGTATATTTGCGGCACGTTCCAGAGTGGTAGATACTCAAAGTATAGCCCTGGTGAAAGACCACCATTCAGAATTGAAACGTTGCTTGAAATGGCTTAAGCCGTGTTTGGTGACCAGATCTGAAAAGCCAGGTACTTCCAAACCTTCCCCTTCCTCATCTCCCTTATCTTCCCACTGCCTTTAGCCTCATAATGCCATAGTCTCACCGGCTCTAGACTGTTAAAATCAGTTGAGACATTCACGTAAAAAAAAATAAAGTGCGATATTCACGTAAAAAAAAATTAAAAAATATTCAGACATAAAATAATCTTGGAGTAACAGTATATGGAGAGAGAGTTAATTCTTTTGAACCAACCTATATACATTTTGTCAAATCACTTTCTCCGGGTTTTTACGTCGTACACCATGAACGTACAAAATAAAGAGACAGCAAATTTTAAGGATGTTCTTCGTGTCCCGCGTCTCCGTTGACTCCGCCTACACGTTTTGATATGCCACATAAATGGGCATAAGTCAACGGTTTTTTAGGTTATATGCTATATTTTTGTTTATAACAATACTGTGAAAAAGTGGTTATACGAATAAACAAAAATATTATGTCGACATGTGCTATAAATGGATGTAATAATACCCTAGCTCTAGTCCTAGTCTCAGGTCTAGCCGAGTCCGGCAAAAGCCATCAAAACTGACTACAGCAGCGCTCTCTCTTGTATTTTATTACTCTGAGTTTATAATCATGTTTTGCAAGTAGGAACCCCACCTTTTCTTTTCATTATAAATTTTCTTAATTAAGTTCTTATTTAGAATTCCATTCAGCCGCTTAACGTTTATTTTTTAAACCCTTCGTAACATATTATGCGCAATCATATATACCTACCCCTCTTAACTTATGTAACACACCCACACAAGTTCATGATAATTACACAATTAAATACCGCTTCGTTATTAATAATGAAGTGGTATTTCACTAAGCAATTATTACGAAATTAGTTCATTTGTAGATTGATGCCTTTACATTTACCTTTTCCTTAATCTTATTTCATTTATTTATTGCGTTTCTTTTTTATTCATTTTTTAACTGCTACTGTCTAGAGCTTTGAGTATTTAGAGTGGTATCTATCTAAGGCAGTGTAGTCAGTTTTTGATGATTTTTACCGGACTCAGCGACCTGGGCGTGGCTAAAACTAAGGTTAGGGTATTTATACATCCATTCATAGCACATATCACAAAGTTTTTGTTTATTCGTATAACCACTTTTTCACAGTATTGTTATCAACAAAAATATAGCATATAACCTAAAAAACCGTTTAGTTGCGTCAAGTTTAGTTGCATAAACTAAGATTTAATATTAAGTAGAAATTAAGATTTGTACAGCGCCCTTGAGGTGATTTTTCACAAAAATGGCGCTATACAAATTATCCAAATATTATTATTATTATTATAAAAAATGTGGGCGGAGTCCCGCGGTGACCGAGGAGTCCAAGATCATCGCGACAGTACATAGAAGCTGTGTATTATATTTGTTGTCTCTTTCTCTCTCATGGTGTACGACGTAAAAACCCGGAGAAAGTGATTTGTCGCAAGTTTGTATATGTTGGGTAAAAATAATTAGCTCTCTCTCCATACATTTTTACTCCAAGGTCTGGAACCAGTTGGACTATGCCATCCCCAATTAGTGTATGTTGTGAGGTTACGATTCTGAATGGTGGGCTTTCACCAGGGCGGTAGTTGGATAATCTACCAATCTGGAACGTGCCGCAAATATACTATATATTGTTTAACCGGTTTGTAGCTGAGTGGACAGACGCGTCGGGTTCCCATCCTGGCGTCGTGGGTTCAATACCTTCCCTCCACCATTGCACAAGCAACATCCGCTTATGATGGCAGTAGGAGTTTTTCAAATATCGTCAGGTTATTCGTAACCCGGGAATCTTTGTCTTTCTTGAAAAAATATATTATAATATGATGTGAAATAATACGAATTAATTAATAAAATTGATTTGTGCTCGCCGGGATTTGAACCAGCGACCTCTCGAATTTATAATTATAATAATAAAAATATAAAAATTTCGATTCGTAGTCGAGCGTTTTAACCACTCGACCACAGAGACCGTCTAATTGTTCCAGTCAAACAATTCTGATACTGTATTGTATAAATATTATATCATATATTATTGCATGAGTCAAACGTTAGGTATTGGATTTGAAACCTGATATAATATAATTATATTATATGATATAATTATTCGGAAAAAAAAAGATATAATAATAATGGTAAAATATGACGAATAACAGACCTTAGATCGTTGTCCTTGATAATTTGAAAGTTAAATCAATTATATAAATTATTTATGATAAAGCCTTTCAATGAAGAAGGTAATGGTCGATTCAATTTTCAATTTGAAACCTCACAAAGGGATTGTAGAATAATTACCTTTAATTACTATACTGCCCGGGGTATTTCCCCCTCTACCGTTGCGCCACTGTGTGTCTATATTTCTGTCGTTATTTTATTATAAAAATCGGATTCAGTTCAGCGATTTGGAGAAAGATTAGGTTCTTATGTGTTTTATTTCCGCTAGTAAGTTGTCGCGTTATCTTTAACTGAATTTTCCGATTAGTAAAATACTCAGAGCAATAATATACAAGAGAGAGCGCTGCTGTAGTTAGTTTTTATGAGGTTTGCCGGACTTTGCTGAACCTGGGCGTAGCTAGGTCTAGGGTTAGGGTGTTTATACATCCATTCATAGCACATGTCGGCATAATATTTTTGTTTATTCGTATAAACACTTTTTCATAGTATTATTTTAAACAAAAATATAGCATATAAGCTAATAAACCGTCGAGTTATGTTAATTTATTTTGCGTATCAAAACGTGTGGGCGGAGTCAATGGCGACGCTGGACACGAAGAACATTCTAACAATACTTTAAAGCGGTGTGCTAATTTGGGAGATTTTTTGTCTCTTTCTTTCTCATGGTGTACGACGTAAAAACCCGGAGAAAGTGATTTATCCCAAATTTGTATAGGTTGGGTAATAAAAATTAGCTCTATCTCCATATATTGTTACTTCAAGATTGAAGACTTTGAAACGTCATCAGTAGGACTCGGATTCTTGTCGCAAAAACAGGGCAGAGAAAATAATAACAACATTTCACGCCACTTTTAAGATTAGTATGTTCATAGTGTTTGAGAATGTCTAAACCTCTTAGAGTTTTTTTATAATTAGAAAATAAATTATAAACTCTTAGCTACACCTGAATATCCAGGTACTTTCCGACCTTCCTCTTCCCCATCTCCTTTCCTTTTCCAATACCTTCAGCAACACAACATACCCCAATTGGGGATGCCAACATCAGTTCCAAATGCGAAAAGTTCTCAAACTTCTCTTACGTACGTATTCACACAGGAAAATATTTAATGTTAATAATTACATTTGATACGGTCGATCACGGTCGTTTTTACGACTCGTTCTTATGTTCAACAACTCGGTTGTGCAACGATTTGCCGGCCCCTGTGTTTTCTCCCTCCTTCAACTTGAGCCTCATCGAGACCCTCCACACAGCATCTTCAAAGATGACATATGCTTCGAGGAAAATTATTACATACTGTGTGGAGTGTGGAGTTAGTGTAAAAAAAAGTTCTATTTAATGTGAACTTCCCGGGGGTTTCGAAGTCGAAATCTCTGGTATAGACCCAAGGATCTTACCGGTTTGCTATCGGTTTAGTCGTAGACTTACCAGTGAATCTTGAACCTTTTATATCAATGCCGCAAGATAATAAAACCCTACGCCGAATCAATAACGATGTCATGAAAGATAATAGGTCTTATTAACGATATCACGTGTCGGACATGGCTTTGATAGGTTTTATGACAAGCGAGTGGGAGATTCGGGAGGTTTTATTATCGTCGAATTCGTATACCATATACGGTTTTCGATTAAATTCGAAACTCGAATAATTTCGACATTTGAAAGTGTTTGATCGATTTCAGAGGTAAGGAAAGTTAGCTGTTAATTTGGCCACACGGACACGGCCA
This sequence comes from Drusus annulatus, assembly GCA_022651775.1. Taxonomy (NCBI): domain Eukaryota; kingdom Metazoa; phylum Arthropoda; class Insecta; order Trichoptera; family Limnephilidae; genus Drusus; species Drusus annulatus. Next base: position 129,280 of record JAGWCC010000499.1, on the reverse strand, counting down.
CAGCACATTTCTTTGTTGATATTAAATTATTATTTATTTATTTATAAACTTACGGACTAAAATTCAATTACAAAACACGAAATGGGAAAAAGAGCAACAGAGAAAGAACAGCACATACATAATTTAATTTTTTGTTTGTTTATTCTTGTTAAAATATTTTTAAAAACATGGGTTTGGTCCATGTCTGTCTCATTAGGATACATATCTGTGTCGAGACAGACGTAGAGTAAATTATATAATATTGAATGTTAAACATTAATAAAAGTAAAATAAAAAGTAAAAAGAAGAATAGAAATGAAAGATGAAATTAAATGAAAATTAGAATAAAGTTATTATTAAATGAAGCAATGACAAAATAGGATATAATATACATAAGAAAGAACATTCAAATCAAAACCATGGTCAATTCAAAGTTTTGGTTGAGTCGCAAAGAATGACAAAAATCATTTAGACTGCTACCAAAAATTTCAAGACCATGGCTTGAGTTAACAAGTCTCGACATTCTGAATACCCATAATTAGTAGAGTGATGATTGAGGAACAGCAATTAATTGTTTCTTAGGCCAGGCGCGCGCGGGTGACTTTTGTCACGGCAACTGTTTCGTCACTGTCACTGTATTCCAATCGAGCACGCGCACGGTGAGTGACTGTCGCCCGTCACCTTTTCATTCCAGCAATGGATTTCGAACAGGCGGATGAGTCACCGAATGACATTCTGCCACCCGTGCGCGAGCGCCAATACAAAAGTACACTCTACTGACGCGGTAACAGTTTCGTCACTCGAAAGTCGCCGGCCAGTGGGATTAAAAAGTCACCCTAATGTCACGTCGCTGCGTGCGCGGACCTCCATACTCTCCAATAGATTTGGAGACGGTGACAAAACTGTTATAAGCTAATAAACCGTGGCAAATGTCGCCCGTGCGCGCCTGGCCTAAGTTTACGGTAAGGAATGTTTGACTGGATGAGTTGCAACAAAAAAGTTAAGTCAATTATACAAATAGTAATTTTTAAAATGCAAATTCAATCTAAGTCTTTCCTACGCTTTTCTAATGAAGAATTTTTCAATTTCATCATAATATGGTAAATGAATAATCGCCTCATTCTCGCCCTAATCAAATTTATTTAACTAACCATCACGCCGTTTCCCCGGAGGGGTAGGCAGAGAGGACGAACCGCCATAACTATATAACTCTGTCTTGGCACACACTCCTTGCTTCATTCACATTCATGCACCGTCTCATACATACTCTTCTGTTATTTTGACTCTTCACAAGACCCGATTCAAGTATTTGATTTATTTGATCGTGCCATGTCTTTCTCGGGCGTTCTCGACTTCTTCTTCGATTCACTGGACAATTTCTTATTTGCGTTATTCAGTCCTCCATTAATGGAGTTTCCTACATTCACCTTTCATTCAATATCCTTATCAGCCTTTCCGGGTCTCGTAAACATACTTCTTAAATACACAAACTCATCCACTTGCTCCAAGTATTCATCATTGACAACTATATTGCACGCTGTTTGCGTACTCTCTCTTTCAAACACCATGACTTTGGACATACTTGCATTCCCATCATCAACTCAAATTTACTTATTTTTTTGTCAAAGAATGTCCGCGTTACCTCGTATCAAACGTTTTAGCCCTCGACGCTAGAGTAATATTTAAGACATTTCAGCGATTTTTCAGGAATTAATGAATCGTGGTTCATTATCCCGTGGAGGGCGAAACATTCTTCTCCCGAGACCGTAAAGTAAGAAGTAAGACGCAAAGAACCCTATTTCCCGACAAATGAGGTATTAATATTTTTAGTAGCGTCATATTTGGTGTGAGGACGTAAAATAAGAATAGGGGAGAAAATCACCCTCCGCCTAGGGAATTATTTGCTTTGACTAACATCGAGCTCTCCTGGTAACCTTCAAATGTATATCTTCGCTTTTATGTATTGAAAATAAATGATAAATGACACCAATGTTACCATGAATCAAACCAGGTAATAAAGAATGTTTATAAATATTTTTTTGTAGAAAGCAATTACTTTGTGATTTGACACATTTAATGAAATGAAAAAATACTTTGTACAAGAACACATATTTTATTTTAATTTTTATGACAGATGTTAGGTATATTTCCTGTAAACTCATAAAATTTCTCATTATTCCTTAATCACCTTCTCAGTTGACGTTTCGCCTCTTCCAATGCATATTATCTGTCTTTTTCAATCTGTTCCTTTGTTATACGTAATTTAAATGTTATTCTTTTGTTTTCTCACTGTTCTCTTATTTTATTTTATAATGTGTTATTCCTCTGTATGTATAACCGCACACTATGTATTTTTTTTAAGTTTAATTTTATTCCCTGATGATGGTTAGGTTTGGCGAAACCGGTCGGTCATTAAAATTTTTTAAAAATGTGCTCTAATGCAAAGTTTTTATTATTTTAGCTCAATAAATATGTCAAACAACAAAGTAATTGCTTTCTACGAAAATAGAAAAAATATTTATAAACTTTTAATTTTCAAACTTTAATAGTTATTTGGACCGTGAAGTGTTTAAAAGTGATGAGACTGAAATTGAAAGATGCTTTTAAAAGATAGCTTCTACAAAGAAACACTTGTCGAGATTAATTTAACACAAAATTACTTGAAGGTGTTCATGACAAGAAATTGATGAATAAAAATATCATGTATTACAGTTATGTGGATACATTATTATTATCCTAAATCTTATGCCAGCCGTTATTGTCACACACGATAATCGTCAAAAAAAAAAAACCAAATAATAATTATTTTTCGCTTATAGAAAATTCTGCAACACAATTCGGATCACGCTGCTGCACGATGAACTCACCATCTCCTTTTGGGCGTGTGTGTCTAAACTTAACTATTTTAGCAAGTGCAGTAATAAACCCGCGCTAGCTAGTTAGTTATTATTAGAACACAGATCAATGTGGATCAAATATCACCCATAAAATAGTGATGAATAAATCACATTTTCTAGCAAACAGAATTTCTACACAATAATATTGATAATTTAATGTTTTGTCGATAAAAAAATCTTAACAACACTCATTGTCCATTTCAAAGACATTATTGATAAGGTAAAAACTTATTCTTGTAATAAAACATTGCATTAATTGTTCATTGTATTGAACTTTATCATTGGTCAATGCTTCATCGATGAAGTCATTATGGGAGACATCGACCGATAATCTCCGGTTACAATAACCTCAAGATTTTTATAACCTGCGGTTACACTGCACCGAAATCGATATCATTGCATCACTCACAATAATTAGTGACTAACTAACAATCACGCAGTTTCTCCGAACGGTTAGGCAGAGTTTATAACAAATAATACCAATATATGTATAATAATAGCAAAGCAAAAATTAAGTCAAAGGCAAATTATCCAAATATTATTATTATTATTATTATTAGAGGACTGACTTACGGTATTTCATGGTTTTACCTCAGAAATTTCATTCCTACAGCATTTAGTATACTCTAGTTCTTCTTCCATCCTCACTGCCTCACATCAAGGTTGGTTTTAGCACTCCTCTGTAGTTACTCTTCTATTATCCGACTTTTAACCTGACCGGACTTCAGTATTTATTTAACTTGATCGCTCAATGTCTCTTCGGGCGTCCTAAACTTTTTATTCCATTCACCTCCCCTTCATATTATATTATGTCGATAATATGGGAAGTTGCTTGAAATATTATGTCGATAACAAGACCTTTATCATCAATGTTTCGTAGCCTACGAATGATGGTAAATCGCAGGCCCTTTTGTCGGATCCCTTAATGAAGGCGGTTCACCCTTCCGTTCCTTATAGTTCTATCGCTTATGGACTTCCGCCCGAAAACTTATTAGCAGCAGACAACACCCTCCCGCCATTATATTATTTATTAGACCTGCCAACCCTCGTGGAGAGGGTGCAAAGTAATTTAAAGTTTTGATCATTTTTACTTTATTTCGAGGCAGAGGCCGATGAACGCCTTTTTCACATGCATGAAATATGTGACACGCTTCCACTTAAGTAAATAATCGTGTTGAATTCCATTTTGTATGTGTTAATGGTAGATATTAAAGAGAATATCAAAAGCCGTCTGGAGGCTTTCAAATACTGTTTTTCCGTCGAATGTTAAGGAAGTGGTCCTGTCGTTGAAAACTCCGTTTTAACTTCTCGTACAGAAGCTTGCATCGTTCAAGGGAAAGAGGGTGAGGCTACAATGAAGTTATCAACGGTATACCTTTAATAGGAATAATAATAGTAATGTGACATGAACACTAACATCCTTAACGGCCTGAAGAACCAGTAGCAATATTTCACAAAAGGTTTTTTTTTACTTTGACTGCGATATTAATCTATATTGGAATTGATATAACCTCAGAGTAAGAATATATATGAAGAGGGAGCTAAATAATTTTACCCAACCTATACAAATTTACGACAAATCACTTTCTCCAGATTTTTACTTCGTAAACCGTAAGAGAGCAAGAGATAAGACAAGTTCTTACACAATATAGCACCGCTTTTAGGTATGTAAGGATGTTTTCCATCTCCCGCGTATCCGGCGACTCCGTTTTGTTAACTCAACGGTTTTATAGGTTATATCCTATATTTTTGTTTAAAACAATATTGTGAAAAAGTGGTTATACAAATAAACAAAAACATTATGTCGACATGTGCTATGACTGGATGTATAAATACCTTAACCCTAGCCCCGCCCGAGTCAGAAAAAAAATCATCAATCCTGACTACACTAGCGCTCCCTCCTAGTATATTGTTGGTCTGAGGATATAGCACTCAGTTAAAATCTTTTGATGAAATGTAGTTTATTAGTCCTTCGCCCACTCTTCTTCTTATGATGAATTTTGGTTTAGAGGGAATAAAATCTGTACTTTACGTAATAATATCAAACTAACTAACTATAATAGTTAATAAAGATACTCAGTTAAGCCTCTTATATATAATAACTGCTACGCTATTTCTTTTCAAGGATAGGCAAAGAAGATTGTTTGCTAACCGGTCTCAAACATATTATAATTTAAATAATAATATGTTTTGTTTAACCACTTTATTTAAATACATTTATACGTGGAAATATAATATAAGCAGCTTTATAATATATTATCGTGAAGAAGGTTAGGGTTTTAACCGAAACTAGTTGAAATACGAGTATGTATAACAATAGAGTGGTTTAAAACAAAAAATATTATTATTTGAATTATAATATCAGGCCACAGAGTGTCTGCTTTCTTTGAACAGTTAAACATATTAATACTATTATCATTAAAATTAACACGTCCGTATCTTGTTAATCGTGTAATATTTTTCTAGGATTATCCCAAAATCTTCTCACGACGAACGGTAAAGGGAATCAATATTTGAGTCGAGTCATGTAAATAGTCGCAATAACATAAGAGAATGTTTGAGATAATGTATGCGAAGAATGAAGCAAAGAGTTTGTTGGGACGGTGATGTGTGGCGTTTAATGTTTATTTTATTTTGCAAAACAGTTTTATACCAATTACAATGCAAACGCGATTAAAAAAACGCAAACAATTGTAATCATAATGATACAATTATAATACTGCATAATAAAGTTAAAACTGAATAGTTAGTTCTTGCTTAAACTTGTTGCAGCTCGTGTGAAAAATATCCAAATTTCTTGCGAGACAGTTAATTAACCTAGTAAGTTTTCCCAGGGGCATCACATTCGGTAAGTTAGTTCTGCACCTGGGAAGAAACAGAAGCCTTTGTTGGCGGCCTCGCGTGAAATTATCAGGGACATAAAATCCAATTTCCGCCAGGATGTCAGGTATTAATAATACACCGTTCAGGAGTTTATGAGCAAAAAGGCGCAAGCTATATCCCTCCTCGAACTAAGGCTGCAGATAATCAGAATGTTCTCTGCATACCCCTGCGAGAATGGCGTGATAGTTGAGCTTCCTCTATAAACCCTCGCACATTTATGGATTATTTAAATTTGCTCGGAGACGTTCATCAACCTCCTGTATTATGTGAATATTATATTATGTCACAAATTGTAGAAACCAAATTGTTTAAAGGTGGAAAATCATCATTTAATGCTGTTCACGTGAAATATATTAGTGAACGGAGGCTTGATGAGATTTGGGGAACTAAATATCTCAGTAATATGGTTGAAGGTACTTCCTTTGATCGTAGACTTGTCAAGATGAATGTTCGAACAAGTAAACGTGATATATCTCCAAGTGATATTATTTAATCTGCATTGTTTATTTTACGAGATTGGTTGAGTCAGTGCTCCATATTATTCAATATTACATTATGGAGACCGTCTGAAGGACGCCCGAACACGCCGCGTGATACATTTAATAATAAACAATGATTTAATTAGTTTATGTTCAATTAATCATAGAGCGATACCGCGTTGGTCGGGAATGAAGCGTTTTGAAAACATGTTATTATTAAGACTTTTTACTATCTGTAAACTTTGACGAACATAATTGCAAGTGTTCAGTCAACAATCGTACTTTTAAAATAATATATTTTTAAATTTCAATTCCACATAAGAGTTCCAATTGCTCACGACTGCTTGGAGGCAGTGGGACAATGACATCCCTAATCGGGATATTATGTAAGGCTGAAGGGAGTGGGGAAGTGAGGGAGATGGGGAAGAGAAAGATAGCGAAGTACCTGGCTATTGAGATCTGGTCACCAAACACGGCTAAAGCCAATTCAAGCAACTTTACGATTCTTAATGGTGGTCCTTCACCGGGGCGATACTTAGATTATCTACAATTCTGGAACGTGGCAAACTTACATTAAAAAAAAATTGAAAAGGATATTTTAATTTAATGCGATGCGAAAATAAATGGAAGAAGTCGAGGACGCCCGAGGAAGACATGGCACGATTAAGTAAATCAAATACTTGAATCGGGTCATGTGAAGAGTAAGAATAACAGAAGAGTATGTATGAGACGATTTATGAATATGAATGAAGCAAGGAGTGTGTGCCAAGACAGTTGTATGGCGGTCCGTCCTCTCAGCCTACCCCTGCGGGGAAACGGCGTGATAGTTAGTTAAGTTAGTTAGAGTTAAATATGTAGAGTTGTTATCTTTTGGTTCTGGTATCGTCTTGACTTCAATGACATGAGACTAGGTTAATTTTAAGCCGCCCTTCCCAGCATCAACTTTTCGTTTCTACCTTTGTGTGAGATGCAGTAGATCTTTTGCTTTAACCAAACACCTTTTGTGTCTACCTTTTAGTTTTAACCTTGTTTAAATAAAGCTGTGCTTCCCTTTACACTACAGTAAGACTACAAACAAAAGCATTGCCCACACTTCTCGTTTAGTTCCGCTTACTTTACGAGTGGTTTAAATTAAAACTTCGGATCAAACTTACAAGTTAGAAACACAAAGCTTGCACAACGGTTACGGCACTTATTTTCACATGAAACCACAGTTTACAAAAGCATAAAATTACACATGAAGCTTGGCCTAATATTTATGAAGGAAGATGAAAGACATCCTGTTACAGATTAATGTTTAAGGACATGAGTATAACAAGTGTGTTTGATCCGGAAACTGCGACAAACGCCGAATGCGTTTCAGTTTCGGATAAATTGTGAAATTATAGTGGACTGTAAAACGAATACTACTTAATGGAAGTTTCCATTGTATATTGTGGATAAAATGAGGATTTAATCCAATTTACTCACGGATGTGTCCTGCAAAGACGGCTTACTGCGACGAGCGATGGAAGGCGAATGGGGACGATGTCTCCCGGAGGCGGCTTACTGCGACGAACGATGGAAGACGAATGGGGCGAGTGCTGAAGCGTGAGGTCCCTCGATGTGCCGTTTTGAGTGTTTTTATGCCGATCGAGGGCGGCACCTGGCTGTGTGCTTATATGACTATTCACAGTGAAATCAAAAAGCAAATTGGCAGGATGGGTAGGATCTGGATGATAAGCAAAAGGTGAGAACCTAGCAAGTTGTCTATTTGAAATCCAACAAAGTGTTCAATAAGATCCTTAAAGCTGATGGTTCAGTTAGGCAGGGCATTTAGCAGGGGTGGAAAATATCTGACCACCACAAAGTGACTTATATTTCCCTTACAGGACGAAGGAGTGTGTAGAGATCTAAACTTAAATAACTGAACCTTGTGGAGGCAAACACCCATATAATAAAAAATAAGTATGAAATGTGTATTATCTATTGTTAACATTGCATCTTTTGACAATTCAGGGAGAAATTCAGGGAGACCGCAGGAGACTGGCAGGAGTAGAGGTGTTTCCTGAAGGCGGTCTAAACTCACCGTGGGTTGTAGCACAGATAAACTGTGGTTGATTTCAAGAGACCAATCAAATTTTACAATTGCAAAAGATCGAATGATTTAATTCGCTCATCAATGTCACCATGACGCTTCACCTTAAGGTGGGTGAGATTTAGTCTCCTCCAGAAATGTTCTCGACTATCTTTGGTCTTTAGCTGTACGCTTCCAGTCTTTATGCCTTCCCATACTTCTTCAATCTTCTTCCACAACGTCAGTCCACCTCTTGTTCCGTCTGCCTCTGGGTTGTTTCCAATAGGGCATCTACTTGTTTATAATTTTCGATGTCCTATCATGTCGTTCTTTCTACATGGCCAACATATTTGGGGATGCTAGGCGACGAGTCTTTTCAAGAACAAAATGGATTAACGTTTTTTTTTACGTGAATACCGCACAAGGGTCTCAACTGCTCCCAACCGTCTAGAGCCAGTGAGACCATGGTATCTCCAATAGGGGTATGTTGTGAGGCTGAAGGTAGTGGGTAGGGAAAGGTTGGGAAGTACCTGGGTATTCAGATCTGGTCTCCAAACACGGCTTAAGCCATTTCAAGTAACGTTTCAATTCTGAATGGTGGTGTTTCACCAGGGCGATACTACTGGAATGCGCCGTAAATATACTATATATTATTTTATATCAATTGAAAGTGTTATGCCACATATTAATTAATAAAATGTATTTGCGCACGCCGGGTTCGAACCCGCGACCTCTGGATTTGTAGTCGAGCGTCTTACCACTCGACCATGCAGGCCGTCGAATGGAGCCAGCTTGTTGGGAGGAAACAAAATAGCCAAAGCAAGTCGTTAGTTACGTAGCCAAGCTGAGAGCATTAATTTTCCTACGGACGAATGCTGCAACGTGCATTAGTGTATGAAAGCTGGATGCGTTTTGCATGTCTCTGGAATTTGCAACGGTATCAAAAGAATCAAGGCACTAGTACTTCGGAGCACCTTCCAATGAAAATCTGTTAAACAAACAAAGCGTTTCCACCTGTCGTGTTTCTTCCAAACAACGCATTTCATGCATTTAATCCGTTGAGTAACTTGTCTGACCATAACGAAACAATTTATTTATTTTTAAAATACAACAGCTGTAATGTAAACTAACGCGTTCAACGACAATCTTACCGATAAAAACCGCAATAAAACTCGTTTACTTGTTTACCTTTGATGTTATGCAGACCGGAACCAGATGTATAATAATATCGTTCTATTATGGCTGCGCCGGGTAGATGTTCATTTCAGCATGCGGCGACTGCAAGTTAGTGATGGCTAAACCGATACACGTCGATTATCGAAACGTTTTAAGAATCGAATAAGGTTTCGAAATTATTTCACCATACATTCTTGATTGGGATGTTTAATTTTGTTGAAAAACTATTGATGACTTTAAAAGTAGAGACATCAAAATACGGTAAATACTGGCATTGATAAATATGAGCTAATCGGTTATTACATATAATTACTTAAAACTAAAAACATTGTTGCATATACCATTCTTAATGATTTTTGTCATTCTTTACGATAATAATCTTTGAAGAATACAATTTATTATGTCTTAACATCATTGACTCTACCAAAATCTTGTGCAGGCTTTGACTTGAATGTTCTATGAAATGTGTATTTTTGTCTAATTTTCGTCATTGCTTCATTTAAATATTGTGTTTGTGCTGTTCTTTCTCTGTTGATTTTTTTTCTCATTTCTTCTTAAGCATTTTTTTGTAATTGGACAATGTTCCGTTAGTATTAAAATAAATGATACTTCTTGAATATATTATCGTGTAACTAGTTTCTGTCTAGCCTGAACATTCATCAGGACTGTATGAATATATGTATACTAATTAAATAACAGAATTTAAAAGAGTATGCCAAATATAATATTATAGAAATAATAATAATATTTGGATGATTTGTATAGCGCCGTTTTGTGAAAAATCACCTCAAGGGCGCTGTACTGATCTTATTTTCTATCATTACATATTAATTCCTAGTTTAAATAAGAAAATATACAGGAACATACTTACCTGGCAGGTCCCATCAGATAGACACACTTATTAACTTAAATTATGATTATGATTTTTTATTTATTTATTTTTATTTTTCCGATTCAGGGCATGGGAGCGAAATTAAAAAATGAACTTTCTGAGTTTGTCGTACAATACAGGATTTGGTTAAAACTTGAATATGTAAAGGTGATTCGTCGAGAGACAGATTCTTTTAATGAATTTAGGGATATGAGAGTCTGAAAAGGTAAGTTTTCAGTTTGGACCGAAATTCTGTTGGGCTCGTTATACATCTTAGTTCCGGAGGGAGTTTATTTCAAGCCTTCGGCCCCGAAACTCCGAAAGACGTAGAACATCAGCTTTGGTGGATGATAGATAGGAGTGTGAGAGTATGAGAAGAAGTAGGGAAGGAGAGAGGAAATATATCTAAAATTCGGCCACGCGACACGTTTAGTTGGCGATAGTAAATGCAATAAATTGGTGATACACAAAATATATTTTAATCTAAAATTATTACGTCTAACCACAAAGTCCTTGCTTCCCGTAAAAAAAAACATTGCGCTATAAATCATATTTTTTCAGTGGAATTCTACAACTAACTATCAATAATATAACAAATAAGCAGTGCCACAATCGAAATTTTTTTGATTTTATGGATTCTTTCGTAATCTTCTACTAACTAGCTGGGGCTTATACAAATACCCCTCATAATGTCTACCTAACTAGTACTACGGCTCATTAGGCCTTATTACTATTTAATTGACTGAATTATTAGTGAGTTCTTAAGGAAAAGATCTTTACTGGTATGAAATCTTTTTATGTAAAACAAAGATCTGACCGGTTTGTAGCTGAGTGGACAAACTCGTTGGATTCCCACCGGGCGTCGTAGGTTCAATTCCTCTGCCTGCCAAGTCCTCCATCATTGCACAAGCAACATCTTTCGCTTATTATGATAGCTGTAAATTTTTTTTTTCAAATTTTGTCAGTTTATTCGTGACCAAAAAATGTTTTGTCTTTCTTTAAAAAAAAATAACAATTAAACATTTTTACTGCATTAATTAAAAAGAATTTGAAACATTTCGATTAATGATCAATTTAAATACTTTTTGCAACATTGTTGTGATTTATTTGAATACATTTTGAACATTTCAATCACATGTTTCTTCTAATATTAATAATCTTTCACCAGCACTTAATAAACTTAAAACTTATTCTAAACATGTTTAAAATATAATTTGAAGGGTGCTTTACAAAGAAAGACAAACTTTTCAAGGTTACGAACAACCCGGCAAAATTGAAATTCCTTCAACTACTATAATTTTATTTTAAGTGTCAAATGTTGATTGTGCAATGATGGAAGACTTTGCTAACAGAAAAATCGAATCCACGACGTTCGGGTGGGAATCCGACGCCTTTGTCAACTCCGCTACTAACCGGTCTTAATCCGATTAATATTTATGATTCGTTTACTTTTCCTAATTTGTCGCAACATTTCTATAATTTGTTGACTCGGATGTAATGGATATCTCGATTGAAATGCACACCACTACTTCACACTCCAATTAATCAATCTTCGATTAATGTAGCAGCTTGCGAATGTTCTGCCGACATTTGTCTATATAAGGTCTGTTAGTGTGATCACTACCTGTATTAATTTATTTACGAATGTGTCCATGTCCTTAACGAGAGTATATCAAATTTAGCATGAAAAACATTAAATTTGTACAGCGTTTGCTATATGGAATTTTGTAGGTCAAAGCGACTATTTGCAGCTCAGCAAATTATATTCGTAGTGAACTATGGAGCTTTAAAATATCAATGTAATTGTCAAAAAAAGAAATAATAAAAAAACGGCGTAGTTAAAAGAAAAAAAGCGTCTTGCTGATGCATATTTTAAAGTTGTTTTAAGGAGAATAGAAAAAAATACGATTTAATTATGAAAACCTTTGCTAGTTAGAAGGCTGTTTTAACCGCTGAATAGATATTCAGTAGAAGTGTGATCTGTACAGATTTGATAGAAAATTGATGTCGTCAATATCACACAAGATCTTTCGACTCCTCGACCCCAGCCAGCCAATCTGATGTATTAATACGATAAGCGTGCGTCGTACATTGTTCGATCAATCGCCGTGTGGGGCGCTAGTGTAGAGTGGGTGGGATTTATTTGACAAAAGTTACTGCATTGTGCATTCCTAGTTAAATTGATTATGTTCTGACAGTATTTACTTTTATATTTACAGTATTTACTTATACTCCTTTGTCAAAAACGCTATTAATGTTTTTATAAAACGTTAGAGAAAATAACTTCTGTTCTGTAGGAAATACCGCACAAGAGTCCTAACTGCTCCCTACCGTCTAGAGCCAGTGAGAGTATGGCATCCCCAATTTGGGTATTTTGTAAGGTTGAAGGTAGTGGGGAGGGGAAGCAGATGGGGAATAGGAAGGTTAGTAACTTAGAATGGTACCAATCCAAGGCAGTGTAGTCAGTTTTTGATGATTTTCGCCGGACTCGGCAGACCTGAGCGTGGCTAGGATATTTATACATCCATTAATAGCACATGTCGACATAATGTTTTTGTTTATTCGTATAACCACCTTTTCACAGTATTGTTATCAACAAAAATATGGCATATAACCTAAAAAAACCTTTTAGTTGTGTCAAGTTTAGTCGCAAATGAAAACATGTGGGTGGAGTCTTTGGAGACGCGGGAGACCAAGATCATCCTTACAGTACATAAAAGCGGTGTGTTATTTTTGCTGTCACTTTCTCTCTCATGGTGTACGACCTAAAAACTAGGTTGGGTAAAAATAATTAGCTATCTCTCCATACATTGTTACTCCAAGGTTAGTAAGTACCTGGCTATTCAGATCTGGTCACCAATCACGGCTAAAGCCTTTTCAAGCAACGTTTCAATTCTGAATGGCGGTCTTTCACCAGGGCGATACCATGAGTATCTCCCACTCTGGAACATGCCGCAAATATACTTTATATTATTTTAAATGAATTAAATATGTTATGACACATATTGATTGAGTAAAATTTATTTCCGCACGCCGGGTTTGAACCCGCAACCACGCAGGCCGTCAAACGCCTATAATATATAGACTCTCACCACTCAACTAAAATGATTTATCAACGGAAATCATTTTCCTTTTAGTTCGGTTTTTTCGCCGAATGATTTCAACCGGGTGTCGCAATGATTTTGACCCAATTAACTTCAAATAAATTAAGTAATTAGCAATAATTATTATTTGCTCGTCAATTAACTACTTGATTACTCAGCAATTTATTTGTTTACTCTTGTTATTATGTTTATTTCGCGTCGAGGTTTGAAAACAGCAAGTTGCCATAATTTCATGAAAACTTATTCTTAAATGCTTTCTGTATTTGTCTTTGCTGTATCATTGTAACATATTTATGTGGTTGTACAAAAATTCATGTATGTCAAAGTAGTGCTAGAAAATCATTTACGTCAATTCTTTGAGAAATTGATATTTGAATGATGTGATTTGATATGACCGTATTAAAAATGTGGATATCCGGAAACGATGCAAGGCTGATGTGAGCGTAATGAATAGGATCAAAAAAAGGACGCTTAGATTGTTTGGGCATGTAGAGCGAATAAACGAAAAAAGGAGTGTGATAAGAATATATCATGCGAAAGTGAATGGAAGAAGAAGTCGAGGACGCCCGAGAAAGACATGGCACGATCAAGTAAATCAAATACTTGAATCGGGTCATGTGAAGAGTCAGAATAACAGAAGAGTATGTATGAGACGATGTATGAATGTAAATGAAGCAAGGAGTGTGTGCCAAGACAGAGTTATATGGCGTTCCGTCCTCTCTGCCTTCTCCCGCGGGGAAACGGCGTGATGGGTATTTAGTGAAGTAGTTAGATTTGATGTTTTATGTTGATATTAATTATTGAAACAATATAAACAATTTTCTGAAAAACTGAAAGTTAAAGCGTGCCAAGCATTTATACCAAACGTTTTGTGGCGCATTTATTGGCTAACGTAACTTTATTTTTATTTTTTTTTACATGAATACCGCATAAGAGTCTCAACTGCTCCCAACCGTCTGGAGCCAGTGAGACTATGGCATCCCCAAATAGGGAATGTTGTGAGGCTAAAGGTAGTGGGGAGGGGAAGGAGATAGAGAAGAGGAAAAGGAAGGTTGGGAAGTACCTGACTCTTCAGATCTGGTTACCAAACACGGCTAAAGCCATTTCAAGCAACGTTTCGATTCTGAATGGTGGTCTTTTACCTGGGCGACACTTAGAGTATCTACCACTCTGGAACGTGCCGCAAATATACTTTTTACTATTTTTATATGAATTAAATGTGTTGTGACACATATTAATTAAACAAAAGTTATTGGCGCACGCCGGGTTTGAACCCGCGACCTTTGGATTCGTAGTCGAGCGTCTTACCACTCGACCACGGAGGCCGTCATATGCTAAGCTAAACATGTAGTTTTTTTTTCATATAATTTGTTTGTATTTTGAAGTTTCCATTGGAATTAAAAGCTAGGCACGTTGACCAAAAACCTGATTGCAAACGCAGCACCAATGATTATTATTCCCCGACGTTCGTGCTGCGAAGTTGTCTTTACCTAACTACTTTCAATTATGTTCACAATATAGTTTTGATGTCGAGCTATGATCCTTTGAAGTTTTCAACGGTAACGACAACTAGCTACGTTCATTATTTAGGAAAATGATTTTTGAATGATAGTCATTTTTTAGAAAAGGGATGAATATTATATAGCTTCTACCCAAGAAGTGGTGCGTTTCTTCTCAGACTAAAAACATAAATGTAAGATGACTTCACATCACAGGATCAAAAGACACAAAAAACCGCAGGTTTTAGTTTGCAAGGTTTTTGCAGGTTTTAGTCATTCCTCACTAGTAAAGTTGTGAGATAAACAATGTTTTGAATACATTTATCACTTGCGTGATGTGTGGAAGAGATACGTGTGACAGCTTTACGTTTACGAGGATCGCAGATTGGTGATTGCTAATGGTTATCTAATTACATAATAAGGAGGTGTTGTAACCGAGTATTGATGCGATTTTACCAATATAAGTGCTTTAAAGATACGTTTATTATTATTACTTTTATTATTAAAGGAATGATCATAAGTGCTTTATCGAAGTAACGAATTTAATGGACCAGAGTGATAGCTAGTATCGCCTTGGTGAAAGACCACCATTCAAAATTGAAACGTTGCTAGAAATGGCTTTAGCCGTGTTTGGTGACCAGATCTGAATAGCCAGGTACTTGCAAACCTTCCTCTTCACCATTTCCTCCTCCCCCTCGCTATCTTCAACCTCACAACATACCCCAATTGGGGATGCTATAGTCTTACTGGCTCTAAACGGTTGAGAGCAGTTGCGACTCTTGTGCGTAATTCACTATATATATATATTTTTTTATGAGAATTTTTAGTCGAATTCGAGCTTGAATACGGTTTTGCTTGAAACAAAACGCGGGCAAAGCCGGGTACAAATGTCAGTTTATATGTACTCAAAAATATGGCCTTAAAAATATTTGATGTGATCAGTTATTAAAATCGCTTACTTAACCTTTTATAACCACAATCAAAATAAATACCCCATAAAGGTTAAGTACCGCCCCCCATAATAATTCCACGTCAATATTTACATTCGCACGCAAATGTTCCTAGGGTTTTATATTCGTCTCCCGGCCGCGGGACGGTTAAACTTGCTCAATTAAAATATTTGAAAGGTCGACGAAAACCTAGCGAGGGCATTACTTAGATTAATGAGCCGTAGAGGATGTCAGCACGGCGATTAAATATAATATCAACTATCAAATCATTTTTTAGTATTATAATATCTTACTGCGAAGCAATCCTGATTAGTTACAAAAACTCACTCTGGGACAAGGGAAATTTACATTACACAAGTTACAGTAAAAATACGAGCAAATAATGCAAGGCTGACGTAAGCGTGATGAACAAAATCAAGAAAGGAACGCTTAGATTGTTTGGGCATGTAGAGCGAATGATCGAGGAAAGGAGTGTGAAAAGAAAATATGACGCAAAAGTGAATGAAAGAAGAAGGCGGGGACGCCCGAGGAAGACATGGCACGATCAAGTGAATCAAATACTTGAACCAAGGCATGTGAAGAGTCAGAATAACAGAAGGGTACGAGTATATATGAGACGATGTATGAATCAAGGAGTGTGTGCCAAGACCGAGTTGTTCGGCGGTCCGTCCTCTCTGTCTACACCAGCAGGGAAACGGCGTGATGGTTAGTTGGTTAGTCAGTCAGAGTAATTTAATTTATACATTTACATAAAAAAATGGCGTGTTTATTAGTATATTATAAGAATTAAGAAGAGAAAAAACACCTTAATTATAAATAGGAACAAGAAAACATCAAAGAAGTTTAACTGTAATAAGCACAGGCCCAAAGTAGTAATTCACAAAAAAATAATATATTTTATAAAAATTAAGTATGTACGTATGTGTATATAAGACAATTAAAGAAAAGCAAACTAAATTTAGGACACTCGCTCTACAGATTTCATACAGTTCTCAGGAGACAGGGAACCGAATGAGAGAAATTATCAAAAAATAATATTTTCATACATTTCTGAAAATGAACCAATTTTCATACGAAAACACTTGTTAACAGTAATGTGTTCTTTTGTAAAGATTGGGGAATCAGTCAGCTTGCGTTAATTGAAAAATTCCTTACCGATATCTGTGCTTAATATTTCAACAGTTTAATCGATAATCGGAACCTCATAGATCATTATGGGAATCATGTTTCTGGTTGAAAATAGCTGCGTTTACCTAGAAATTTCAGACATTAAATAAATATGCCAATTTCATGACGCCAGAGCTCACCAATTGGTAGATTTTGCTGCTTCAGCACAAACAAACGAGTGTACTTCTGTGACTACTTTGTACTGTAAATAATAATAATATTATGGTTGAAAGCTCTGATTTAGAAAGCTCTGCCAGTTTCAATCTTTCTTTCTTCGTATAACGAAGGTTTCTTGTAGAACCAGGTTCTTACTTTCCCCTTACTACTTACAAACCCCACTTACTACTTACTTTATATATTTTTTATGGTAATGGCCTTAAACGCCTAAACAGCTGTCACTAGAACTAGCAGAACTAAATAATAATAAAAGCGAATTTATTTTCATTGAATTATTAAATAAATAATAAAGATTTCTACAAATTAAACACAAAAACAAATAGTAAAAAAAACTTGCTTTAACCTCTTTTTAAAGTAACGATTTCTCTGTTTATTTTTTGTGCTGACCCATTGTTACTTGTTTATATGGGCGCTGATTTACGGGTGGGTACAGAATATTAAGTGTATTTTTTGTAACTTAAATGGGGGTAAATTTAACCCCCGTATAGTCGCATACGGGTTGCATAACTTATGATGATGTGTGGGGTATTTTTTCAGTACCATGTTTAACGAAGCGTATTTTGACGCGTGCCTCGAATGGACAACCACAATAAATTCAGGTTATATTAATTTATGTTTACGTTGATGCATATTACAAACAGACCCTTGATAAAAAATCATCAATGGGAGCTATGATTTTAAAAGAGATATAAAACCCTGTATTATAGATCTATTGGTTAATTTATTTTTGAATAAGGAAAGTTTTTATTGGTATAAGGTTTTCTGGGTTAAAAGTCTTAAGTCACCTTATAATGCAGGTATGATATTTTGATAAATTTAATTTAATTTTAACAAGCGAAGCTAGTAGTCTACAATGGAGTGCTTATTATTACCCTGATGTATGGCAGTGAGGTATGGAACTGGCAGAGGAAGGATGAAAGAAGACTGAATGCTGTGGAAATGAGATCCCTGAGACGTATGTGCGGTAAAACCATGTATGACCCTGTTAAAAATGTGGATATCCGGAAAGAATGCAAGGCTGATGTAAGCGTAATGAAAAGGATCAAGAAAGGGACACTTAGATGGTTTGGGCATGTAGAGCGAATGAACGAAGAAAGGTGTGGAAAAAGAATATGTGAGATGCCCGAGGAAGACATGGCACGATCAAGTGAATTAAATACTTAAATCGGGCCACGTAAAAAGTCAGAATAACAGATGAGTATGAATGAGACGACGTATGAATGTGAACGAAGCAAGAAGTGTGTGCCAATACAGAGTTGTATGGCGGTTCATCCTCTCTGCCTACCCCTGCGGGGAAACGGCGTGATGGTTAGTTAGTTAGTTAATTTTAACAATAATAATTGTTGGATAATTTATAAAGCGCCATTTGGGTGAAATACCACTACAAGAGTCCTTAACCCTTCCTTACCTGAAAGTAAACATCAAACGCAGGATCTAAAAGGGGGTTGACGTAGTTACCCCATTTTATCTTGCTCATTAAAGCGTTCTCATGACATAATCCTGGGTTATTTGTTTTTGGTAATACTTAGAGAGAAGTCTATTCATAATATTTCATTAACTACTATCTAAGATATCGCACAAAACTCTCGTTCGGGGTTACATTAGAACCCCCCTTCGGAACGGGAGTGTTAACAAAGCTAAAAAAACTATGGCTTAAACTACCATAAAATTTTCTAAATACCTAAAACTATAGCTAGAATTACCTACCTTAGAAAAGCTTAAAGAAAACGCTTTTTAAAAATCATCATCTTTTTAAATACCTCATCGTTAATTATGTATATTTACATGTCGTGGGTTTTGAAAAAGTTTCGAACGTCTTGTATAGCAAGATTGCCTTAAGTAAATATTAGCATGAAAATGAAATAATAACTTTAATAACCACAGATTTTATTATATTTTTTTATGAATGACCGGCTTCGCTTAGCCCAAGCATCATCAGAGTACAAAATTATACCAAACATAGAATACAAAGTGTGCGGTATTATATACATACAGAGAAAGAACACAATATAAAATAAAAAATACTGATGCTTGGACTAAGCGAAACCAGTCGGTCTTAAAAATTAAAATAAAATCTGTTGTCTTATACAAAGCTATTATTTAATATTCATTAAATATGGCTTCGCTTAGCCTAAGGGTACAAAATTATACCAAACATAGAATACAAAGTATGCGGTATTATATACATACAGAGAAAGAACACAATATAAAATAAAAAATACTGATGCTTGGACTAAGCGAAACCGGTCGGTCTTAAAAATTAAAATAAAATCTGTTGTCTTATACAAAGCTATTATTTAATTTTCATTAAATATGTCAAACCACTAGTGATTTATTTCTATGAAAATATAAACCTTTGACACGTTTTAACTTATAAAAGTGTAGTATAAAACATTGGTATATAAATAAATAACACTTCTTTTTTTTGGATACGGTATTTTTTATGCTATACCAAAAAAAAAACGAGTCGTTTTGCCCGAGGTCAACGTTCTATGGTACTCAGTTTTTTGCATGGTGTTGTTTGGAGAGTGTAAATTGAGGAAGGTTGTTTAGTGCCTACTTGAATATTCAAAAACAGTTACTTAATTAACTTATTTATTGACAAGGGTGTATTTTACCCCCGAGAACGTGAAGGGTATTCCCTTCTGCCTTTTCACAGTCGAATAATGTAACAAAATGTATTTATTTTATCCAATCAGGGCTGAAACCTACCCTAAATCCAGGAACTCTCAGAATACAACCCTTAAATAAGTAACCAACCAACCCTGAAAAAATTGCGCACCTTTTTTTTCATGCATTAAATAATTTAAAAAAACAACCCTTAGTGTTATTATTATTATATTTACTTTTAAACATTAAAATTGATCAAAAAAACAACGATCCTTCTTGTCGTTATTTTTTGCTTACATTATAAATATAACTAGCGCAGACCCTTAAAAATCACAGAATATTATTTAAAAAAAATAGAATTAAAAAAACTGAAATAATAATTTTTGCTCTTTATTACCATGACCGAGATTCGAACCCCGGTCAACTGCTTGAAAGGCTACTACGATGACCATTACACCACCATCAATTGTAAGAATGGCGGTATAAGTTTATATGTACTGAAAATAAGAATTACGTTTTTTTAAATGAAAGAATGTTACGTATTCACATCACGTCACATTCGAAATTTAAAAGTACTTAAAGTTGATACTTGGATTTAACACAAGTGGTTAATAAAATATATTAGTTGCTTTAATCCACCCATTTCAAATATAATATAATAATTTCTACTAGAATACATTACAGGTGGTTACTTATTAGTTAGGTAGGGATTTGAAAAGATTCTCTTTTGAAATTTGATGATTTCAATTAATATCAATTCCAAATTTGAAAAGTTCACTCTCGTACGCATGTACATACTCACAAAGGAAATTATTATATTGTGTAATGAATAAATTAGCGATCAAAAGTGTTGATACCTGTGTATAAAATATGGACCCTTGGCCGTTTTGTTCTAATTCGAGGTTTAATCATTAAGTAATACACGGAATGAGTCATGCATATTAAAGGGGGATTTTTTAACCAATGTTCCTTACCATAATAACACTTATATTTGGATAATTTGTATGGCACCGTTTTTTTTTAAATCACCCTAGGGGAGCAGAGTTGTAAATATTCTAACATAGGTGCATCTGGGGGACACGCAAACGCGTGACCAGCATTCGTATGAGAGTGGGTCTCTTTCTTGTCTTCGAGAAGGTTTAACTCCGTCTATAACGTGGAGATTTTTAAAACCGTGGTTTACCCCTTCCTTTCCTTAAACGAATTCGCAAAGATACTATTATTCTACCGCGAAATATAATTTATATAGCGCCATTTGCGTGAAAAATCAGTTCAAAGGCACCTTAAGAGGATACGATAGATTTTTCAGTTTTTATGTTTTTTTTGCGCATTTTAAAAGTCGCCTGTATCTACAAAAGCAGTTCAAAAAAAGTTTTACTATAACACACATTAGATGTATGTATGCTTTATACCACCAAGTATATAAAAAATATTTAAAAAATATATTTTCTTACTTTATAACTCTTCATAAAAGAGCTGTTTTCAATGAATCGTTAATCGACCTCCAAACATTCTTCTTCTGTGGTTAAATGCGAATATTAAAAAAACATAAAAAAATATTTTCTAATAGAACATTTTTTGATCTATACCACGAAATATTTTTTAAATTTTATAAATGACTAAAAAACGATAAATATTATTTTTCAAAAACACGTAAATCAATGAACTTTGAACAGATTTTTATGTGCCAAAAAACTATAAAGTAAGTAAATAAAAAATACAGTTAAATAAAACAGTACTTTTTCTGTATAAATTGAAGAAGAAAAAAGTATTTAATTGGTAATTTGCTATTTTATTTAATACTTGAAAGATATAAAAGCGCTCGCATGAAATAATGTATTTCATAACGCGAGAATATCTCGCCGAGAACGGTCGTTTCCTGACGCGCTGTTGCGTAAAGTGGTGTGAATAAAGATGTATGTGTTGGTGCTTTAAATGTAATATGTATACCCCGGAAGAAACGAATTCAGACCTTTGATTTTGTTCCAACAATTTAAAGGAAATATGTCAAAAGGACACAGTCGGACATTTATGATTGTACCTTTTAACATATTCCTTTCTATGTAGCGCGTGTAAAACATCAAATAAAACAAAGCTGATAGGGCTGTGCAAATAGCTTGTTTATTATTACAATACCTGATGTATTTAAATGTATGTTTTTGGTCAAATTATATACTTGTACCTGAACTATGTATCATTTTGTAACACACATACACATATAAACATTTTCATTAAGTGTCTATTTTTGTCATCCATGACCAATGTTTGAATTTACTGGAAAAGTATGTGTGTTTTGTTACTTGCCACATTATTTATTTATAATAAATTAATTGATTTTTTGCGCACGTCGGGATTTGAACCGGCAACTCTGGATTTGTAGTCTTTACCCCTCGAAAACAGAGGCCGTCAACAAACTACCACACAATAAATAAATAAATCCTCACTCATTCAAAGAAGAGGATGATAATATTGTTGTATTATTTGTGTAATGATCGTAGCCATATCAAATTTGTAAGAATATTAAATATAATAATGTGGTTTATTGTAAGCAATAAGTTATGTGTTTTCATAATATTATATTAAAATGTTGTTTTCCATATCCACTTATTGTTTAAAAACCTTCCATAGACATAAAAATAAATAAATTTATTATCAATGGTGTTTTATATTGACATTTTGTGCCAGCCCTACCTACAAACTTTCTGCTAAACCCCGGGCGGTCACGTGGTCACACGCGATGCACGTGTTCTCGCAGTATTGCCAATTTATAAAAAAGATCCCATATCTTGGGAAAATTCTAATTATTTCTATTTGCAAATTATTTTTTTTGGTAGTATCTTTTATACGTGAAATAAATTAAAATATTAGACGTCTTCATTTCATTTTAAGTTAGCAGATTTTTATAGAACTTTGTTGACTATGTCTAATTTTGTAACTGTTAATTCGTGGTGGAATTCCATTTTAATGATTTAATAAAAACAATTTTCAACTTACTTCCACTTATTTAAATGTATAAATAAGTGGAAGAAAGTTAAAATTGTTTTTATTAAAACTTTGTTGACTTTATTGAGATAAGTATATTTTTAATTAAACATTGCCATAGATTTTAGTGTTAACTCCATAAAAAACATTATAATTTACCTCCCCAATCAAACTCATTGAAGCATGTAATTTATCCACCTGTATAAAAATATAAAATATATATTTTAGACAAAATAAGGAATATCAAGGGAAATTCCCCTAAATTATGGGGAAAAAGCAAACTGTGTGGAAACACGAAGACCGTTAATATTGGTTCGGGAATGTTCGTATTTACGAGCGGGTTATTGTGGGATAGTGTGCAATAAGTAACAATGTACAATGAACTTTTGATGGAATAGTTTACAAAATACGACGACAGTGACACACACGACAAAAATTATAACTATTTTAGCAAATCTTGATAATATCGTCTGCCCTCTCACACTCTTAAGTTTCTTCTTACGCAACGTCTTTCATATTTTAACACTTATCGTATTTCAACGCCGTGCGTCTTTCGAAACCTTTCACTTTTAACACTTTTCATGTTTTAGCATCTTTACTCTTTCAATGCCTTCCTCCTTTCAATGTTTTCGTCTTTCAACACCTTTCATTTTCAATGCTAATCGTATTTTAACGCATTTCGTCTTTCGAAGCCTTTCACTTTTAACGCTTTTCATGTATCAGCATCTTAACTCTTTCAATGCCTCCCGCCTTTCAATGTTTTCGTCTTTCAACACCTTTCATTTTCAATGCTTATCATATTTTAACGCATTTCGTCTTTCGAAGCCTTTCACTTTCAACGCTTTTCATGTGTCGGCATCTTTACCTTTTCAATGCCTTCCGCCTTTCAATATGTTCGTCTTTCAACGCCTTTAACTTTCAATGCCAATCGTATTTTAACGCATTTCGTTTTTCGAGGCCTTTCTATTTCAACGCTTTTCGTGTTTCTTTCGTTTTTCAATGCCTCTATTTTAAACGTCTTTCATCTTTCAATGCTTATCATAATATCAAAGTATTTTGTCTTTTGAAACCTTTAACATTCAACGCGTTTCATGTTTCGTCTTTCAATGTCTTTATTTTCAACGTCTTTCATCTTTCAATGCCTATTATAAAATTAACAATTTCGTATTTAGAAGCCTTTAACTTTCAACTCGTTTTATGTTTTATCTTTCAATACCTTTTTTTCAACGTCTTTCGCATTTTATTACCTTCCGTCTTTCAACGCCTGTTCATTTCGGTTCATTCTGTTCTCAATCTTTCTATAATTACTTTTTCTGTACCCACCGTTTGTTCATTAATAAAAGATAAGAAATCGATTTTCAGGTAGTATCTCAGTCAACGCCCGAGAGAAAATTAATTGTAGAAAATAATTATAAGATGTATTCCTCGGAGTAAGAACGGCATACGCGGAGTAACTAATTACATGATGAGGTTAATACGACATAATTATGTTAACGGGATGCGTAGGTAGTTGAGAAATTATTATGTGGGTACTGAATGTGGAATGGTGATACCTCCGTCATTAAAACTCATATGTGTAATTTTGTGTTGTTAAATTATTATCGATGCTTCTCGATGTTGATTTAAATAATTAACACTTTATATTATACATGACACAGCAGTTGATGGTCTCAATTAAATGCGTAGGTACTTGAATTTTGCAGTGTTGTTATTTTTCAAAAATGTTTTTTAAGTATATGGTATACGAGTTATGACACGTCTTGAATATTTTAACATTGATTCACTGAAAACTAGAGGGCAAATAACATATTTAATGTGTTTACATAAAATAATTCACGGTCATCTCGATACTTTAAAAAAAATATTTTATTGTTCTTCGAAAAATCATCATCCCGTTAAACTACAATGAAATAGTTTGTCAACAGGATATTGAATACAAGGTAAATATAGATGATCTTATCAATTATCAATATATAAAACATATTATTAAAATTCACACATCTTAAGAAATTATATACTATTACACCATACCATGATGCACTGTGCAGCATAATATAGTACAACAATACATCAATTTCTTTAGTACACATAATAGAAACGCCTAATATAAATTATTTCTACTTAGGAGCCATTTTTTCAGCATATATCTGACTCTTGTAAACAATTCACATTTTTTTATTTTGCTCGGTAACATGTTGAATAATTTAGGCACGTTATACTCCATGGTTCGCTGCCCGTATTTATTATAATATTTTGGTACAATCAAGCCGTCGTTTTTAGTGAACCGAGTATTGTGCTCATGTTCCGCTTTCTTCTTAAATTCAGAGTCCGATATATGCTGAAGCAATATCTTATACCATAGTAAGGCATGTACCGGTAAGATAGGTACATTCTGATACAGTCATGAAATGTTTCATCTCTGCGAGAATATGTGTGTTTTTAACTATTAATTTAACTAAAGAATTCTGAACCGATTGTAAATAATTTAAATTTGCATATTCGTAAAAAGCATTTACTTTGTGGCTTGCCATATTTATAAATAGAACACATACACTTTGTTTATGACCACTTTATTATTTAATATTATGTCTACCGGTTTCGTAAGTACCCTTCCATCATCAGGACAATATTGAAATTAACCTGAAATACAAAATGCTGAGATATATATACATGTATAGGAGTTGGAGTGAAAAGGAGAAGGGGTAATTGAGAGGATTATGGGAATAACCGAGCGGTTTATTGAAAAAAAAACTAGGATAGGACTATAAGATAAATTAATTTGATATAATCTTATATATATCTAACTTCTCTTCACTTAGTACCCGAAACTTGCCTACCCACATTAAACCCGCGTTCTATACAAATAACAGCATAGGTATATTATTGAAAAATGCTAAAGGTAGGGATAATAAATAAGGTCATTCTGGCATTTATAAAATTTCTTGTAATAATTGCCCTTCATATTATATAGGTAAGACATCTCGTAGTGTAAACATTAGAATAAGTGAACATCTAAGATGCTTAAAAAACAATAATTTTTCAGAGTTCGCCAATCACCTCATTACTACTAATCATAATTTTAATATGGATAAAGGTGTTAAAATTCTTCACCGTTGCCATAAAAAGATAAAATTAAATAACTTAGAAGCACTAGAAATCAGAAAATCATTAAACAATAAATGCAATATTTTAAACAATCAAATTAATTTATCTTATAGTCCTATCCTAGATATTTTTCCAATAAACCGCTCGGTTATTCCCATAATCCCCTCAATTACCCCTTCTCTTTCTCACTCCATCTCCTAAATATGTATATAAATCTCAGCATTTTGCATTTCAGGTTAATTTTAATATTGTCCTGATGATGGAAGGGTACTTCCGAAACCGGTAGACATAATATTAAATAATAAAGTGGTTATAAACAAAGTGTATGTGTTCTATTTATAAATTTAAATTTGTTTTGCTAAAATGTCCCCAAGT
This sequence comes from Drusus annulatus, assembly GCA_022651775.1. NCBI lineage: Eukaryota > Metazoa > Arthropoda > Insecta > Trichoptera > Limnephilidae > Drusus > Drusus annulatus. The sequence goes on along the minus strand of JAGWCC010000499.1, from coordinate 102,970 downwards.
GGTTATTCCATACCGTAAAGTTGATTCTGCGAGCGACAAGTAAATAATTCTCAATGTACTCACAGGAACAAAACATTTAATTTGTTCAATCTACCTACTATTGCCCGTAGCCTGTTTATTTATTTGGATGTCCCATTTAAAGTTGTAATCAACAGCCACTCCCAAATAAACATATTCATTTACCTGCTCAATACATTGGCACGTACATGACTACAAAATATTTTGATGAATACAAGTAAAGTCATGTGATGTTATTTTAGGCGCAACCGTAACTGTAGCATGTGGAGATCTAATGTGCATCAATCTGTTTTTTTTTTTTTTTTTTAATTATAATTTACTACAGTATGTCTTAGCAGTATTGAAATAAATGTACCTATTTTCTATTGTTTAAGACGCCATAGCACATTCCACCTGAGTACATTTAAAAATAATATTGCCTACTTTAGCCCTCTGTCTCAAATGTGCCGACTGTTTAATAGGATAGAGTGTGCTGAAATTGAAATAAATGTACCTATTTTCTATTGTTTAAGACGCCATAGCACATTCCACCTGAGTACATTTAAAAATAATATTGCCTACTTTAGCCCTCTGTCTCAAATGTGCCGACTGTTTAATAGGATAGAGTGTGCTGAAATTGAAATAAATGTACCTATTTTCTATTGTTTAAGACGCCATAGCACATTCCACCTGAGTACATTTAAAAATAATATTGCCTACTTTAGCCCTCTGTCTCAAATGTGCCGACTGTTTAATAGGATAGAGTGTGCTGATGTGGACATTTTTCTCAATGATTTGTACAGTTTCAGAAAAAATGTCCTGATACTGCTTAAAAATATGCAACATTGTTTTGGATAATTTTATAATTATATTGTGTATCTTTTTTGTCTATCTTTGTGTATCTTGCTTTTGTTATTATTATTACTTTTGTTTTGAATTATTTATTATTGATTGAGTTTTTGTAATTTTATATATGTATCCTTTGTATTTGTAATTTTTTTTTAACAATTATTTTACACAGAGTTTTTATAACTGGATTGTTTTCACGTAAGTAAGGACATCTGTTAAAACTCGGTATGAATAAATAAATAAGCGCCATTCAGGTAATTTCTCACAAAAATGACGCTATATATACTATAAATCAGCCAAGTAGAAAAAATAATGAGCTTTAATTGTAATTTATTAATTAATCAATGTGTAAATATCGATAAGGTAATTCTAACTATAGTTTTAGGTATTTAGATAGTTTTATGGTAAATTGAACGTAATTATGCAGAAATCGTCCAACCCCAAAATGATGAAACTGAGAAAAGGCGTTTGAAAATATGACCATAAAAAAACATTAATATGCGCTATCGGCATTTGTAAGTGAATATCGGTGTATTTTTTCATTATGAGCATTATTATTAATAGGTAATTTATAATATATCAATGTGTTTATTAAAAAAATATGTATTTCTTGTTTTATGTAACATTTTATAATGTTTTTAAACTTCAATTTAAGTATAATATCTGCAATGTGCGTTAGTAAAAAAATGATTACCAAAAATCTATTGCATTTGAAGCTTGGATTGTTGCAGCACATATAAATCTCGTATTTATCTATAGGAAAATACGTAACACTTGATTTTGGCAAATTGTGGGTTGTATGCTTTCTGCATAACTACGTCCGATTGGGTCATAGTTCTAAGTCTTGTAGAGCGTCCCGGAGTTGATAACCGTGTTAATTAGCCAAGTATTATTATTATTAATTATTAACTGTGATTAGAAGCCCATTTTGACAGCCCTGAACTATTAAACTTGAATTCATTTCATGTTCCTAGCAAGACGTTTACAAGGCAGTACCTACCGTACTATTGTAGCAATTCTGCTTCAACCTCACAATTCAACACGCCTATGCGACGAATGCAACAGCTAGGAAATACATACTCCAATGTCGCTGATATATTTAAAACGTCAATATCAAACTATAAGTCTAATTTAGTACAGTTGTTGTCATCTGGCAGAGTTAAACTAATAGTTGGACCTGTTATTTAATATTATTTTTTTTCTTTTGTTTTACAATATTTTTTAACCTGTTATTTATTAAATGTTGTTGGTTATTTTCATCTACAATATTTTGTATCTGCTGTTCAATACTCTTTTTTTTATTTTATATTTATTTTATTATTTATATATTTTTTTTTTGCACTAATGAGGTTATCGTTTTAAAAAAATAAAAATGTTAACATTTGTATTAAAGCCTATAACGAGCGTAAATAAAAAAATATTGCATTTGATTTTTATCTAGTATGTTTATAAGCCTAGAAATAATAAAGTTACTGTCCTGTAAACAATCTTCATAAAGATTTTTTTACGTTTATGCCTGAGCTTAACAGAATAAAATAAAACTTGCTTTTTGGCGATGTTTTTTTGCCAAAATCGAAACACGTGACCGGCATCAAGTGGCAATTTCAACCTTATCGTCACCAGCGTAAGGAGTGCGTGATTTCATCCGAGTTGCTCGATTAGATCGCCTCAATACGCGTACTGCTGGTAGCTCCATTGTAACCTCTCTCTCTTTCTCATAAACGGCAGATGTACTAGAAAGAGAGGTACACTGTACAATGACAGGGTGTGGCAGAAATAAATTATGTTTTTTTTTTCATTATAAATTTAAGTCGGTACTTTGAAACCACTGGGTGCGGGTTATTGTGTTAAAGGTGTTGTCATCAGAAATATATCAAACTTTTTAATTAATGAAGGTGTTTGCCTAATAAGGTGGAGTAATGAATTATTAAAAATTATATTAAATTAAATTATTATTTTGTATGTTCACATTCTCACCGACCATATTTTACCTTCACTTTAAAGCAGAACATAAATCTGTTTATTTAAAAAAATTATTCTGGCCACATGAAATTTGCAAAGACTTAAATGTTAAGATTTTTTAAGGCAATTAAATTATTATTACCAACTCGTAAGATGATATCTATAATGAGCTACGTAGTTTTGAAATATTCATGTAATTTTTAATTATTTCAAATTTTGAAAATCGTGGTGAAATTAATTTTAATATAAATTTACGATGTTTAGCAAAACCTTTAAAACTTATTTCTCATTCCTCCCTCCACTACCTTCAGCCTTACAATATACTCCAATTGGAAATGCCATAGTCCCACTGGCTCCAGAAGGTTGGGACTCTTATGCGTTTACTTGTCGTTATTCATTAGATGCATTGTATTGTGTATGTGCAGTGTATTATAAGGAGTTAATTCTATATTCAGTTGTGTGAGTGGAAGACGATAAGTGTAGTTGATTATGTGATCGTGTTTCTTGCTGGTACCATATACATGGCCTGTTCAAAAGAAAAGGTGAATTTTGAATTTTCGCGGGCTGTGTACATTCGATTATCGTTTTTTTTTGTTTGTTATGTTGGTACAGCATTATCAGCCATTTTGGATTAGTGGTTTGTTTTTGACAGCTGGAAAGGTTAGTCACGTTTTTGTGTGTTCTTCAATTTTTTACTTTTGAAAAAAAAATGGATCAAAGAATAAAATCCATGTTTTTTTTTCCACAACTCCAGGACGCTCATCGTCATTAACATCTTCTCGGCCTTCTGTAAAGTGCTTGTACCACTTATAAACACTTTTTTGAGACAAAGTAGACTCGCCGAACTCGCACTTTATTCCATTTTTAACGCAAAATTTAATACATTTTCTCATACAAAATGGCTGACAATGCTAACATATGATAAACATATGTGTACCAACATAACAAAACAAAGAAAATCGAAAATCGAATATACACAGCCCGCGAAAATTCAAAATTCACCTTTTCTTTTGAACAGGCCTCGTATGTCGGAATTAAAGGCTGGTTCAATGTTGGTGTGTGACGAGTATTGAATTGTTTGTAATATGGCAGTTGTAATGTTGTATTCTGGAGGAATCGTAAAAGAAAGAACTCAATTATTATTGTTTTTCAACATTTCTGTTTTTCAAAATGTTATATTTATTTACGCCCGTTATAGGTTTTTACACACATGTTAACATAAATAACCTCATTAGTGCACAAAATTGTGTAAAATAAAAAAAAGACTATTGAATAGCAGATACAAAAAAATATTGTAAAAGAAAAGAAAAAAATAATATTAAGTAACAGGTCCAACTGTTAGTTTAGCTCTGCCAGATGACAACACTGTACTAAATTAGACTTATAGTTTGATATTGACGTGTTAAATATATCTGCGACATCGGAGTATGTGTTTCCCAGCTGTTGCATTCGTCGCATAGGCGTGTTGAATTGTGAGGTTGAAGCAGAATTGCTACAATAGTACGATAGGTACTGAAACGAAATCAAGTTTATAGTTCAGGGCTGTCAATCATTGAATTTATAATTTTGCATAAGCACATCAAGTCGGTAATTATTCTCCGTTCAGACAATCTCAATAAATTATGTTGTAATATATTGTATTATATTGTAATTAATAAATAAATAATAATAATTAAAAGGGCTTGATTTCTTTCAATTGCTTCTTAGCTGAGGTCCATCCAAGAGTTATTTATATCAATGCATAAAACATTTGTGAAAATATTTAAACCATCGCATCGTTACGTATTGATCCAAATTAACTTCTGAATTTATCTACGAGTAACTGTAAATACACATTCATCATAATGCTACCATTTGAATTTGGAACGAAAGTAAACTTTTGATGTATCCACCTGGCAACCTACAACGTCTGGCGTTTACCTCTTTGTTCATTGAATTGGCCTGTGCCATGCAAACCAATAAAAGACTGATACCTGGCAATTACCCCGGGGTCAGGGGTACAGAACCTTATCGCAAAGTACTTAATTACATTTTAATGACTGCCGCGTACGCAGGTACTCTGGAATTAACATTCAATAGATAACATTGAAGGCGTTAAAACGGGGTGAAAATGAATGCGCATTAAATTGGTTTCTGCATTAATTATTTATGGGGGCTACGCTTGTGGAATGGTTTTATTTTTATTATAACATTAGTTTATAATAAATTAGTTTGCTATCACGGTGTTGAGCGAGTTTTAACGGACCTTGCAGCTGTCTTGAAATACATTCATAAATATAAATAATACGGCGTTAATCTTTCCGTATCTGAAGTAAAAATCAAATGTGCGATCCGAAGAATTTTATATTGCTTATCAGAGCGTTTTTATGACATAATTTTAGGTAATACCTAGAGAAAAGTACATTGAAAATATTTTAGTAATTTTAATCTAAGATATTGACATTAGAACCCGCCACGGATGGGAGTGTAAACGGCCCTTAAAAATTCACTGAAAAACTAACTAACTAAGAAAACATCACGCCGTTTCTCCGCAGGGGTAGGCAGAGAGGATGAACCACCATACAACTCTGTCTTAGCACACATTCCCTTATCATTCCATTCATACATACATATTCTGACTCTTCACATGACCTGATTCAAGTATTTGATTCACTTGATCGTACCATGTCTTCCTCGGGCGTCTCCGACTTCTTCCATTTTCTTTCGCGTCATATATTCTTTTCACACTCCTTTCTTCGTTCATTCGCTCTACATGCCCAAACCATCTAAGTGTCCCTTTCTTGATCCTATTCATTACGCTTACATCAGCCTTGCATTCTTTCCGGATATCCACATTTTTAACACGTTCCACGAAAAAATATTGCGGAATATATTATTTAATTGATCATTTAAGATATAAATCGTTCAAAAAATTGAAATACTACTCTGCCACCCTAACAATATATATTTTTCTATTAATTACTATGTTCTAATTTATTTTCTCTAAATACCTTAATTTTTAATGATCCTTTTAAAATTTACCCAATTTAGTCGTCTTAAATGTTCTTTGTAAGGTATTTGGCGAATATTAATAAGAATATGGAAATTCTTAGAAAAATATGTTAGCAGAGATGTTTTTCAGATTTTATTGCGATTTATGGCTTAAATGACATCCAGGTTTATATTGATGGAAAGCAAAGTAGAGGAAGATGTCGCATCTCGGGACTTCCATACCTAGGTGACTGATACAAGTATAGATATGCACAACGGAACTTTACTGGTTAATTCAACACCCTATAAATTAGTTATGACAATATGTTTTGTACAACTGTATGTTTCCCAGAACAAAAAAAAGTGCTTCTGAGTAATTCCAAATTGCTTGCTGCAGTGTATTAATTGCCGGGAAGATGGCTAACCTCAGATAGGAAAGGGCACCAGAAAAAGAATTAGTTTTCGACGCCGCGGCAAGACTTATCACCGGCGTATCAAAATATTCCAAATTTCAGAGTAGTTCAATAATCTTCACTGGCTTAAATGTCCCGAAAGAATCCAGTCCAATCTTTGCTGGATGATATTTAAGTCAATGAACGGAACTATCTATTGAAACTGTGTATTCCTGAAGATTCTAATTCGCGACAGTCAACCCTTAGACCGGCAACGTCATCGGCTATCGGAAGGTGGAAGGAACCAAAGCACACACCAGACACTAAGTTCGGAGAGCGTGCTGCAGGAGCGTCAAGTCCTAAAGCCTGGAATAGACTACCACATGATCCGAGAATAACCAAAGACTCGACGTAGATCAGAGCTTATCATATCCATAAACAACAGAATTGCCCTAATTTGCAAAGCTAGGCTAGCATCTAAACTCACCAGTATAATAGTATTTCATGCACTGGTCGAAAAACTCTCGATCTACTGCCAAACAAAAAGTCCAAAGTTTTTTCACAGCCAATAACTAAATATCAATAACTTAAAGGTCATTCTAGCTATAGTTTTAGGTATTTCGATACTTTTATTGAGGTGGTATTTCACAAAAGTGACCAAATTAACTAGCCAAATAATATTATTATTATGCATGGCTGCATTTACTTCAAACCAATCAAGCTCAATTTACAGACGGAATAAAATTATGTAGCGTATCTCCATGGCAAAATAAATATCCCGAGTAAGCCTGAAAGTGTGTAGGTTTGATTAAATATGTTTAAATTAATTTAATTTAACTTTCGTTCAAAATATCGATCGTTTTTCAAAGTGGGAATTTGGTTAAAACAATTCTAAGAACAAAAGCGTTTAGTTGATGGAATCCATTTAAAATATGCTTTAGACGGCAAGACAAAGGAAGTTAAACCAGAAAGTTCTCAAAATGTATGGTAGTTACCTATTTCTTATCTTTAATTCGCATTTGCCAAGGCACTGTCAAATAAATTAATTGTGTGGATAATGGATTATCTCTCGATTCAATGTTGTTGTTTTTTTTTGTTAAATTGAAAGATTGAAAAAGAATAACTAGTGAAAAGTATCATTCGTTATTCTATTTAAAAAAAACTCTAGATTTAGATTTATTAGTTAAAGTTTGTAAATATTGGCTAATAATAAAAATTGCTTGCAGCTTTTCACTGCTTTTAGTTTTATGGATTAATACTTATATTTAGCCTATAGATACGTACGTACTAAGCATTCGTGGTGTAGACATTTTGTGATTTTCCCGTGTCAAGGAACTATTAGAACTGAAGTAGGAAAATATAGATTCTCTTTGTATGATAACTCCGATTTCATCAGAGAATACAGCGGGATTGCATGCGAGAAGGTTCGATTTTTTTTTATTAGGAGGGTAGCTGCTTTATTGCCTTCACACGCTAAGCCTCTGGCCTTCGAGGGTTGAACGCCACGATTCTAAATCTACCACGAAATCAACCCAATAGTGAATAATATCCTGTAATTTCGACGATTATTTGTGATTTTGTTTTTATGTTAGAAATAAGCTGATTCCCGCGTCAAGTGGATCCATTATTTTTATTGATAGATTCCGTAAATCATAAAAAATGGAAATAATTCCTGGAATTATTTTTGATTTTTTAATGATTACTGCGAATAGAACACATCTTTGCCTCAATTCGAAATGAACAATAATTCAAAAAAATAATCTTTTTATAGGGCTGATGTAAAGTAATGCATGGGATTAAGAAAGGGACGCTTAGATGTTTTGTGCACGTCGAGCGAATTAACGAAGAAAGGTGTGTGAAAAGAATATATGACATTATTAATCATGAAACAGAATTTTTTTTATTTAGCTCTATAGCGCAAACGCGCTACACAATGGAGTGATTATACCAACCCTAATAAATGGCAGTGAGTCAAGGAATTGGCAGAGAAAGGATGAAAGTAGATTACGTATGACAGTGTTCAAAATGTAATCCGGAAAGAATGCAAGGCTGATGTACGCGTAATGAATAGGATTAAGGAAGGCACGCTTAGATGGTTTTGGCATGTAGAGTGGATGAATTAAGAAAGGGGTGTAAAAATAATATATGACGCAAATAGTTAGTGGAAGAAGAAGTCGGGGACGCCCAAGGAAGACATGGCACGATCAAGTGAATCAAACACTTGAGTCGGGCCATGTCAAGAGTCAGAATAACAAAACAATATGTGTGAGACGATGTATGAATGTGTATGAAGGAAGGAGTGTGTGCCAAAACAAAGTTATATGGCAGTCCGTTCTCTCTGCCTACCCCTGCGGGGAAACAGCGTAATGGTTCGTGATAGTGAGTTTTTTTTTCTTCTAAAAATTAACAAATTATCAGGCGTGTAAAAAGCTTTGTTCAGTCAAATTTCATACTTATGAATGTATTTTTATAGTTTTTTATACATTGTTATTTTAGATTAAAAGCTTTACATTTAAAATAAAATATACCCTCCATGCTTTTAACGAGTTTTTTTTTGTAAAATTAACAGCAAATCAACAAGCAATAAATATATAATAATATATACCATTCAGAATTGAAACGTTACTTGAGATAGCTTAAGCCGTGTTTGGTGACCAGATCTGAATAGCCAGGTACTTTCCAACAATCCCCTCCCCCATCTACTTCCCCTCCCCGCTACCTTCAGCCTCACAACATACCTTGATTGGGAATGCCATAGTCCCGCTGGCTCTAGACGGTTGAAAGGAGTTGGAGACTCTTGTTGGGTAAAAGCCAGGGAATTCCCAACCTTCCTCTTCCCCATCAATTGTAGCGTTGTTACGATGTAAAATGTATGTATATTTGTATCGTATCCACCGTCTTTAATAATAGGATTTAGTGCCTTGCAACTTTACCTACTGTCAATGTATCTTATATGGTATCAAGAGAGTTTTACGGTCAGTATCTGTTGCGTCATCTAACATTGTGCAACAAATATCATCATTTTTTTAAATACTATTCTACTTGTACTCACTGTCCTCCTTACCTTACCTCAGAACAGGTTCTTATGACCTAGTGCGGTAGGTAATGTAAGAAACAAAAAGTTAATAAATAAACAGTAAATATCTCCTTCCCCCCCCCACTACCTCCAGCCTCACAACATATTCCAATTAGGGATGCCATAGTCTCACCGCCTCTAGACAGTTGGGACTCTTGTGCGGTATAAACTATAAAAAAATTCCTTTTTGAAAAAAATTACGACGGAATACAACTTAAATAATATAATTTCGTTAAACTTGAATGCCAATATGCGAAATAGATTTAGCGACCCGAAGAAGCGAATAATTTAACCATTTGTTATAACTTCCGTTTCAGAATTCCGCCAAAAATCGTGTTGCGATAGGTTTTCGGACACAAATGATTAATCTTTATATAATGCACTGAATAGATTCATTCGTGTCATGGGAAAGAATTTATCCATCCGGCATATTTCATTCACGTCACTTTTTAAACGACAAGTACTTAAACAAAAGTTGACAAGTTTTTTGTTATAGTTCAATTGTTAAAGAAGCTAAGGTTATTTACTTCCTTTTGCCTCTTCCCTGTCGATATGGCTTTTTTGTTTCGGATATCGTGATTACCAGCAATTTTCCATTTCATGTAAGGACATGATTTATAGTTTCCGTTTCAGAATATGATGATGAATGTTAGTAAGTCCAAAGTCATGGTGTTTGAAAGAGAGAGAGTACGCAAACAGCGTGCAATATAGTTGTAAAAGATGAATACTTGGAGCAAGTGGATGAGTTTGTGTATTTAGGAAGAATGTTTACGAGAGACGGAAAGGCTGATAAGGATATTTAAAGAAGGGTGAATGCAGGAAACTCCATTAATGAAGGGCTTAACGCTGTGGGCGCAAATAAGAAATCGTCCAAAGAAGCGAAGTTAGCAGTCCACAATAGAGTGCGTATATCAACCCTGATGTATGGCAGTGTGGCATAGAATGATGAAAGTAGACTGAATGACTTTCAGAGGAAGGATGAAAGTAGACTGAATGCTGTGTAAATGAGATCCCTGAGACATATATGCGGTAAAACCATGTATGACTGTTTTAAAAATGTGGGCATCCGGAAAGAATGCTAGGCTGATGTGAGCGTAATGAATAGGATAAAGAAAGGAACGCTTAGATGGTTTGGGCATGTAGAGCGAAGGTTATGTAAAGAGTCAGAAAAACAGAAGAGTATGTATGAGACGATGTATGAATGTGAATGAAGCAAGGTGTGTGTGCCAATACAGAGTTGTATGGCAGTCCGTCCTCTCTTCCTTAGTTAGTTAGAAAATAGGTTTATTTGTATCTTAAACGATACGAAGGTTACTGCCGCCCTTCCATCTATTCCAGGTATTCCCAAAGTGGGTGGTTTCCCCACCCACACATCAGGGCGGTGGTGGCCTCAGGAACAACAGGGGGCATTATAAAGCAGTAAGGGGGCGGCGAGGGCAATATGAAAGTCTGTTATTTGGGAATAGTATTGAAAACTATTTATACTATTTAATTGATGTTGAAAAACCATGTACAATGTGGTTTTGGAACGGGGTAGGCCAGTAAGGACACATTTAAAAACTATAAAAACAAAAAAGTAAACAATAAATAAATTCGGAAGAATAGCCGTTATTTCAACGGAAGCTGCTCTGAAGAAGACACTAATATTTACTAACTAATTCAATGTGAAGCGCACTTAATATGAGCTATCTTAAAACTGAGCTGTATAAATTCACTGTTAGTTCGAAACTTTGAATTTGGTAATTTTAGCTATAACTTTATGTATTTCGATATTTTTTTTGGTAAATGTAGCCATTGTCTTTTAGTATTGTGAAGCGCCCTAAGGTGAAATTTCACAAAAATGGCGCTAATTAAATACTCCAAGTATTGTCCGGTTTGTATCTGAGTGGACAACGCGTTGGGTTCCCGCCCGGGCGTCGTGGGTTCAATTCCTCTTCTAGCTAAGTGCTCCATCATTGCACAAGCCACATGTTCCGCTTATTATTATGGCAGTAGGAGTTTTTCAAATATTGTCAGGATATTCGTAACCCGGTAATGTTGGTCTTTCTTGAAAAAAAACTTATTTATATCCAAACTTCTCACAGCTTGTTAAGCATAAAGCACAAATCTATCTTCAGGCAAGTTTAAAGGTCAGAGTCGGCCTCTGCACGAGCTGTCAAGCGTATTGTTCTATGGGACCAGCGATCAAATCAAAAGCGAACCGCTTACGCAGAATCAGGCCCGGTTTCGACAGTTATACTGACTCGCTCGATGCGGCCCTGTCCAAGTATTCAAAATTCAATGTCGGATGTCTATAATATTATCATCGTTTGCTCGAACTGTCCAAGTTGACGGGTCCCGGTTGTTTCGGGTATCGACAGGCAATGAAGTGACAGGTGATCTAGGTCAATCTGACCCATCAATAGCTTTTCAAAACCCCTATCAAACTAGCTCCTTAAAAATCGAACGCATTTGAACAGGCCAATTCAATAATTTAATTTTAAATGCGGGTACATCAAGATCTTGATGATTTTAAACAAACTTGTCTTACCGAATACCCGATTGCTTGACACTCCCGTTCCGAAGGGGGTTCTAGTGTCAAAGAGAGTTTAGTGCGATATCTTAGATAAAGATCACTGAAATATTATGAATAAACTTCTCTCTCAGTATTACCAAAAACAAATTTCCTAAGATAATGTCACGAAAACGCTTTAGTAAGTAAAATAAAATGGAGTAACTATAACATAAATAGTTAAAAAATAGCTAAAAATAACATAACACAAATATGTCAATATTAGACGTGAGTTCGTTTCCAAGTGTTTGTACTCGTAGGCGAGAAATAGGTGCATGGCAGAAGCGTGCACTCCATATAGGCACACTTTAAAAATTATTGCAGAAAATAAATCTAAACTTCCAAAACTACGCGCGAAGTTCCGCTAATCGCACCCCGCAAATCGCCATACCGATCGTCCTACTATAACGTATTAAAAGCAGTAACTACATATGCCCAAACGCTATCAACGTCAGAGTAGATTATTCTATGTTCACTAGACTACACAAATTATGTGTGCACGTACTCGTACGCTGTGAGCTGTAGCTCGCTTGTATTAGTATATTTGTTAGTGTCTAGGCAGTGCTTCTACACAAGAAATGCGACAACAAGCATCGACATCTGTTAGTACCTATCTCAATTATCAATTGATCAGCTGTTTTTCCTACTGCCTACCCTAATGAATAACTCTGTACTAGTTGGTTTCGAAATTATTGTTGTAGAATAATACCTTTTGTCAAGTCGCCCGCTGATGTACATCGATGAATGAATGCGGATGAAGCGTGGAGTGCGACGTCGTTTCGCCACTTTCCTAAAAAGTACCGTCCTTATTATCCGTAGCAAATGGCAACTTACCGTGATGGACAAATATATGATTTATTCCTTGGAAAGATATGTCACTCGGGCTAATCTCAGCCTCCTTATTCATGGTATGGAGAAGATTGACATTTGCGATACGATGAACGAGCCGATATTCTCGTAGATTTGTCTGAAAATTGCGTTTAGTAATTGCGTAGTTTTTGCTACGATCTACGATGTCAAACTGTTGTAATGATACGACGTAACGTAATGTAATATTCAGAAGGGCGTTTCTACGTTTAACTATAGTGAATGACATAATATTACGGTGTCGATAATCGATATATTTTGATGAGGTATTATTGAGACCCAACTGCTCCCAACCGTCTAGATTAGAGAGCCTATGAAACTAGGGCATCCCCAATCGGGGTATGTTGTGAGGCTGAAGGTAGTGTGGAGGGGAAGGAGATGGGGAAGAGGAAGGTTTGTAAGTACCTAACTTTTCAGATTTGGTCTCCAAACGCGGCTTAAGCCATTTCAAGCAAAGTTTCGATTCCGAACGGTGGTACCTAGATTATCTACCACTCTGGAACGTGCCGCAAATATACTATACTCGTGTATTATTGTGCATCGCTGGTATTTGCGATTCTGAATTGTGGTCTGTCGTCAGGGCAATACTTAGAGTATACCACTCTAAAACTTACTTAACTACCTAACCGTCACTGAGAAACAGCCTCTTGTCTTAGCGTTACTTATTGTTACTAGTGAGAAAGTGACAACGTGTGAATACTATATCGAGTTTTTACGGTTATTCGAAAAGTTTTACAGTGTTTTCTTAACTAACTTAATTAACTTTTCTTTTGTGAAGTCGAATAATAAGTTAAAAACATGCTGTATGCAAGCAATGCGTCTTTGTTCGATACCAACATTCTTTGCGCTACCAATAAGCATGGTATATTTTAAATCATGGAGATTGTGTCGATAGATAGTAAAAGCTTTTTTTTGTTTCTCATTGAAATGTTATTTTTTTAATATATTGTTCTCCTCCGGTACGAGTATGTTTATACAACCTTCGACTTTGTATTTTTGTGGTCTTATAATATTTTTATTTTTTCGTTTCTTAATAAGCTTATTTATTTCAGTTCCTCGTTATCAGAAGATCTTTTCATTATTTTTTATCAATCAATACAATCTAGAAATGAAATCTTTGGTATCATATTCTTTGAAGTATAATGTCGTATTTTTTTTTTAATATGAAAACTGGGTGGAAGGATATTCAACTTGAATATTCTCGTACAGTCGACCTTAAAGTGGTTAAAAGGTTTTAATATTGAGTAGGATTCTTTCAAAATCAGTAATGGTTGAAAAGAAAACATGGTTTTTTGTGATTTTAATGTTTTTTTTTATCCGAGTACCTACGTGACAAAATCGCGTGTTTCTGTACACAACAGTAGCCTGAAATTAAACATATTTTTACTTTTTACAATTCTTCCACTCTTTTGCTAGATCGTGAGACCTTGCGATTGAACTGTCATATTTTTGGGCATTAATCATACCGTCGCCGGAAAGGCAAAAGGGATGAAGCGCCATTGCGAGAAGTGTAGAGCATTTTAAAGTTTTTTTTTGTTTTACAATAAAATTTATAAATCTTCGTTACCTGGTTGGATATTGAAAAAAAAAACAAAGCTCTCACTGAGTTAGCTGAAGCGATAAAAAGCTAAAAAGTCTCAAAATTGTGTCACTTGAGTCAAGCCTTTTCTCCCAAATGGTAAATATATCTTAGATGGCTGACGGATCACAAAAGTCTTTAGAATCAAATGAAAGGCAAAGCATTCGATGCAAAAAAAAAAGAAACTGATCATAACTGCACGTTCAACTCATTTTTTTACCAAAGTGTCGCTACTTATTTACGTAACTGTGTGTGTGAGAGCTTCCTATGCGAGAATGAGACAAAGTTGGATGACCGCTAGAAAATAATGCAAGTTCGAACTCAGTGACTACCATTCAGAATTGAAACGTTGCTTGAAATGGCTTTAGTCGTGTTTGGTGACCAGATCTCAATTGCTAGGTACTCTTAAGGTTCCTCTTCCCCATATCCTTCCCTTCCTCACTACCTTCAACCTCACAACATACCCTGTTTGGGGATGCCATAGTCTCACTGGCTTTAGACGATTTGGAGCAGTTGGAACACTTGGAATTCTCGTGCGGTATTTACTGTAAAAAATATATAAAAGAAAGAAGAAAAAAATGATTTTTCGACATATTGTAGAAATAAAACGTTGCTTAGATTTTAAACCGAGTAAGCGTTGCGTTTGCTTTTTCTAGAGCCAGTGAGGTAAAAGCACAAAACAGCTTAATACGCAATAAAATATAAAACTTACGCCATCTATGTTTTCCATTGTGTTTGAACAGAAATTTGCTAACGATAAGAAAGATGGATGCCAAAATATCAGAAAAATTAAAATTTTAATATTTGTATTCATATTAATAGTGTGAAAAGAATACATGATGCAAAAGTGAAAGGAAGAAGAAGCCGGGGACGCCCGAGGAAGACATGGCACGGTCGATTGAATAAAATACTTGAATCGGACTTGAATGTATGAGACGATGTATGAATTAGTACTGGGCGTTAAATATAATTCGAAAAAACGCCAACGCCGTTATCGTTGGCGATTGTTAACTGTTAAATATAACCGTTGAAAATAACGCCGACGTTGACTATTTTTTGGTAAACTACCAATATACTATATTTTCTAAATTACATATAAGTACACAAAGCGTCCTTGAGGTGATTTTCCCACGAAAACGGTGCTATAAAATGTATCCATTTATTATTATTATTAAGTTTAGACGTTGAATTATATGAGCTAATAATGCAAATGCAATAGTAAAAAAGTAAAATAATATATTGCGTCGTATTGTCTACTAAAACTTAATTTATTTGCTTACTCGGTATTTGCACTTTGGCCGTGAAACAAAATATAAACATTAGACAACTACACCATTAATCGTATTCTTCAATTCACAAAAACACATCGAATGCACGCGCGACGAGTAAAAACGCGCCAAACTAAACGAGTAGGAGATTGACATAAAACTAACTAGCAAAAATAATGAATAACGAGCCTATTGGTTTTAATAATAATAATCCCCTGTTGAAAAATAACAGCTCGATGAAAAGACATTGTCGTTATAATATATCTAGCTGTTATATATGTTTTACTTATCATTATTTTCGTCACTTGATTCTAGGCGCTACGTATCGGCCGTTTCGGATAAGAAAGTCCACAAATATGTTTAGTAAGAAGAAATATAACCAAAAGATTATTCCAAACTACGTATAATATTGTGCACGGCGCACACACTCTTTACACCTTTTAAAAGACTAAAATAATAGGTACATGACAATGTGATGCGTCGTTATAATATAACTAACTGTTAGATATATTTGACTTGTCATTATTTTCGTCGCTTGATTCTAGGCGCTACGTATCGGCCGTTTCGGATAGGAAAGTCCACAAATATGTTTAGTAAGAAGAAATATATCCAAAAGATTATTCCAAACTACGTATAATATTGTGCACGGCGCACACACTCTTTACACCTTTTAAATAGCTCCTTTTCTAGTTTATCTTTTTAATAAGTCACTTAGCACAGGTGATTTTCCCAAATCACTAAAATCAGCTGTCGTAACTCCATTAATAAAAAAACCGCAATTGGACGCTGAAGACTTATCAAATTACCGACCCGTTTCAAATCTTCCATTTATATCCAAGATTCTAGAAAAAATTACTGCTTCACAGATAACCTATCATATAAATTCAAATAAATTGTTAACTAAATATCAATCTGCTTACAGAAGGTTCCACTCGACGGAAACTGGGTTACTACGTGTTTTGTCGGACATCACTCTTGCCATCGAGTCAGGAAAGTTAGCACTTCTCTCGGTCTTAGACATGAGCGCAGCTTTCGACACGATCGACCACGGTTTTCTAATTACACGACTAGAAGAAACTTTTGGTTTAAACTGTGGCGTTAAGAATTGGCTGATATCGTACTTAAGTAACCGTTTACAAGCCGTGAAGGTGGGAATAAACCAATCAAATTTTACAACGCTTTCATCTGGAGTACCCCAGGGGTCCGTTCTGGGCCCACTGCTCTTCATCCTCTTCATAAATGATGTCGCTCAAATAATCAAATCATTTGGTCTTATATCACATTGCTACGCCGACGACCAGCAAGTTTACTTTTACTGCTCACCGACAGAAATAGACAGTCTGAAAATCCGCATGACTGAGTGCCTAGAAGCGATCACTCTCTGGATGACCTCAAATAGACTGAAATTGAACCCTTCAAAGACAGAGTTTCTCTGGACCGCCACAAGCAGACGTCAGCATAACATCAATAACTCCCCAATAGCTGTCTCAGGAAGTGACATTATTCCAAAGACATCCATCAAACTTCTGGGCGTCAATTTGGATGCTGATTTCTCCCTTAAATCCCAAATTAACAAGACTGTGAGCACAGGGTTCTTTCAACTAAGACAAATAAAATCAGTGCGAAGAAACCTGCCAACAGAGGCAACCAAATTACTTGTAAACTCGTACGTCGTTTCGCGTTTAGATTACTGCAACGGAATATACGCTAGTCTTCCTAAATATCAAATTAACAAACTACAACTAGTCTTCAACGCCGCGGCAAGACTTATCACCGGCGTATCAAAATATTCCCATATCTCAGAGCACCTCAAAAATCTTCACTGGCTTAAATGTCCCGAAAGAATCCAGTTTAAGCTTTGCTGGATGGTTTTCAAATCAATTAACGGAATGGCTCCGGCTTATTTATCGGAATTGTGTATTCCTGAAGATTCCAATTCGCGACAGTCAACTCTTAGATCAGCAATGTCATCGGCTATCGGAAGGTTGGAAAGAACCAAAGCGCACACCAGACACTAAGTTTGGAGAGCGCGCCTTCGGGAGTGTCAGGTCCTAAAACCTGGAATGGACTACCACATGATCTGAGAGTAATAAAAGACTCGGCAGAGTTCAGAGCCAAACTCAAAACTCATTTTTCAGAAAATCATATCCATAATCAAGATGTAACAAGCCCAATAGAACCAAGAAAACTTTTCAGACTCTCATTCCTTAAATTCATTAGAAGATTATCACCATTATCTGTTCTTCACTACGAAAAGTTAAAAATACCTCCGATATACTTTATCTTAAATTTGCCTTCATGCCCTAAAAATGAAAAAAAAAAAAAATAAAAAAAAAATAAATAAATAAATAAACAAAATAAAATAAAATAAAAAATTAAAATTAAAATTTAAGTAATTCTAAATTTTAGGTTATTATGATATGGTGATTGTGTCCTGCCAGAAGTGACCTGCCAGGTAAGTATGTTGCTGTATATTTATATAAACTAAGAATTAATATTAAGTAGAAATTAAGATTTGTACAGCGCCCTTGAGGTGATTTTTCACAAAAACGGCGCTATACAAATTATCCAAATATTATTATTATTATTATTATTAAAGAATAAAATAATAGGTACATGACAATGTGATGCGTCGTTATAATATAACTAGCTGTTAGATATATTTGACTTGTCATTATTTTCGTCGCTTGATTCTAGGCGCTACGTATCGGCCGTTTCGGATAGGAAAGTTCACAGAGATGTCTAGTAAGAAGAAGTATAACCAAAAGATTATTCCAAACTACGTATAATATTGTCGACGACGCACACACTCTTTACACCTTTTTAAAGACCAAAATAATAGGTACATGACAATACGAGGCGTCGTTATAATATATCTAGCTGTTAGATATTTTGGTGACATTCGGAGAATTATACATAACAGTTACATTTTAGGTGCCGTCATTATTTTACCTAGCCATTATTTTATTCGCTTGACTCTTGGAGCTACGTATCGCGCGTTTCGGATAGGATATTCCACAAACACGTTTAGTAAGAAAGTATAAAAAGATACACATAATGTCGCTTACGATGCATAAACTCTTACACCTTTTTGTTTACTTGGCGCTAACGCTAATACAATAATAATAGCGTCGAAGAATATTCGTATGTAGGTACTAATATTTTTAGTAATAATATCTAACTGTTAGCGCAAATTTTCGTCAATAGCGTTAGACGTTGGCGGCATTTAGCTGTTATTTCTAACAGCTAGATATATTTTGATACAGTACTAGTATGAATGTGAACAATGCAAGAAGTGTGTGCCAAGACGGATTTGTATGGCGGTTCGTCTTCTCTGCCTACCCCTGCGGGGAAACGGCGAGATGGTTAGTTAGTTAGATATTCTTTCAATAATCAATATTACAATGAAGAGTTAAGTTTGATAAGCAAATTTTTAATCAAATAAAAATGATAGTTATTTTGTTTTTTTTTGTTTTAGTAGGCTTCAGCAGCTACTGTTCAAAGGAATTATTCTAAGAAAGCTCTTTCGCCCTTTCTTTATTGACGCGAAGTATTGTTATCGAGATTGTAAGGTAGAAAGGTGCTCGCAGGCATTGAATGTGCTGGCAATAGTTCAAGAGTGCTATTTGAATCTAGGGATTGAACTTGGAAGTGTTTGTTGAGGAAAGGGACAGATTGTAAAGCGAAAATGATAAGAAACAAATTTCGTAAATGAATTCGAGATAACGATGAAATACAATTTTGGAGTTTAAATGAGGTTATCATGAAGGTTTGTGAATATTTCATTTGTGTTACTTGTTACCCGAGACAATCATAAAGTCATCTTTGAACAATTAATATTTATTGAACGCCAGCACCTTACTTATTTTATTGGTCACCTCCGTGGCAAAGCGGTAAGTTCTTTGTCTCAATTCGCAGGAGGTTGTAGATTTAAAACTCGGTTTTGGTAATAAAAAATTTGGTGCTTTATTTTACTTAATTAAAAACTTAACATTTTTCGAATTGTATGATAAATCAATCTAAAATTACAAATATAAAAAAAAAACAAAATACAGCTAGTTTAAAACAAAATAAAAAAATACAAATAAATAAATGTCCTAAGTAGCACTATTATTATTAATGTATATAATTATAAATTAAGAGGGTTGTAACCAGTTCCAAACATGTTTATTGTATTGTGCAAGTGTAGATGTTAGTATAATAGTAGATAGTATAATAGAAATACATTTACAGCTCGAAGTTGCAGACTGTGTAGTCATGGTGTGAAACCACCATTCTTAATGACTTTTGCCATGTGTATTGACCAGATAACAGTTTTCACGGCTCACATGGTTGAGTGGTAAGACGCTCGACTACGAGTCCAGAGGTTGCGGGTTCAAACCCGGCGT
This sequence comes from Drusus annulatus, assembly GCA_022651775.1. Classification (NCBI taxonomy): domain Eukaryota; kingdom Metazoa; phylum Arthropoda; class Insecta; order Trichoptera; family Limnephilidae; genus Drusus; species Drusus annulatus. Next base: position 83,071 of record JAGWCC010000499.1, on the reverse strand, counting down.
GCGCAAATAAATTTTATTTAATTAATATGTGACACATTTAATTCATATAAAATAATATATAGTTTATTTGCAACACGTTCCAGAGTGGTAGATACTCTAAGTATCGCCCTGGTGAAAGACCACTATTCAGCTTTGAAATGTTGCCTAAAATGAATTAATTTAAATAAATAGTTAAGTTTTAATAAAATAGTTAAGTTAATTAACTCCTAAATGGCGCAGAATTTTGTATATAAGTGATTTCTCTACCCTTTGCACATCTAAACTCCCATCAGAAATAAGACCAGTTTTTTACACCAACAATAATTTAGGAAAACTTTTAATCAATTCTAAAGATAAAGAAGATACTTTAAGCCATTCTGGCATATATAAACTTAACTGTATCGATTGCCCGGCAATTTACATAGGTAAAACCGCGAGAAATGTAAACATTAGAGTCAAAGAACACATTAGATGTTTAAGAAGTATAGGTTTTTCCGAATTTGCCGAACATTTAATTAAAACTAACCATACTTTTAATAAAAATACAGGTGTACAAATAATACATAAAAATGGAATAGGCTTGCGCTTTAATAATTTAGAAGCATTAGAAATATCAAAATCAAATAAAAATAATAATTGCCAAATTTTAAACAAACAATTAGAATTAGCTAAAAGTCCGATTTTAAGAATGTTCCCCTTCTCCTCTTCCCATCCCCCTACCTCTCTACCTACTCCATTACCACCCCCTCTCTGATGCTTTGTCCTTTTTATACTAATGTTTTGTCTCTTTCACTAATTTCTTTGTCTACTGTATAACTCTATATTTTAATCTTAGTTTATATATATACTTTCCTGAAGAAGGTTAAGTTTAACCGATACCGGTCGAATGTTATACGTGTATAAATAAAGTGGCTTAAAACTAAAACATTTTTTATTTAAATTATAATGTCAAGCTACAAAGTGATTGCTTCCTTCGATAAAATGAATTAGGCGTGTTCGGTGACCAGGTCTGAAAAGCCAGGTACTTCACAACCTTTCTCTTCCCCATATCCTCCCCCTCTCCACTACCTTCAACTTCACAACATACCTCGATTGGGAATGCCATAGTCTCACTGGTTCTAGACGGTCAGGAGCAGTTGGGACTCTTGTTCGAATATCATTATAAAAAATATACAAAAAATCTCCTTACCCGTACTTTTATATAGTTATCCTTCATCTCTCATTGCTCATTATTTTTAAAATAATTAATCAAATAAGGACTATCTATAGTTTTTTTTTAAAAAGATAGACAAGCATTCCCGGGTTACGAATAACCTGACAATATTTGAAAAACTCCTACTGCCATCATAAGAAGCGGAAGATGTTGCTTGTGGAATGATGGAGGACTTAGCAGGCGGAGGGATTGAACGCACGACGCCCGGGTGGGAATCCGACGCGTTTGTCCAATCAACTACCGACTGGTCGTGGATAGGATTAATCCACTTTAAAAAAATGATAAAATTACATACCTCCTGTATTTTTCGAGTGTTTTAGAAAAAAAACATATTCGACGAACTTTATAAGAAATATTAACATATCTCAAAAGTACTATTTTCTTAGCTCAGTACCTGCTTGTGGAAATAAGTTCTTGTCTAGTACCAAGTTTCCCACAACGAACTTGAAAATAAGAAGAATCATCCATTGGGTCCAGAGATCTTACCGATTTGACTTATCACGGACTAGATCTGAATTCCAGATACCCTTTCAAAGCTCTTCTTACTATATTTTTAAAACCATTTCCATCATTTTTCCCTATTCCCACGGGGGTTTCGATAAGGCCAGGAGATCCATCAACTCTGGTCGTACGAGTATAATAATGGTTCGATGGAATTTAATGATTGATGTTCCATCGCCGTTCCTCACCCCTCCCAGCAATCGTTACCAGGAATTTCATAATACTTGATACCTACGTCAATAATATTACGCTAAATGGCACAGATTATTTTCAGAATCTACTGATTGCTTAGTGAAACGCTTTGATATTTTGTGACCACTGATTGATAGTCTTGCAAATAGTAATAGTAATAATGGTGAATTTATGTAGCGCAGTTTTGTGATAGTAGATATATATACTCGTATATAAGAGATATTTTTGCAATTCAAAAGTATTTAAAATCATGATCGATATCATAATGGCTTAAATGTCCCGAAAGAATCCAGTTTCAGCTTTGCTGGATGGTTTTCAAATCAATTAACGGAATGGCTCCGGCTTATTTATCGGAATTGTGTATTCCTGAAGATTCCAATTCGCGACAGTCAACTCTTAGATCGGCAATGTCATCGGCTATCGGAAGGTTGAAAGAACCAAAGCGCATACCAGACACTAAGTTCGGAGAGCGCGCCTTCGGAGTGTCAGGTCCTAAAGCCTGGAATGGACTACCACATGATCTGAGAGTAATAAAAGACTCGACAGAGCTCAGAGCCAAACTCAAAACTCATTTTTTCAGAAAATCATATCCATAATCAAGATGTAACAAGCCCAATAGAACCAAGAAAACTTTTCAGACTCTCATTCCTTAAATTCACTAGAAGATTATCACCATTATCTGTTCTTCACTACGAAAAATTAAAAATACCTCCGATATACTTTATTTTAAATTTGCCCTGATGCCCTAAAAATGAAAAATAATAATAAAGAAATATAAAAAAAGAAACAAAATAAAAAATAAATAAAAATTTAAGTTATTCTAAATTTTAAGTTATTATGATATGGTGATTGTGTCCTTCCAGAAGTGACCTGCCAGGTAAGTATGATGCTGTATATTTATATAAACTAAGAATTAATATTAAGTAGAAATTAAGATTTGTACAGCGCCCTTGAGGTGATTTTTCACAAAAACGGCGCTATACAAATTATCCAAATATTATTATTATTATTATAAATCGTGAAAAAAAAAATTCAGATATCGGTATAACAGTGCATGTGTACATCGACGTATTTAATTGATCCCTAGAATTTTCTAGAAGCTAAGGGTGTAAAAAATCCAGATGAAAAGTATCTATAAATATGAACAAATCTGCTAGAGCAAAGAAAAGGAAATAATTTAAATATATATATTTTTTTAGGTTTTTAAATTTTATTTAAACAAGAATTATTATTATTTTAAATTTAAAAAAAAAAACAGATGTGAACACTGATTAATCAACAGTTTGATAATGCCCTCAGAAGGCGAAACACCTGTCACGCGTAAAAATAATACATCGCAGAACTTTTAACTAAAAATTGTTTTTTCAAGTTTAAATAAAATTAAAAAACCTAAAAATTAAAATAGAGTTCTACAAAATAAACTTTAAAACCATAAATGTAGGAAATAATATTGAAGACACCAGCTAACGTGTTGGTACTTAAAAACATCAATATTAAAGTTTTATTTAAAGGTAATGATTTTTAAAATGCAGTGTACAACAAATGAATAATTAATTAAATAAAAACACACGTTGTTTTAATCCACTTTTATTTTGGTATATGTCAACTAGTTTCGATTCAGCAAAATCTTCATCGGGACTTAAAAATATACTTATAAATTTTTTTAAATCCTGATGAAGATTCTGCTGAATCGAAACCAGTTGACACATATCAAAATGAAAGTGTATTAAAACAACGTGTGTTTTTATTTGATTAATCATGCCAATCCACAAAGTGTTTACCTATTGTGATAAATGAATAATTGACAAAACGCGTTAAGAATGATTTTAAACAAAAATGTAGTAGCAGAAAAAAATAATTAGAAAAGGAATATTAGATTAGGTGAGTATATTGATTGAATCCAACATTTGAGTAAGTTTTAACTAACTAACCATCACGCCGTTTCCCCGCAGGGGTAGGCAGAGAGGACGGACCGCCATACAACTCCGTCTTGGCACACACTTCTTGCTTCATTTACATTCATACACCGTCTCATACATACTCTTCTGTTATTCTGACTCTTCACATGACCCGATTCAAGTATTTTATTTACTTGATCGTGCCATGTCTTTCTCGGGCGTCCTCGACTTCTTCTTCCATTCACTTTCGCATCATATATTCTTTTCACACTCCTTTCTACATACCCAAACCATCTAAGCGTCCCTTTCTTGATCCTATCCATTACGCTCATATCAGCCTTGCATTCTTTCCGGATATCCACATTTGTAATTAGGTCATACATGGTTTTACCGCACATCCGTCTCAAAGATCTCATTTCCACAGCATTCAGTCTACTTTCATCCTTCCTCTGCCAGTTCCATGCCTCACTGCCATACATCAGGGTTGGTATAAGTACTCCATTGTGGACTGAGTAAGTTTTAGAGGAGATATATTCACGTACAAAAGTTAGGCTTCTATAAAATACTCAACTATACTGCACACTTCATATTGTTTTACTTTGACGGCCTCTGTGACCGAGTGGTTAAGATTCTCGACTACAAATCCAGAGGTCGCGGGTTCGAAAGCCAGCTGTCCCAAATGAATTGTATGTGTTATTTCACATAATAATAATATTTGTGTGTTTGTGGCGCGTTCCAGAGAGGTAGATAAGTACTGCTTAAGCAAAAGACTATCATTCTGAATCGAATATTTGCTTGAAATAGTTTTAGCCGTGTTTGGTTATCAGATGTGAATAGCCAGGTACTTTCAAACTTTTTTCTCCCTCGTCTTCTTCCCCTAACTACTACCTTCAGCCTCACAACATACTGTAATTATCCATGTCATAGTCCCACTGGTTTCTGACGGTTTGAGCAGTTGGGACTCTTGTGCAGTATTCACTTAAAAACTCTTTAAAAAACCTCCAATATATTGATCATATTATGAGGATCGACAAATACAAGATAACCCAACCGATGATTCACGGATAGATAGATGGAAGATGTGGAAGAGGAAGAACTTTATGGCAACCTAATAATCAATGACGCCATGGCGGTAGTTTTTTCTTGATAGACAAAAAATTATGTACAACACTAGCTTTTCTCAACACCTGAAATCCGCTAAAAAAAAGCTTTCTTTGTTTGGCCCATATTCAATAAAAATCATAATTGACCCTCACATAAAGCCTTAACAATCATTTACATACAAAAAAATTATACCTTCCACACAAAAGCGCAATTTTACAAGTGACACGAAGATTTCGTATCCATATTGAATGCTTTTTTCCACTTTTGATAAGAATTTTTCCGTAAATTGAATACAATTCCTACGTTGAGTGACGTTGCCTGCGATAAGCTGAAAGTATGTGAAAAATAACATAAAATTACCATTATACGATCATTATTCCGAAGAAAACTTCTTTAATGCCGTCGTAAATTTAACCTCCCCTCTCCCGCCGATTAAGAAAAGCGTTTATTTCTTAGTATTTTAACTGTGGAACGACTTAACTTCGCTGAAACGAACATTTTTCCTATGTCAGTTATGGAACAAAATAAACACATATTTATATACAGGTTAGTATGGCGCGTTTATCACCACAAAGATGTATTGTTTATAAAGGTGTGTTTACATATGTAAGATATACTTTGTATGATCAATCTGAAAAGACGTAATGCATTGAGATTAAGATACTCATTCAGTTCTGACCAGTAGTCGAAGAAAAACGTGTCACTAAAATGAGTTACGCGTACGGAAATGCGAATGAGAGTCGAGAACGTCTAGTTAAAACATTGAACTATATTAAGTGAATCATGTAAAAATATGTAGTAACGTAATAAGGATTGTATATTTGTGCACTTTACAAATAATGTGCCTTTACTGTTGCCTTAATGAATAGTGTTATATTTTTTTTACAAACTAACTCAAATGCCAATATTTTTTTCACTTTTTTAAAAGCACGTTTTCATAATGACATATTTATTTAATTTATTTTTTTACATCGTAAAAAAGGGATCCGATTTTAAATGTTAAGAATAACGCACTTGGGTCCTGTTTCACATTTTGTTTTGCATTTAAGGCTAAAAAAAACCAACTAAACAGAAAGATCTATTTTATACTAAGGGTATGGAAAATATCCAGTACTCTTTCACTGGTGTTCCTTATGAAAAGTTTATCATTTTCGAGTGAAGTAATTATAAGTTTTTTTAAACAAAGTTAAGTGTATTTATTTTGTTTTAAAGTAATATTTTATTTATTAGGTATGGAGTTATGAGTATTCTTTCTATGTAATGATAAACCTCCTTTTGTTTTGTTTGTTAATATCTGCGATCGTATGTATATCGTGAATGTATGAAAAATCTTTCATTACAGTTATTTTTTTGTCAAAGAAACGTCAAAGGAATGTTTTCCGAATAAATTATCCGAAATAATGTGATCATTATGCGGATCATTATTTCGTATATTTTTGTAAGACATATTGTCAAAGCCATCGATATGAAATATGTAATAAGCCTTTGTTGTACGAAACATTGCTTCTCATATATAATGAAATGTCACGAAGTACGTTTCTACGGGGCATAAAAAGGCCGTATGAATATTCAGTAGGTAGTAAGAAGTTTTATTCAATATTTTCAAAAGATGGAAGAAATAAAATTTTCGTATTATTTGGGATTTATGCGACCAATTGTGGACATTAAATCAACCAGTGAGACCATGGCATCTCAAATTATTGGGGTATGCTGCGAAGGTAGTGAGGAGAAGAATGAGACGGGGAAGAGGAAGGTTGGTTAGTACCTGGCTATTCTACTAAAGCCATTTCAAGCAAAGTTTCGATTCTGAATGGCGGTCTTTTACCAGGGCGGTACTGAGAGTATCTTCTACTCTGGAACCTGCCTTATATGTGGTTTATCGTCGCCGGAAAGGCGAAAGGGCTGAAGCTCCATTTTGAGAAGTTTTCACCAAAGCACTTAGAGTTTTTTTGTTTGTTTTACCGTTAAAATCATAAGTCTTAAGTACCGGTTGGATTTTGAAAAAAAAGTTTAACTTTGGAAACTCAATGCTCTCTCTGAGTTACCTGAAGCGATAAAAAGCTTAAAGTCCCAAACTTGAGTCAAGCTTTCTCTCGAACCGTAAATACATTTAAGATAGCCGAAGGGCCACAAAAGTCTTCAGAATCAAATGAGAGTCAGAGCATTCGATGCAGTAAAAAACTGCATATTTTACTCATTTTTGACTAAATTGTCGCTTAAGGCCCTTTGCCTTTTCAGCGACGATATATTATTTTGAATGATTACATTGTGAAATAAAAAATAATGGTAAATTAATTCAATATAATTTATTTGTGCTCTTCAGGAATTGAATCCGCGACCCCTGGTTCGTAGTCGAGGACCTTAACTACTCACCAGAAGGATCCCTGTATAGAATGTTCAAATTATTTGGTCTATTGTGCAATTATTAATTTCTCTTTTCTTTGTTACAGGTAAAAACTTTGACAGAACTTCCAAAAAACTTGAAAAATTTTTCACCAAATTCTACAGAGTTTAATTTTGCCGATGTGGAGCTTTCAGGTATTTTGCTGTTTCACATTCTGTTTATTTATATAATCGATACCACGATACACACTTTGACGATTGCTTATATCACCGCGATTACAAAAATTACCTTATTATTATTTTTTTTAAATCATTTAAATATACAGTAACAAAAAAATCGGGTAATTCAAGATTATCCCATAAAAATTGTGTGAAGCCTTTCCGTCATCTTCTTGTGGCGATTTAGTTTGAAGTGCTTCTTTTAAAAATTGCAACAATGTTAATATTTTCATAAACAATTGTGTGTGGGGGGAGAAATACGGCACGTCTGGAGGTTGTGGCCAAAGTCTAGTTTGTAGTGTAGACGCCCGGATAGCGCAGATTCTGATTTAATGTCCCAGTCGAATCAATAACCTTTTAATAATATTAACAGTGAACTTATATAGCGCAGTTGGGTGATTTTTTCAGGAGAAAATAAAATGTAATATTTATGCAAATTAAAAATATCTAAAATCATGATCGTTATCATAAATCACGAGAGAAAAGGATTCAGATATGGGTATAACAGTGCATGTGTACATAAACAGATTTGAAAGACAATTTACTAAAAGTTAAGGGTGTAAAAATCCAGACGAAAAGTATGTATTTAAATTAACAAATTTGTTAAAGCAAAGAAAATGGAATTATATTGAGGACAGTTAACATGTTAGTACTTAAAAACATCGAAATTCGTTAACTATTCTAAAAACAGTTAATAACAATAAAACCAACAGTGTGAATACAACAAGTAACATATTTTATGGCAATGTGTATATGGTCATCATTAGACAGTAAGGACATTGAGTTGTAAGGATACAAGTTAGGAAAAAACCGAAACAAGCAAATAAAGGGCCTTTTTAAAGAAATTTAGTTTTCTATGTGTTTTTCTTTAAGGTAAATGAATTGATAAATATTTGAAATATACAATATTTTGCCACTAAGTACAGACAATGTATTACTATTGAAAAAAATCGTTTTTAGGGTTTGCATTTGTGACTATAATTCTAAATAATATTAAAAAATTACTCCAGATTGTAGGATCAATAATGCCGTTGTTTATTAATTATACCGTGAATTAGAAGCTGAATGGACAAGTGTGACGGGTTTCCCATTCAGGCATCGTGGGTTCAATTCCTCTGCAAAAGTCCTCCATCATTACCCAAGCTATGTTTTACGCTTATCATGATGGGTAGTAGGAGTTTTTAAAATATTGTCAGGTTATTCGTAACCCGGTAATTTTGTCTTTCTCTAAAACAAAATAATATTACACTTTCGTAGAAAGTTACTTTGTACAAGACCACGAATATTATTAGGCTAAACGAAACCGCTCGGTCATAAAAATTAAAATAATATTCAAAGTTATTTTTTAATATCTTCAAAATAATATTACTACCAGTTATCTTTGAAGGTCACCCTATAAGGTTATTTATTATCAAAACGTGCGTAACCGAATGGCTGAAATTATATTGCAAGTAGTAAATCGTTGACCTTTAGCCGTATTTACGTTAAAACTCCAATTATAAATCAACCCTTAACGCGATTTCGCGATCAATTATTTAAATATTTATTACCTGCGGAAGACAAACTTTAATCGGTTTGAATTATGTTAGCTCACCTTCACACGGTAGGGTGGTCTTTACGTCACCGAAAACAGCATTGACTAGAAAAAAACGCAAAGGATTTTTTGCTCCCGATATGAACTGTCCGTTGAATAAGCTTTTTATTTATAATGAAATTAAATAATAACTCTATGTATATATAACCGAGTATGTATACATAACCGCACACTTTGTTTTTTTTTTAAATTTAGTTTAATTTTGTACCCTGATGTACCCTGATTATGAGGCTTAGCAAAAACAGTCGGTCATAAAAATTAAAGTAAAATCAGTGGTCTTGTATAAAATTATCATTTAATTTTCACTAAGCTTTTTATATGTTAGATGTACAACTTTGCTTCCGCCCTTTTTCCGAAATTCGAGGCTTTTTTGTAAAAAATTTGTTATACATTTATGATTCAAGGTATTGTCCATCTCTGGCCACTACTTTCTCCTATCTTTCGGGCAATGTACGAATCCCGCGTTGAAAAAACTAGTAATCTTTTAATGTGATCCACGAATCGATCCAATTTTTTACTTCTTCATAAGACCGGAAGTTCTGGTCAGCCAGGTCGTGTGCCATTGATCGAAAAAAGTTATAGTTAGAGGGAGCAACGTCAAATATATTTTTCTGAATAACCACAAGGGTAGGAGTGGAAGGAGATCACGGAGACGAGGGTTGGGAAGTACCTGGGTACTCAGATCTGGTCACTAAACACGGGTAAAGCCATTTCAAGGAACGACAACGTATTGATTCCAGATAGTTGTGTCTCACTAGGGTGATAAACAAAGATGAATCCACTCGGACCTGAGGAACTTACCACTCAAATTTGAAAGAAAATTGAAAAATTATATTCTTAGTATCGCCCTGGTAAAAGACCACCATTAAGAATCGAAACGTTTCTTGGGATGACTTGACCTTGGAGAAACAATATATGGAGAGAGAGCTAATTATTTTTACCCAACCTATACAAACTTGCGATAAATCACTTACTCCTGGTTTTTACGTCGTACGTCATGAGAGAGAAAGAGACAGCAAATATAATACTCCACTTCTATGTACTGTCACAATGATCTTGGGCTCCTGAGTCACCGCGGGACTCCGCCCACATTTTTTTATTATGTCACTAAACTTGACACAACTTAACGGTTTTTTAGGTTAGATGCCATATTTTTGTTGTTATCAAAACTGTGGAAAAGTGGTTATACGAATAAACAAAAACATTATGTCGATATGTGCTATGAATGGATGTATAAATACCCTAGCCTTAGTCTTAGCCACGCCCAGTTCCGCAGAGTCAGGTAAAAATCATCAAAAAATAACTACACTGCCTTGGATTGATACCACTCTATATACTCTAAGGCTTTACCCTTGTTTGGTGACCAGATCTGCATACCTAATGACCCCTCCCCACTACCTTCGTCCTCACAATATACCCCGGTCGGGAGTGCCATAGTCCCACTGGCATCAAACGGTTGGGAGCCGTTAAGACTCTGGTGTGGTATGCACTACAAAAAATTAAAACCCTTCAGAATTTTTTTTTTGTTTTATAGTTTATTTTGTAAACGTTATTTATTATTATCATTATTAAAGCGTTTTCAAACTGCCTTCGGAAGGCAAAAAGCTGTCACGCGTAAAAAAAATAGCAAAACCTTTAAAAAAAAACGACTTTGAAATTTAAAAAACTTTTTTCGCACTGTATAAGCATGCGATGCGCACTTCAGATCAAAATAGAACATTACATTAATAATAATATTTGGATAATTTGTATAGCGCCGTTTTTGTGAAAAATCACCTTAAGGGCGCTGTACAAATCTTAATTTCTACTTAATATTAATTCTTAGTTTATAAAAATATACAGCAACATACTTACCTGGCAGTATTTTACATTAAAATAAATTCAAAGCTTTTTCTTGTAATATCGAAATTGACACTGCGATAGAGTGTGGTGCATATCGCTCTGTGATGTCGTCTAGCATTGCCTCACTCATTTTCCATCCTTTTTACTTCTCTTCCCTCGTAAAATTAAACAATCTAATGCAAACATTAACATTTCTTTTTCTTCTTAATGATATGCATTATGTTATATTCTTTTATGATTCTTATCGTGAACTTTTGGCAAATAACGATAAACTTTTGACGCATAATACAATATTTTGGCTTTCCTCCAAGCTTTTTCGAAACGCGTCCCCCTTTGTCGAAAAATGAACCACTCCATAAAGCACTTCGGTTTCTGTTCAGTGAGTTAGAGCCATAAAACAGCGAACGAAGAATGTAATTATTGCTTCGGTTCTGTTACAGTGAGGATGTTATGTGAATGATCCTATCTGATAAATTTACTGCCCTCAATAAATACTAAACTTCCAGTGGAAATTATGTCTGAAGTTTGGAATGACGAAGAAACCTAACTGAGAAGAAAGATGTTATAGCTGGTTATATAGTTTATTTAACTACATGAAACCACACATTTATTTGTGCTGGTGTGGGAAGGCAATCGCGCCCGAATGAGCGATAGTTTTTGTCAAAGTAATTTTAAACTTCAATAACTCGGCTAAAACAGGTTGGCGCAAATAAAAAATGGTCAAAAGAAGCGAAGCTAGCAGTCCACAATGGAGTGCTTATACCAAACCTGATGTACGGCGGTGAGGCATGGAACTGGCAGAGTAAGGATGAAAGTAGACTGAATGCTGTGGAAATGAGATCCTTGAGACGAATGTGCGCTAAAACCATGTATGACCGTATTAAAAATGTGGATATCTGAAAAGAATGCAAAGCTGATGTGAGCGTAATGCATAGGATCAAGAAAGGGACGCTTAATTGGTTTGGGCATGTAGAGCGAATGAACGAAGAAAGGAGTGTGAAAAGAATATATGATGCGAAAGTGATTGAAAGAAGAAGTCGGGGACGCTCGAGGAAGACATGGGACGATCAAGTGAATCAAATACTTGTATCAGGCCACGTGAAGAGTCAGAATAACAAAAGAGTATGTATGAGACGATGTATGAATCTGAACGAAGCAAGGATTGTGTGCCAAGACAGAGTTGTATGGTGGTCCGTCTTCTCTGTCTACCCCTGCGGAGAAACGGCGTGATGTTTAGTTATATTACGTAAAATAATCGCAAACTTGCTTCAGTCAAATATCATTAACAAGTCAATCAATCTTACCTTACACTTACCCAACGCATGGACATCAATCAAGGTCTGAGTTTATTTGTTTTATTTTTATATTATACAATTTACTTTTAAAAAACACATTATGATCGTACGCACAAAACAACCAAACCCTCGTCAAAACTGTGCTGAAAATTCATTCCTTTCATTATCAATACCTAATTAGATTTTAGAACAGCGTCACCGGTGACCTCCGGTAATAGCTAACAATGAACTTGCAAAAGCTTATCGGCTTGCCTTATTAAGTTACTTCACTTTGTCTGATAATTTGCAAGCTTAAGCGAAAATTAATACTCTTCGTAACTTGATGATATCTACAGAGGAGTTTGTTTATAGGTCGTACTGACTTTGAGCTAGGATTAACGTCATAAGGAGGTATAGCTAAATATTTTTACCCAACCTATACAAACTTGCGATAAATCACTTTCTCCGGGTTTTTACGTCGTATACCATGAGATTGAAAGAGACAAGAAAAGTCGTACCAAAATATTGCAAAACTTCAAAGTATGTAAGAATGTTCTTCGTCCGCGCTAGCTTCACATCATCGAGTCGTATAACTTACGTCAACCGATTTTGAGGTAATTTCCCTAAATTTGTGTTGATTAAAAAACTTGCAGTGGGTATACAAATAAATCAAACATAATGGTGATATGTGCTATGCGTGAATGTTTAAATAAGACCAAACAAAGATTATAAAACATCACTTTTCAGAGGTATTTCAACAGTTTTAAATATTTTTGACTGAACATAAGAATTTTCACATTTTTAATGATATGAAATCAACAAAAAGCAACCTTTTGTTTTTAGTGTTTGTGTGATATTTTGATTTTATAAATTTACAAGAATTTGCTTCCTTTCTTGTGCTTATACTGTACATAATGTAATAGAGTGAAAGTGTGTCAAGTGGAAAAGTACGTATTTAATAAAACAAAATAAATACAAAGAGAATAGAATTAAAATTCGAAGAGAATGTCAACTTTGTGGCATTGGAGGTCTGGACATGAGCCGAGGACCCCCTCGTGCCCGGGTCGGCCTTATGAAAATAATATGCTCTCCGATTTCGTTTTATCAGAGGGCAATAAAAACCAGAGATCTGCTCGAGTCAAGTTGTGAAATTTCGTTTGAAAAGTTTTCCGTCTGAAAGGCATTGACGTAAATCAAACTCGTTATAAATGATAACGGTCGAGCTTTGAATAATTTTTCACTCCCCGTCTAATTAATGCCGCTCTATGATTAACAATTTAAAAGTAAAGTTTAAACCAACGTCGAAAAATACTGTTTGATACTTTTATATTTAGTATTTTTTTAGGTATTGTTTTTTTTGTTTTTTCTGTAAGAATTTTCAAAGCTTGTTTGAACGGCTTAAAGGATAACACCAATGTTCGTCAAAATATACATTTTTTTCTTTATAATATTTTGTTTGGCAAAATACATATCTTTGAAAAGTGAATAAGCCTCAAACGAATTCATTAAGTAATGATATTCCAAGGAAGTCTAAAAATATATCTGAAGATTATGTTACGTAGTTATAAAAAAATAATATTTCACTCAGACTCAAAACATTTCATTTAGACTCATCACAAATCTATTATTCGGTGAATTTTTACGTTTTAAATAGTCTTTGAAGATTGTTAATATTGTTTCAGGAATCAATACAATATAAAACTTATAAGTGACGTTCAGATATTAACTATTTATTAGTACAAAGTTTGTTTTGCGAAACTACATTTTAATATTTGAAAAAAAGTGTAGTAAATATGTTAATTATATATTTTTTCTGTGTTATGTAAGCTATTTTGCCTTCCGAATAAATTGTTTTAAAAAAGTATTCAAATCAATATTTAAAAAAAAAAAAAAATATTTGCATCGTTTTTCATATATATCGATAATGATGGATAAATCATAGATTAAATGTGTATAAGGAAACAGTCGGGGACGCCCGAGAAAACATGCACGATCAAGTGAATCAAACACTTGAATCGGGCCTCGTGAAGATTCAGAATAACAGAAGAGTTTGTATAAGACGATGTATGGATGTGAATTTAGCAAGGAGTGTGTGGCAAGACAGAGTTGTATGGCGGTCCTCCCTTTCTGCCTACCCCTGCGGGGAAACGGCGTGATGGTTAATTATTTAGTTAGTTTAGACTAGCTAATACATTTTGTAGGGGCCATCTATTTTTATGTAGTGTTTTTAAGGTAGTTTAAGCTATTATTTCTGGTAATTTTATAGCTTGGTTAAACGCCCTTGAGTTGATATTTCAAAAAATTTACGCTATATTCACTAGTTATTAAGTATTATTATTATTACCTACATAAATACAGTAGATTTAAATTACCTACTAACTAATTATTCGACTTGGTTTTGTTGGCAAAATCTGACTAATAACTTTGAACAAATACTCGTACCCATGACAAGAAGGTAGGAATTTTTTTATAACTAACCACTAATAACGATGAACTTTTAAAGAAGTACCTATTTTTTGTGCTTATACCGCACAAAAGTCTCAACTTTCCGGAGCTAGTGGGTCTATGGCATCTCTGATTGTGGCATGTTAGGCTGAAGAGAGTGGGGAGGGGAAGAAGATGGGAAAGAGGAAGATTGAAGTTATTTATTTAATTTTTTTATAGGTAATATCGCACAAAAGTCGCAACTGCTCTCAACCGTATGGAGCCAGTGAGACTATGGCAACCCCAATTGGGGTATGTTGTGAGGCTGAAGGTAGTGGGGAGGGGAAGGAGATGGGGAAGATGAAGGTTTAAAGTACCTGACTATTCAGACCTGGTCACAAAACACGTGTATTGACAGTTCAACGTTTCGTTTCTGAATGGTAGGCAGGTGTACTGCTGGAAAATATTACAACACATTTTCTAGATTTTGCGTAAAATAAAAATCAAATCCTCGGAAAATATTATTTTGGGGCACGGTGAAAATTTGAAATTGTGTTTTTTTAAATACTGTCAAGTCATTGTTTACACGTAGGCCGCCGCGTAGGTACCCGCCTACCGGGGAGGAACTGGTTAAAAAACAAATTTCAGCAGATTGTTTCGGTGTAGATATTACAGGAAAGGCTTTGTTTCGAGAGTTAGCCGCCATTGAGGTTGTAAACACCCGGAGGAAAAATTAGTTTTTTAATGATTAATGAGGGAATATTTTCCTCGTTGCTTCAGTTTGGTGTGAAAAATAACAACCGCCTGTTTACTTAACTGATTAGATTTGTATTTACGTAGAAAGCAATCACTTTGTGGTTTGACATAATAATAATAATTGACTGATTTATAAGGGGCGTAAAATATTTCAAGGGCGCTTAACAGCATAATTAACATAATATTTAAACTAAGACTTAATATGAACTTATACCTAATACTTATAACTAGTGACTTTCAACTAGCATAATAATAATATTTGGACGATTTGTATGGCACCGTTTTTGTGGAAAATCACCTCAAGGGCGCTGTACAGGTCTTACTTTCTATTATTACATATTAATTCTTAGTTTAAATAAGAAAATATACAGGAACAAACTTACCTGACAGGTCGATAGACACACTTATTAACTTAAAATTACATTTATGATTTTTATTTAATTTATTTTTTCCGATTTAGGGCATAGGAGCGAAATTAAAAAAAAACGGACTTTCTGAATTTGTCGAACAGTACAGGATTTGGTACGAGCTAAAGGTGATTCGTCAAGAGACAGATTTTACAATATATATCACAAATCTTCAGTACCTAGTCGTTGTTGTCTTGACACACACGTCAAAGGGGAAATAGTGAGTGAATCATGAAGTAGGGTAATCGGAATAAAAATTTAGATTTTTTTACGTATGGGCGGAAATTACCACTAAAAAATTTTCCCGTGTATTTTATCAGGATTCGTGTTTTTGCAGACATTAACGTCATACGCGGCGATCGAACGAATTATGTACAGAAGACGGCTTAGCGTATACGAACCTAGGGTATAAAAAAATGGAGAAAGTAATAGTAAACAATATATATACGAGTATATAAACTATATATAGCACTCGGACTGAGTGATAAAAACTCTAGTGAAGCAAATTGACGTTATTTTTAGTATGATAATTTAAAACGGTGAATTTTTAGTTTTGCTCTGAACTCAGTTGAGCTGTCGATCTTTCGCAAATGTGAAGGGAGGTTATTCCAAGCTGTGGGGCCTGCTACGGCAAAAGCTCGGTCTCCGAAATTGGTGTTGGGATTGCGTTTAGGTACTGTGAGTCTACCTATGGCGGTTGAAGATGCTGATCGAAGAGTAACTTGTCTCGTATTAGTATCGCTTGGAATGCACAGTTCCGACGAGTAAGGCGGCGCCATGTCATGTTTCGCCTTAAAAAGCATCCAGCATAGTTTGAATTGGATCCATTCAGGACATTTAAGCCAATGAAGAAGTCGTCAAAAGTTGAAACAAATTGGAAAAAAAATGAAAAAAATATTTCACACCTTAGAATTTGTTTTAAATTTATTTTGTGGAACTTACTTTTTGATTATTATTATCAAAGTATTGTCTAACTACCTTTGGAAGGCGAAAAAGCTGTCAAGAGTCAGAATAACAGAAGAGTATGTATGCATTCGTAGTCGAGGATCTTAACCGTTCAACCACGGAGGTTGAAATTTATAAAAACATTGCTCAATTGAAACAAAATTCGTTTACCGGTTTCGCTTTTTTATTTTATGTTTTTATTTACTATAAATTTTAAGATCTGCTGTGTTTAGTGATTTCTCTAAAATAAGTTAAAGAAGAATAATTTCGTTTTATGAGAAATTAACATAAAATAACTTGGAGTACTTAATTTAAGGAGCACATAAATTAAAGGGTAATTAAGTTGAAGCTACTTTATTAAGTAACGTACATTACTAATTACTCTCACAAAATGGGGGAAATAATTAAGAAGCAAATAA
Organism: Drusus annulatus; assembly: GCA_022651775.1. NCBI lineage: Eukaryota > Metazoa > Arthropoda > Insecta > Trichoptera > Limnephilidae > Drusus > Drusus annulatus. The sequence continues at coordinate 65,961 of JAGWCC010000499.1, read as the reverse complement.
ACATTACTCCAAAAAGATTCAAGGTAAACAGCCGAATTTAGGCATTAGTAAGTTTTGTACGTACACAGGTGGTGGGTATGAAACGCATAAATAAACTTATGGCTGGCCGAGCCAATAGCATACTCTGATTGATTCTTCTTTTGGAGGTCGAAATGGCCCTTCATCCACATTCATTAATGTGCACCACTTCTGCTCTGGAGCTTCTAAATACCGGAAAAAACTTAGACTCTGTGCAGAAACGGGCGAGCCGTTTGATAGATTCTCCTATCTTAACAAACGGATCGCAACCTTTAGAGCACATACGTCAGGTGGGAATTCGATCGTTGTTCTACCGGTATTTTAACGGAAGATGCTCGGAGGAACTTGCATCAATGATCCCCTCGGCACCAGTGCATAGCTAAAAAACTCGTCAAATGCGCGTTCAACGTTTGTACACTGTTGACATTCAATATATTTTTTTATTTAAATTTTTATTTTTATTGATTGTACTGTTTAATCATTCATTTTATTGCTGAAGAGCGCCTACTGTTGATTTGTAGAAGTTATTTATATATGGATATCATAATAATCGGATAATTTGTATAGCGCCGTTTTTGTGAAAAATCACCTCGTAGGTGTTTTTTTCACTATTTGACTGATCACAAGTATACTCACGCACTGGCTTTGCTTATAATAATAATAATAATATTTGGATGATTTGTTTTTGTGAAAAATCTTTACAGATCATATTTTCTTTTATAATAGGGGATTTTTTGCTGTCTACATTTTTTTTCTTATTAGAATAAATGATGCGAAAGTGAATGGAAGAAGTCGAGGACGCCCGAGAAAGACATGGCACGATCAAGTAAATCAATTACTTGAATCGGGTCATATGAAGAGTCAGAATAACAGAAAAGTATGTATGAGACGATGTATGAATGTGAATGAAGCAAGGAGTGTGTACCAAGACAGAGTTATATGGCGGTCCGTCCTCTGCCTACCCCTGCGGGGAAACGGCGTGATGGTTAGTTAGTTTTTTTTTTTTTATCCTTTATAAAATATATTTTTTCTTTTTACTTAATTTTCTAATTTTTGTAAACTTTTATTTTTTATTTTTTCAAAAAATGTATACAAAAATAAAATCAAATTAGAAATTAAAATAAAAACATTAGAACGGGTCGCTTCTTCGGCTGTGGAATGATGTGCTGACCTCTGTGTTTCCTCCCTCCTTTAACATGGGCCTCTTCATGGCCCAGGTTAACTGCACACTTTCCTTAAAAAGACCCTTCACACAGCATCTTGAAAGATAAAATAGGTCCTGAGGGAAATTACTTCTTCCAGTTGATCGTACAATGACTTCCTGGAATGTTCTCAAATCCCGCACTATTTTTTCCATCTATTCGTCCAAACTATCTTAGCGTTCCTTTCTTAATATTGATCCTTACTAGACATCATAATACGAGTATATGCACGAAAAATGTCAAAATATTTACCTGAAGTATACAATAAAAACACGAATGTGTCTTTCGGTCATCAAAAAAATGATCATATAATAGTGTAACCTGACCATCGCGCCGTTGCTGAACGGATAGGCATAGGCAGAGAGGATGGGTCGCCATACAACTCTGTCTTGGCACACACTTCTTGCTTCATTCACATTCAACATACTCTTCTGTTATTTTAACTCTTGACATGGCCCGACTTAAGTATTTGATTCACTTGATCGTGGCACGTCTTCCTCGGGCGTCCCCGACTTTTTCTTCCATTCACTTTCGCTTCATATATTCTTCTCACACTCCTATCATGGTTCATCCGCTCTACATGCCAAAACTATCAAAGCGTGGCTTCCTTAATCCTTTTCATTACGCTTACATCAGCCTTGCATTGTTTCCGGATATCTACATTTTCAACACGGTCATACAGTCTACTTCCATCCTTCCTCTGCCAGTTCTGTATCTCACTGCTATACATCAGGGTTGGTATTAGCTCTCCGCTGTGTAAAGCGTTTGCGCTATAGAGCTAAATATAAAATCCTGTTTTATGATTAATATTGCGAAATTCTTAAAAATATTAGAAAAATTCGCTCGGAAGATTTTAGAGCAAGAAAGGGGAAACTAGATGTAAAGAAAATAAACATATTAATTCATCGTAGCTCTATGAATTTTAACACTTTATCTTTATTTTACAAAATGTCCGCATAGTTTTCTTCTAATGAATTTCTCCACGGAAGCAACAGAGGGTAATAAATTCCAACTACCCTTAATATTTTCCCTTACAAATTTATGTTACCGGCGCCCCTTGAGAAGGTTATTTCGTATTTTTTGAACACCTAAGGCCATTATTTTAAGTTTCCTCTACGTCCTTGAGAAAGCACAATACACTTCCTTCTTATTTTAACTAATTTATATTAAAAACCTTCGTTTAACGGGAAAGAAAACACCGCCTGAACACAAGTAACAATAACCCAAACATAAAACTATCAAAATTGAACGATATTTATTTATTTATACACCAAGTGCGCTTTAAGTAAAAATTATTTTCTTATTTGAAAAGCAAAAATAGTAAAAACCATATAGATTACGTACATTGTATTTGTTTGATTACATCACAATTAATATTGATTGAAGATATATGATATTATAGCGTTCTTAAATATACCTAAGATTATGTCATCTAAACGCTTTAATAAGCAATTTCAAATGTGCTAACCTTGGAGCAAGAATATTATATATACGGAGAGAGAACTAAATATTTTACCCAACCAATACAAATTTGCGATAAATCACTTTCTAGTATGTAAGAATGTTCTCCGTCCGCGCTAACTTCACATCATCGAGTCGCATAACTTACGTCAACGGATTTTGATGTTATTTCCTATATTTGTGTTGATTAAAAACTTGCAGTGGTCATACAAATAAATTAAACACGATGGTGATATGTGCTATGCGTGAATGTTCAAATAAGACCAAACAAAGATTATAAAATATCACTTTTAAGAGGTATTTCAACAGTTTTAAACATTTTTGACCGAACTTTAGAGTTTTCCCATTGATATAAAGACATAAAATCAACAAAAATCTTCCATCATCATTTGGGCAAACCTTCTGTTATTAGTGTTTGTGTGATATTTTGACTTAATAAATCATTTTAATGCCTTTTTGATATTGTTTTGTTTAATGTGTTTCAAATGTTTATTAAAATGTCCGAATTCTATGTGGGCTGTAACAAATAGGCTATCCGACACCCTTTAATATATCTGTATATTTCTTTCGAGTCAGTATAAAGTCAACCGACCTGACTACATTGTTTCGCAAAGGTACTTAATGTATATTCTTACTCCAAGGTGCTAACTATGTCACCTCCCTTTAGATCGTACGTTTGATTTTTACATACACGTACGTGCGGTAAGCTTAAAACCGAACAACCTTGACGTTCTTATTCTGTGAGGACGTGCACACTGTTTTCTGTCCGTTTTTACGTTGATTGATCGCAGCCATTTCAGCTGTCACTGAAAATAAAACTTAAACTAGGCAGCAGAATTTTATGAGAAGAATAATAATAAATTTCATTAAATTAAATTATTTAAAAAAATTATGGAGTTCTACAAAATTAATTCAAAAACTATTATATTTTATTCCACAGTTTGGCTTTTGAGTACGACCCAAATTGGGCTGATACTTCACTAGAACGAGGTTATCATTATACTACCCTATTTAAGCCACGGTGGTAGCGAAACCTGGTCGGCATTAGTTAAAATGAAAGGGGTGTAATACAAAGTAATAGTTTTTTTAAAATTATATGAATGAATCAAATAATTCAAGCGGTGAATAAATTTAAATATTAAGTACAGTTTTGCGATAGTTTACCTCAAGTGCGCTTTACACTAAATTACCTGATCTAATATAATCTCTAGTATTAATACGCTAAAACACCGAAAAACGTCTGTCGCACACGTGGCCAATTAAGGTGGGTAATTTTCGCTCATTTGTAAAAAAAGTCTTTGATTTATTTACAATTACGCTAATGCACGATTTACTCACTATATTCCTTTTGACGCGAGTAGGTTTTTAGCTGATATTAATAAGTAATCACGTTTATAATCTTCATTCTATACTTTTCATATTCATCATATTGAATCTGTACAACATCGCTTCTTACGCGGAATAGCATAGAGATTAGGGCAAGAAAGAGGTGATTATTCATACGATGAAATTGAACAAACTTTAAAAATTTCGTCATTAGAAAAGCGTAGGAAAAAGTTTGATTTAATAAGCATTTTAAAAATTATCAAATGTATTTTTGACTCGGCTTCTTTGTTACAACTCGTCCAGTTCAATATTCCTAACCGCAAACTCAGAAATAATGAATTGCTGTTCCTCAATCATCACTCTACTAATTATGGGTGTCATTCTCCACTGTCCAAAATGTCGAGACTTGTTAACACAAATTTGTCATTGGTTCATTCAAACACTATGTTTGCTGTTCTTTCTTTGTTGCTCTTTTTTTCCATTTCGTGTTTTGTATTTTTTGTACGGATTTAATAAAGCAATAAAAAGGAAATAATATTGAAGACAGTTTACATTTGGTACTTAAAATTATAAAAATGAAAGTATTGAGACCAGTGATTTGTCAGGTAGAACAGTTCTTCAACAATTATAAAATCACACTTATTTAAATTCTGCATGACGCTTAAGTGCATCTCTTGAACTCATCAAGTCGAGTGCCAGAACGGCGACTCCTTTCACGGTGCTGCCTCGATCCAGAGGCTTGAGAGATCTCGGCTGCTTGCTACCTGACTAGGCGAAGCACTGAACAGATCACACCAAGACAGTGATATATTACACAGAGGTATATAAAATAAAGTAGTCAGCCCATACAGACTAGATGGTTGATATTTTAATAATAATATTATTGATGGTTGATATTTCAATAATAATACTATTTTTTTTTTGGCGAGTAACCGGTTCCAGTTATTTACGTTCTCAAAAAACCGGTTCCAAAAAGAACTGGATTAACAACCGGTTCTTCGCCAGTCACCGATAGCTGGAACCGCAGTGACACCCATTTTCCGATACCAACCATCCCTAATACAAACGGTGACTTGAAACCGTGTTCCATTTAGTTCGGGGGAAGTATGTGGTGCGGAGAGGGGACTCTCGCGTTTAGCAGTCGAACCATGCTTACGAACATGAACAGATACTCACGAACATGAACAGATACTCACGTGAAAGTTGTTGTGTTTTACTTACTCACCTCCTAGGTCTCAAATAGGTTAATGAAATTAATTTTCTGTTCAAGAAACAATTTCGACATTTGAAAATGTCTGAACATAATCTCCAGAAGTAAGGTAAAGTTAGGCTTACTTCGGGCACACGGATACAAGACACTTCTATCGGATTATTGCTTCAGTGAGCCGGCGGTACCCACTTAACATCCTAAACGAGGTTTTTTTACCAAGTCAGTGAACTGCCGCACCTACTCTATTGTACTTGAAACATCTCAAGGTCTCTCTCCAATCTTGCGTAACGTTCCATCTGATGTGTTGTCATTTCAAATATCATCTTACTTTTTGAATTTCATATTTTAAATAGCGTTTTTTCCATGTATTATTTACTGATCTATAATAATTCAGAGGAAACTCAGAACTCATGCCTCTGGAATGTAAAATTCTTGAACAGATACATTGCTTGAACTCTATTTTATAAGCAATTAATTTATAATAATGATATGATATTGAGCCTTGCATTGTGATAAGCAATGCGATATTTCGGTCAGTATGACGGCTTTAACGCTCTACTACGAATCCAGAGGTCGCGGGTTCAAACCCGGCTTGCGCAAATACATTTTATTTTATCAATATGTGTCATAACACATTTAGTTCATATAAAATAATATACAGTATATTTGGGGCACGTTCCAGAGTGGTAGATTCCAGTATCGCCCTGGTGAAGGACCACCACCAAGAATCGAAACGTTTGCTTGAAATGTCTTTAGCCGTGTTTTGTGACTAGATCTGAATATCCAGGTACTTCCTATTCTCAATCTCCTTCCCTTCCCCGCTACCGTCAGCCTCACAACATACTCCAATTGGGAATGTCATAGTCTCACTGGCTCTAGACGAATAGGAGCAGTTAAGTATATTATGCGGTATTATTTTTTTAAAATACATATAACAAAAATACAAACTATCTGGCTTTCGAATACAAGCAATACCACAAACGATTTATCTGTTAATTCTATACTGGTAGTTAGGAAAATGTCTAAGATTTCCAGTGAATACAATTTTTAAACAGTAATCTTTTAAATTCTTTATGAAATGCGTACAATTATCAAACGACTCGTTCGAAGTTACAAAAAATGTTTAATTGTCATAAATAATACTTATAGAGCGTCAAATTTGTGTAATATCACTTTAAGGGCCAGCACCCTAAAATGACGCTAAACATCACTCTAATATAAGCAATAGTACAAATGATTTATCTGGAAATTTTCTATGGGTATTTAGAAAAATGTCTGAGGTTTTCATTAAATACATTTTTTTACTGTAATTCTTTTAAATCTATGTGAACAGAATATATGATGCGAAAGTGAATGGAAGAAGAAGTCGAGGACGCCCGAGAAAGACATGGCACGATCAAGTAAATCAAATACTTGAATCGGGTCGTGTGAAGAGTCAGAATAATAGAAGAGTATGTATGAGACGATGTATGAATGTAAATGAAGTAAGAAGTGTGTGCCAAGACAGAGTTGTCTGGCGGTCCGTCCTCTCTGCCTACCCCTGCGGGGAAACGGCGTGATGGTTAGTTAGTTAGTTAAAACATACTAAAATATCACTAAAAGGTACTCTTTTAAAACCAGAAAAAGCATTTTCGGATGTTTTACCTAAAATTCCAGTATATATTTAATATAGAATTAAAAATATAAAAACATTACTGTTTAAGAATTGTATTCATTGGAAACCTTAGACATTTTTCTAACTACCCGTATAGTATTGACAGATAAATAATATGTAGTTTTTCTTGCACTATAAAACGCAAAAAAGTGTGTATTTTCGGGTGCTGACCCTTAAGGGCGCTTAACAAAGCTAAAAAATAAAGAAAAGTGTCTCAATCTATAAAGCCAGATTTATTTTAATGAACTTCGTTCCATTTAAAGGTTTTTTGAAAATTTGAGATCACAATAATAAAACGCTAGTCATTAATCTTTAAAAGATTTTTTCGGCTGACGTGCGGTTCCACCCTCCTCATAAAATGACCCAAATTCGTCGACCCTTTATATAGCCCTGTATAGGCTTTATAGGGGGTGTCCTAACCTTAACTTCTTCACGTTACATCCATTAAGATATCATTTTTCACAATTCTCTATTATGAGGCCCTATTGAAAACGGAACGCCAATACAAAACGTTGGGGAGGATTTTCATAACTTTTGATAGAATTCAGGAAAAATGTTTTGGGAAAGAAGGTCGAAGACGTGAACATTTACATTATTTTTTATAAGCCTTGTAAGTATCGAGTTATGTTTTGTCGAATTTGTTTACGTCAGTGCTTTTTTTTGCTATCACAATGTGCCTATGAAATATTCTGATTTTTGGGTAAAAGCACTTCAGTAATGACAGGGAAAAAATATCCACAGTACAAGTATGTTTTAATTCTTTATCCTATTTTCACAGAAAGTTTTTAGTGAGTAGGTGCCTTGCGTGCTATTTAAATTACAATATCGTCGCTAGAAAGGAAAAAGGGCTGAAGGCGACACTTTAGTCAAAAATGAGTTGAACATGCAGTTTTTGTTTCTGCATCGAATGCTTTGACTCTCGTTTGATTCTGAAGACCTTTGTGGCCCTTCAGCCACTTAAAATATATTTGTCATTTGGAAGAAAGCTTGGCTCAAGCGACACAATAATAATAATAATAATAATATTTGGATAATTTGTATAGCGCCGTTTTTGTGAAAAATCACCTCAAGGGCGCTGTACAAATCTTAATTTCTACTTAATATTAATTCTTAGTTTATATAAATATACAGCATCATACTTACCTGGCAGGACACAATCACCATATCATAATAACTTAAATTTTTATTTATTTTTTATTTTGTTTCTTTTTTTATATTTCTTTATTATTATTTTTCATTTTTAGGGCATGAGGGCAAATTTAAAATAAAGTATATCGGAGGTATTTTTAATTTTACGTAGTGAAGAACAGATAATGGTGATAATCTTCTAATGAATTTAAGGAATGAGAGTCTGAATTGGGCTTGTTACATCTTGATTATGGATATGATTTTCTGAAAAAATGAGTTTTGAGTTTGGCTCTGAACTCTGTTGAGTCTTTTATTACTCTCAGATCATGTGGTAGTCCATTCCAGGCTTTAGGACCTGACACTCCGAAGGCGCGCTCTCCGAACTTAGTGTCTGGTATGCGCTTTGTGTGTGACTTTAGATTGTTACCACCTCAGGTAACTCAGTGAGAGCATTCAGTTACCAGGGTTAACTTTTTTTTTTCAAAATCCAACCAGATACTGAAGACTTATGAATTTTATTGTAAAACAAAAAATTGTTTTAAAGTGCTCCGGTGTAAATTTCCCAAAATGGCTCTTTGGCCCTTTTGCCTTTCCGGCAACGATATTATCTTTTTATACTTCAATATAATTTTTTTTTTGTCTTTCTATTCTTTACACATAGTAGAAAAATTAGGTGTTTCAATCGAACCAACTCGAACGAAATCGCGCACTTCTTACACTGGTGGGGCGATAAGGATGAAATTGCCACTTGCCGCCGGCCGCCAGTCTCGATTTAGGCAAAAAAAACAGGCCCGAATATTTTTTTTTCTCTCGCTATAAACTTATTTGCCATATTATGCAATAAAAGAAAATCCTAAAAAAGGACTTCAAAGAATTTTTATAGTCCTGAATGCCTGTAAAAGCATGTTCATGACAAATTCTCAGGTTTTATAATAATATTTCAGTATTTTTTATCTAAAGAAAATATCCAACAAAATGCTCTAACTAGGTTCTTTACCTTGATTTTATGTTCGAATTTTGCCATCTTTAGACCATGGCAAATAATTATATAATAATAATAATAATAATACTGTTCGGATAATTTGTATAGCACCGCTTTTATGAAAAATCCTTTCAAGGCGCTGTACAATCTTAATTCAATGGCTCTTTTTTATTACTATCTACGAGTACATGAAATCTGTGGCAAATTAATATTTATTTATATTATGTACAGAGATAATATACAGAAGCGTACTTACCTGGCAGGTCACTTGAGATAAACACAACTATTTTAGTTATTTCTAGTTCGGAGAAACATAGTTTTGTACTCAGATTTCATGATATTGACAAAATTATAGGTGTGTGTCCTTTACTTGAGAAAAGGTTTTTTAATTAATTTTTTTACATGTTTATGTTTTGTTATTTAATTAATATGTGTTATTTCATATTTAAATAATACAAATAATGTATACTACTTTTGCAGCACGTTCCAGAGTGATTTGATAATAACAATCCGTTTTACTAATGATAAAAACAATGTTAACAAACCTTTGTGTTTCCCACTGCCTACCCTGATCAAAAACTCTCTGCACGCCACTGCTATACAGATAGTTCTGATAGTATAAAAGAGGTATTAATATAACTTGTATTGTGTGAGCTTTTATACACATAATGTCTCTAAGTCCCTAAAAGTCAGGTAGTGTGTTTCAGAATTGGCTTCATGAGCGTATCAGCGGGTGGGTGACCGCAAAGTATTTCCGTCCGGTGTAGCCAAATACCTCTCCGGCCGATACTTATTGACCACCCAGTGCCATAATGCGGCGCGGGTGTTTCAAACTTTAATTACGTCGAAACCTTTTTTGGAAAAGTTAAAAGCAAACTTTGAAAATCACGGAGAGCTTAGTGGGGTGGAGTTTTGCCTTTGGGGTTAATGAGTAACTTCCATTGACAAGTCTACTTATTTTTCGCATTTTCCGGAAGGTGTGGACGAATTCGGATTTAATTTATTTCAACGAGTGGAGTTTTTCAATCTTGGATTGTAAATTGATGGCTTTCAATGTAATTTTTTTTACAAATGTATATGTATATATATATTTAAAGGGAATACCGCTTAGGGGTTTTTTATCCAGTTAAGACCTTTTCCCTAAGAACTCACTAATGTAAACTTAAATTCAGTTAATTGAATGAAACCATCAGATGGTGATAGTAACAAGGCCTAATGAGCCGCAGTACTAGTTAGATAGACATTATGAGGGGTATTGAGCAGAGGATTACGAAAGAATCCATAAAATCAAAAAACAAAAACAAAAAAACAGTGAATACCGCACAAGAGTCCTAACTGCTCCCAACCGTCTAAATCCAGTGGGGCTATGGCATCCCCAATTGGGGTATGCTGTGACGTTGATGGTTGAGAGAAGGGGAGTGAGATGGAGAAGACGAACGTTGAAAAGTACCTAGCTATTCAAATCAGGTCACCAAACACGGCTAAAGCCATTTCAAGCAACGTTTCCTTTCTGAATTGTGATATTTCACCAGGGCGACACTTATGAGGATCTTCCACTCTAGAACGTGCCGTAAATAAACTATATATTATCTTATATGAATCAAATGTGAGATAACACATATCGACACTAGAAAGGCAAAGGGCTTAAGCGACACTTTGTTCAAAAATGAGTTAAATATGCAGTTATGATCAGTTCTTTTTTTTGCATCGAATGCTTTGACTCTCGTTTGATTCTGATGCTTTTGTGGCCCTTCAGCCATCGAAAAAAATATATGTACCATTTGGGAGAAGGCTTGACTCAAGCGACACAAGCTTGATACTTTTTTTAGCTTTTTGTCGCTTCAGAAAATTACGTTACATATATATAGACACGTTGTAGCGCTCTCAAAGTGGCAAGCAATAATCACGCTAGTTGGTGTGATCGGTGTTTAAGCCGATTTAGTACTAAACGGTCACGCGTCGCTTGAGGTCGCTTACTATATCTATAAGTATGGAATGCGGTCCGAACTTTGGATCTGTTTCGTTCATACACATATATTCTATGAATTTCTATCTTTGTCATACATGACCAATATTTGAATGATGAATTTACTGGTAACGTGTGTGTTTTTTGCTTGCCACATTTTGTGTTAATATTCCAAGGCTATAACGTATCTATATATATATATGTAACGTCATTGGCTTCAGATACCCCAGTGAGAGCATTGAGTTACCTGAGTAAACTTTTTTTTCAAAATCCAACCAATGAATTTTATTGTAAAACAAAAAAAAACTTTAAAGTGCTCTGGTGTAGACTTCCCAAAATGGCGCTTCAGTCATTTTGCCTCTCCGGCGACGATATTATTATTATTATATATATATTTTTTTTAAATTTTTATATTAGTTACTTTGTACATTTAAGTTAACAAGTATCTAATTATTTCATTTTCTTTTTGACTAATAATATTTGTACTTAAACACTACTTATTATTTTGATTTACATGCATTTTAAATAATTTTTACAGGCTTTTTTAAATTTATTGATAGGCATAATTTTGATGGTTTCCGGTAGCGCATTATACGATTTCATTCCTTTATATAGTAAGCTGTTTTGGGTGTTGGCTTTATTCTTTTCTGTTAGTCTAATTTCTTTGCATGCCCTTGTATTATACTTGTGAATATCAACATTGTAGATAATTTTGTCAGAAAAATACTCTGGTTAAATTAAATAAAAATTATTTGCGTACGCTGAAATTTTAACCCGCGACCCTTGGATTCGTAATCGAGCGTCTTAACCACTGGACCACGGAGGCCTCGGACTTAATTAACTCATTTCGGGTAGAGCCTTGAAACACCATGAATAAACCTCATTTTTGTACATTACTTCGGTAGCGCGCAAATGTAATAGTGGTGTCGGCAATGTAAAAGGAAAAATACATTTTCGAGGGTAATAAATATAGACGCAGGACCTAAATGGTATTTTAATGCCGTGAGAAGCGAAACGTTTGCTCCTAACTTTTTTCGAACGTGATTGATTTTGCGGTAGCGAAAAGTAGCCTTTTCTTAACGTAACTAGATTTATTTTCGTTTGTATCCCCAAATGTTCAGGTAATTTGATTTAAAATTGTATCTTATCGTTTTTAGTTTAGCTTTTAGAATTTAATTTTTAAATAAAAGTAACTTTGTTTTGACATCACTTTATTAGATACATATATCAACCGGTTTCGGCTCTATCTGAACCTTCTTCAGGGTTGAACAAATAAAACCAACCCTGAAGAAGGTTCAGGTCGAGCCGAAACCGGTTGGTATATGTATCTAACAAAGTGGTGTCAAAACAAAGTTACTTTTATTTAAAATTTAATTATGTCTCACCACAAAGTGAATGCTTCATGTCAAAGTTTTAGAATTTACGTGGTGTATGGTTATTATTGATGATTTCGTGTACATTGACGTCCTTGGTTGAGAGGTTAAGTTCCTCGACTACCGATCCAAGGGTCGCGTTCATAATTGATAATTAATTAATGCTATTTCGAAATTAATTTATGAATAATATCCGTGTGCGAAAGGAACAACGGAATGAATCAAATAAATCATGTTTTGAGTTGAGTATGCAGAATTGTTCTTTAGATACGTATCTAGCAAGGAAAAATGAGGTGAGTCAGAAAATAAAATAATGTGCTATTATTTTTTGACAAAGGAAATGTGACATGACATAATTGCAAACAAAAAACAAAATCCTTGAATTTTCTTTTAGCTCTCTTGAACATCAGCGGCTATTGACAAATTCCGCTCTTCCTTGCGCATACAGATACATAGATAATATATTTGCGGCACGTTCCAGAGTGGTAGATATTAAGTATCGCCCCGGTGAAAGACCACCATTCAGAATCGAAACGTTGCTTGTTTTGGCTTAAGATGTGTTTTTTGACCAGATCTGAATAGTCAGGTACTTTCACTTCCCCCTCACCATTACCTTCAGCCTCACAACATACCCCGATCGGGGGTGTCATAGTCCCATTGGCTCTAGACGTTTGAGAGCAGTTGGGACTCGTGCGTTATTCAAACTAAAAATATATAAAGAAATGAAAAAAATACTTTGTATAAGACCACCAGTACTATTTTAATTTTTATGACCCACCGGTTTCGCTTAACCTAAGCATCATCAGGGAACAAAATTAAACTTAATAAAAAAACACAGTTTGCGGTTATATATACATACAGAGGGAGAGCAAATTATAAATAGAATAACATTTAAATTATAACAAAAGAAGAGCAAGAAAGATACAGATGATATGAATTGAAAGAGACAAAACATCAACTGAGAAGGTGATCGAAGAATAATGACAAATGAGTTTATGAGAAATAAACCTAATATTGGACTGCTGTACAAATTTCCCTGATTATTAAAAAAATATGTTATATTTATCTTTCTATGAAAATATGAATTTATTTTACGTATCGTGATGATAGTTATATAATATATTTTTGTCGGCTTTCGTTGCAGCTACACCAAAGAGGTTTGAAAATGTTTTTTTAGATTGTAGTCAAAGACTTGTCTATTTCTCGAGTGGCTGTTAAATTATGAGATGTGTGTATGGGAACAACCCTAGATCTTAAGTGCTTTTTTCATGGCTCTCAGAGTAATTAACAGAATATAACGAAACTCTTACAATTAACACATTGATACATGTGGTAATATGAACGTGTTCTTGGTTTTGAGGCCGATACAGTTCTAAAATATATTTTGAATATTGAAATTACGATTTAAATACAAAAAAATAAAATTACTGGCATTTTATAGGTATACGAGTACACCTAATCATAAGAAATTCAGCTGGCAACATTCTATAAGGTAAACATCATGCAGCATATTGCCTAGCGAGAAAACGGAATACAGTTGGATTCTTATTCACTGGTCTAAAACGGTTTAGGTTAGATTTATGGAATTAAAACTCTGTGTATTACTGGTAAATCGGAAAGTTCATTTTTAGGATAAAATTATTAATAAAAATAATGTCATTTTCGTTGATTAATTTTCTCACCATGCAAGAAATAACTGTATTATTGTTATTAACTTACCAGATATCTTAAGTTCGCAACAGCTCGGCGAATGCATATATCGTCGCTGGAAAGGCAAAAGGACTTAAATGACACTTTGGTCAAAAATGAGTTAAATGTGTAGTTTTGATCAGGTTTTTTTTCTGCGTCCAATGCTCTGACTCTCGTTTGATTCTGAACACTTTTGCGGCCCTTCGGCCATCTAAGATATATTTACAATTTGGGAGAAGGCTTGACTAAAGCGACACAATTTCGGAACTTTTTTTTTAGTTTTGTTGCTTCAGGCAACTCAGAGAAGGCATTAAATTACCCGAGTTAACTTATTTTTTTTTAAATCCAACCAGGTACTGACGACATAAATAAAACTTTAAATTGCTCTGGTGTAAACTTTGAAAAATGGCGCTTCATACCTTTCGCCTTTCCAGCGACCATATGATTCTTCTGCATATAAATACAATATTGGACAAAAACGTACAGTTTTTTTCCATCTGGTGAATAATTTAGTTTTCTCTAGCAACGTTACAATTTTATTGATATCATACGAAAGAAAGTTAATAACCAATGAGTAGTAGTTGCACCTATAACATATAACTTCTACTTTCAAAAAAAAAAACAAGAGTGTGCTGCACTTGTTTCTGCTAGAGTTTATTTTTATTCTCATAGAATCCATTAACAAGTTTTTACCTGCTAGCCAGATTGCTTTCTAATAAATAGTACGACTCACTGCATATCCAAGAGGCTCCATCTACTGTCAGAAAATAACTACATATTGCGTACTGAAGTATTAAGTTTGAACCAGTTATGATTGTGTTGGTTCTGTACAGGTATGTCAGATGCTTTAAGAGTGACTAAGTGCACACCGGCTAATTGAATAAGATAGTCACTCCTGTGTCGGACTGTAATATACCTATGAAACCTGATTGTCTATGCGGTGCAGGTTCGTCTAATTAACAATCCGTTGTTAACTGACTGGTAGCCGTCTCTCATGCACGGATGAAACGTAGGTATTAGTTCATTTGCTTATAAGAATGACTTAATAAAACAGCTGTCCAATATTTTATTGTAGAGAGAAAGGGCAAATGAAGACACGGACAGTAATTTTAACCGTCATATTATTTCTGTCTTTTTTTTTTTTTTTGTTTTTTACGTGAATACCGCACAAGAGTCTCAACTGCTCCCAACCTTCTAGAGCCAGTGAGACTACGGCATCCCCAATAGGCGTATGTTGTCAGGTTGAAGGTACTGGGGAGGGGAAGGAGGTCAGGAAGGGGAAGGTTGGTAAGTAGCTGCCTATTCAGATCTGGTCACCAAAGACGACTAACGCCATTTCAAGCAACGTTTCAATTCTGAATGGTGGTCTTTCACTAGGGCGATACTTAGAGTATCTACCACTCTGGAACGTGCCGCAAACATACTATATTTTTATTTTATATCAATTAAATATGTTATGACACATATTGATTAAATAAATTTATTTGGTTCGAACCTGCGACCTCTGGATTCGTAGTCGAGCGTCTAAATAAATAGTATTATTGGTAAATTCCCGCAAAACGCTGTTCATAAATTAAGCCCTAACATGTTTATAAGCTAATATTGACTGTATCAAACTCGTGTATGAGTATAGTTATAGTGAAAAGTCCGTGATTGATTTTTCATAATTGATATTTTACATGTTCATTTCCTTAAATAAATAAATAATCGAAATTTTAAGATTGGCATTCGTTTTACAATGAAAAAAACAGCACGAAATGTAAACATTCGAATTTATTTATGATTTTTGGGTTTAATTTAAACCTCAATTATATTTTTTAAATTAATTAAAATACATGTAATATGTTAGTTAATTTTACATGGTAGATTTTTCTGCGGTCGGAGCAAATTCAAAGACAGTTAAATTCGGTTTGAAAATGACTACGACAGCCGAAACAGCTGTCAATCCAAAGCAATGCTTTACGCAAACTGGCACAACTTTCTGATAATATTTTATTACCGGTACAAATTCATCAACTGTCTTGGGCGTTTATTCCCATAAGAAAACCCCAACAATCTATTAAAAAGGGAGGTTCCATATTTCGTTGCTGAAGTAAAGTGGAAATATTTTTAAATAAAAAAGGTATACTTCCCATTTAAAAAATACAACCCACACACACAACCATTAATTTCAGTTTTTGCCGCCTATCGGTTAATATATTCTTGCCAGTTACCTTACTCGAGATTACCAAGCACTGGAGGCATTATTTCCCTCAAAACTCAAAAAATTTGGAATGAATATAAAATTTTGAATAAGTTAACTGCTCCCTAGAAAAAAAAAACATCCTTTGTGATTTTTGTGCTAATTGTCAAAGTTCAAGGACCCAAACAAATGTTTTTCTTTCTTTGAAAAGCCTGCGAACTCCATATTTTATCAACAACATCCCATAAATTCCTCTATACGACTCCTACGAAGAATTCTTGAAAATATGATCAAAACACGCTTTGCGAATATTTCTCACGCATTTCGGCTTTTCCGAAAATGTTGGGTTAAAAATGAAGATTTAAATATAAACATCTGTGTCCCCGCCAGACTCGAAGACAATATCTTTGATCGATATCAAAAACGCAAATTTGTATTGCCTTAGTTTTTCTTCGGAGAACTCTCGTTTTGTTATAAGAAACTTAATGGCCCCGTCGAAAATGTATTTTTGATGACTGCTGTAAAAATAAATTCGCATTTCTGCTACGTTTAGGGGAGAGAAAACCCCTCTTCTTCGGAGGGTTCTTATTTGACCGAACCATCAAATTATAGTACCTCCTCGAATATGATATATTTGAAATAGGAAGGTCTTGGTAGCACGAAAATGAAACGAATGCACAGAAAATTTTGGCTAACTTTAGAATTAGTATTTCGGCTAATCGTACAGTAATGTTTTTTTGTCGTAATAATTGTATTAGCGAAGTGTTTATTTTTTTTATTCTTAGTTACTAACTAACTAACCATCAAACAGTTTCTCCGCAGTGGTAGGCAGAGTACACAACTCTGTCTTATCACACACTCCTTGCTTCATTCACATACATACATCGTCTCATTCATACTCTTCTGTTATTCTGACTCTTGACATGGCCTGACTCAAATGTGTGATTAACTTGATCTTGCCATGTCTTCCTAAGGCTTTCCCGATTTCTTCCATTGACTTTCGCGTCATATATTCTTTTCACACTCCTTTCTTGGTTCATTCCCTCTACATGCCCAAGGATCATTTCCACAGCATTCAGTCTACTCTCACCCTTCCTTTGCCAGTTCCATGCCTAACTGCCATACATCAGGGTTGGTATAAGCACTTCATTGTGGACTGCTAGTTTCGCTTTTTTGGACATTTTTTTAATTTGTGCCAACAGCGTTCAGCCCTCCATTAATGGAGTTTCCTGCATTCACCCTTCTTTCGATATCTTTATCAGCCTTTTTGTGTCTCGTAAATATACTTCCTAAAACATAAACTCATCCACTTTCTCCAAGTATTCATCTTTCACAACTATTTTGCACGTCGTTCTCGTACTCTATCTTACGTTCACCATTGACTCCTTCTGCCTACACACTTGGTTCATCCTAGACACGACAAACTGTAAATCTTCCATACTTTTAACAAATCAGCACTGCATCATCAGCATACAATAGGCAACATACTTTCAGATTGTTCATTTTCGCGCCCAAGCCCACACCTTTCAATTCTTTCATCCAATTTTCCATGTACAATTAATTTTATATTTTTAGTAAACTCCTGTTAATCTGTAATACTAGACTTGTTTTGGCTATTTTTTTTTGTTTATTTGATAGCACTTTTCAATTTGAGATCTCTACCGACTAGTACTATTTTTTGGCGAGTTTAACTTCAATTGAAGTGTTTACCGCGAAGGGTTCATTTCAAAGAACTAGCAGTTCCTGAAGCGTTCACAAAACTTTAAAGTTTTTCCCAACGCTAAAAAAAAAATATTAGGAAAGCAGGGGGTCTATACAAAATAGAAAAAAATCGGCAAGTGGTCTGCGGGACAAAAAAGTTTGGGTACCTCTGCCATAGACTCACTGGCTCTAGACGGTTGGGAGCAGTTGGGACTCTTGTTTGATATTCATTATAAAAAAATAAAAAAAAATTAGTACACAAAGAAAAATAATATGACATAACTCAACCGAATTATTATTGTATTTATACATATGGACTTATTCATACATTGTATTCGTCCCAATACAGCATCTAAATACCTACCGCCGTACACGTGGAGACATGTACACTGTTTTTTTGCCCGTTTTTTGACATTGACTGATTGTAGCTTGTAACTTGAACAATAAAGTATTTGTATTTCGTGTTTCCGACATTGTGCGGTAATACATCAAAAAAACTAATCTACCCGAAGTATTGTTAATGGTAACAATTGTGGGCACGACTATTCAGATCAGGTCAACGTTCATCAATGTCCTGAAAGAATTCAGTTTGAACATTGCTGGATGGTGTTTAATGCAATGAGCTGAATTACTCCATCGCATGTATTGGGTGTGCGTATTCCTGAAAACATCAATTCACGTCAGTCAACTCTTACGTTAGCAACGCCTTTAACGATCGGAAGGTTGAATGGATCAAAGCGTACTGCAGGTGTGTTTCTACGTTCGGAGATTATGCTTTCGGAGTGAGAGGCACTAAAGCTTTGAGCAAATCTTTTCTAAAAGCCATATGAATAATTCTGTTTCAGAGCTATTTCTTAGTGGCGATATTATTTCATACAATATTTATGCCGAAAGAAGGACACTTAAGATTAGATTTTGATTTTGTCAGTTTGTCTCAATAGTCTGAACCTTTCCACAGCCCGCGACATCCTTAACGCTAGGTTTACGGCACCCGTCAAATTGACGGATTTCCGATTTAGTGTTTTTTTAAGTTTTTTTACGACTTTTTATAATTGAACAATGTTAATATATTTATTGTATTTTTATTTGCGGAAACTTCTTATTTTTAAAAAATCTAATCGCTGTTTACCTATCTCTATGGACACCCGTCAAATTGACGAATTTGGTAATATAAACGCTTTTATTATTTCTAATTTTGTAACTGTTAATTCATGGTGGAATTCCTTTTTAATGATTTAATAAAACAAATTTATAACTTTATTCCACTTTTTTATTTTTTGACTGGACCGGTTTCAGCCTATAACGGCCATCTTCAGACTAGTACAGGTTGTTCTTATTCTATGGCTTATATACTATTTTGGGATGTCAGGGGTAGTAAACCATGATTTTACTTATATTTATCAATATTGCTGCAAGATTTTACTAGTTACAAGTTACTTTTAGTTTATTATTTTATATATCTATCTGGAATGAATTTTTATTTTAGATGGGTTACAGTTGTATTTCTCTAAATATGATTTTACGATGTATTTATAGAATGCAGAGTTGGTAAATACTGATTATTGATGAGTTTATTTTAGGTTTTCCCATCTTAATTGCAATGTCTTGATTTGACTCTAGTTTAAAATTATTTCCTAGATTTTTTATGCGCCTTCTTGAGGTGATAATAACATTTTCTTACAATTACTGAATATGCAGTATGTCCAATAATTGATTTCTAGCTAGAAAGGCTCCTTCTAGTTCATTGTGTATCAATGTCCTCTTTTCCCGCAGAGATTATTTGTAGTTTTTATGAATACTTTCCATCTATATGTTGCAGTTAGGGTCAGTTTAACGGGACCCTAGTAACGTTTTATTCGCGTCCAATTATTGCAGGAGATAGATAGCCCGGCAGTGAACTTTCCCTAACTGCGTAGTTGAATGTCCGCTAACTAAATGTTTTAAACGTTAACTACAATAAGCGGTTGTCTCTTTATATAAATAATAATTTACTTTCAATGTTTAATATTGGTTAACGTTAGCTCGGAGGATAGAAATCGATTTGTCAACATAATTGTAAATATTTTTGTGCTGCCATTTTGGTGAAATACCGCCTCAAGGACGTCTTAGTTAGAAAACAACGTTATTATTCATTTATTTAATTTTATACTAACGGACCAAATCCAATTTAAAAAAAAATACATAACATGAAATGGGAAAAAAGAGCAACAGAGAAAGAATAGCACACACATACTTTTTGAAGAAATGACAGAAATATACATTAAGAACATTCAAGTCAAAGCCTGAACAAGGTTTTGGTAGAGTAGTAAAGTATATATATAATGACAAAAATCATTTAGACTGTTACCAAAAGTTTCAAGAATATGGTTTCAGTTAACAAGTTCCGACATTCTGGACAGTGGAGACTGATATCCATAATAAGTAGAGTGATGATTGAGGAACAGCAAACTTTGAGATAAAATCTTATAAGATTCCACTATACAGAATATTAAAAAAAATATTTAGAGTAATAGCTACTCTAAGTATCCCCCTGGTGAAAGACGACCATTCAGAATCGAAGCGTTGCTTGAAGTGGCTTAACCCTTAACCGCATACTGTTCCAAATTTGGAACATAAGAATATTATCATCATAAAGTGAAATGTGGGCCATATATGTATTTTTTTTTCAGCTAATTCCTTATTGTGAGCTCTGCATTATCATAAATCGAACAGTGCTGCCTGTTACGAGCTTTTTAGTAACTACAGTCGCGTCAGTAAGTTGTCATTTCGGCCATTTCGTGAACGAGCGTGGTTGTGATTGTTCAGTGTGTGAATTATTTTGTAATATTTTAGAAGTAATAATAAATATTAAGATATGATTTTTTTTCTACTCCTCGGTATGGTTGGTATACCTTCAATGCAAAGTGTGACAAATTTGGGAATATTGTATTTATTCGCCATATTGCATGTAGTGCCAAATATGAAACAAAATATTTCTAATAAATATTCTAAATACATTTCTAAACAAATGTATTTTTTTCTGGAAAGATTTAAAAAGCCAGGTACTTCCCAAACCTTCCTTTGTCCCATATCCTTCCTCTCCCATTTTCTTCCAGCCTCACAGCATTGGGGATGCCACATTCCCACTAGCCCCTTTTAAAAAAAAGGCCTCAAAATACAAGTGATTTGCTCTTTTTTTAAATGTGAATACCGCACAAGAGTCCCAACTTTCTGAAGCCAGTGAGACTATCGCATCCACAATTGGGGTATGCTTTGAGACTAATTGGAGAGGAAGGAAGAAAAATAGGTGAGGAAGATGAAGTTTGGGAAGTGCCTAGCTATTCAAATCTGACCACCAAACACGGCTAAAGTCATGAATGGTGGTCTTTCGCCAGGGCGATACTGAGAGTCTCTACCACAAGCTGTTATTTTATCCATAATGTAAACCGACGCTTGATTATAAATCTTTGGTAGTCTTCAAGACGAAAGTTAAATGTACTCAATGATGAACTAATATTCAGTACCTAACATTGGCTTTGATCAATTCTAATCAGAGGTTAATACGGGTTGAATTAATCGCCTGAATCGTTGTATGTTGGCATGTATGATGAATTTTAATTAAGATTATCATAAATCTACACATTAGCGAAGTAAGTGGTTACATGGTAAATCTTTGGATGCTAAATAAATGCTAGAACAATTATATTAGACATGAAGATACTGTTAAGACACATGAAGATAATATTAAGACATTTGAAGATTATATTAAGACACGTGAAGATAATATTAAGACATGTAAAGGTAATATTAAGACATGTGAAGACAATATTAATAATAATAATATTTGGATGATTTGTATAGCGCCGTTTTTGTGAAAAATTACCTCAAGGGCACTGTACAGATCTTATTTTCTATTATTAAATACCAATTCCTAGTTTAAATGAGTACATATACAGGAACATACTTACCTGGCAGGTCCCATCAGATAGACATGTGAAGATAATATTAAGACGTGTGAAGATAATATTAAGACAAGTGAATATAATATTAAGACAAATGAAGATAATATTAAGACATATATTATGAAGCTCCTCTTTTTAAAAACGAAAGACAAACATTCCCGGGTTACGAATAACCTGACAATATTCGAAAAACTCCTACTACCATCGTGGTAAGCGGAAAATGTTTCTTGTGCAATGATGGAGGAATTAGCCAACAGAGGAATTGAACCCAAGACGCCCCGGTGGGTATCCGACTCGTTTGTCCACTCGGCTACTAACCAGTTAAATGCTAAAAAAATACTAGAAAAATCCTGTAAGACATTTGAAGGTAATATTAAGTCATATGAAGATAATAATACGACGTATGAAGATATTATTCAAACATACGAAGATACTATTCACCAAGACGCCTATATTTGTCTTTAACCTAACTAACTAACCATCATGCAATATCCCCAGGATAGGCAGGGATAATGGACTCCTCGCTTCATTCACATTCATACATCCTCTCATACATACTATTTTGTTATTCCCTTGGTATGATACGACGACTCAAGTACCTACAAGATTAATTCGACTGTGCCATGTTTTCTTCTGGCGTCCCCGACTTATTTCATTGACTTGCCTAGTTACGATAGTAAAATTGGGATCGTTTCCATAGCCTAGCATTTACGAAAATTCACCCCAAAGAGGCTTTGCAATTAATTATTCAAAATCTAGCTACGTTGAAAATATTATTACCACAAATTTTACGCGTGAATAAATTATGATACCTAATACCAACTCATACTTTTTGTTATATATTATAATAATTAACACTTAATGCTGTTGGGAATAGTATTCCCGGAACCAATATTGGAAACACTTTTAGATAAGCTGAGATAATGATGGCTCATTAATAACCTTTTCATAGATATCGATTATTCAGAGTAAAAAATAATAAAAATAGGTTTTTTTTATTATCCGTTGATAAAATAACAGAGTATCAATAAATGCACACATAAAAGATGCATCACAATGTATGGTGAAACCATTCATAAACGGATTATGATAAAGGAAATTCTAAAGCTGAGGCGAATTTTCTCAAATTTAAGTTAAAAAGTTTTATATAAAATATGGTATTTTTTTATATGAATACCGCACAAGAGTCTCAACTGCTTCCCAACCGTCTAGAGTCAGTGAGATTATGGCATCTCCAAATAAGGTATGTTGTGAGGCTGAAGGTAGTGGGGAGAGGAGCGAGATTGGGAAGCGGTAGGTTGGGAAGTACCTGGTTATTCAGGTCTGGTCACCAAACACGGCTAGAGCCATTTCAAGCAACGTTTCGATTCTGAATGGTGGTATTTCACCAGGGCGATACTTAGAGTATCTACCACTCTGGAACGTGCCGCAAATATAATTTTTATTATTATTATATGTACGTCTCGACCATTGAGGCCGTCATAATAGTGATGAAACTATTAGACAACATAAAACAATTATGCAATAAAATATGTGATTTGAAGTTATCTGCCATGTAAGTATGTTTCTGTATATGATCTCTGTACACAATATAAATAAATATGAATATGCCATAGATTATATCTGTGTGCGCAAGGAAGAACGGAATGAGTCAATAAACGCAGATGTTCAGGAGAGCCAAAACAAAATTTAGGAGTTTTTTTTCTATGTAATCGTGTCATATGTCACAAGTTCTTTTAATTTATTTATTTTCATTCTGATTCATCTCATTTTTCCTTGCTAGATATGTATCTAAGGAACAATTCTGCATACTTAACTCAAAACTTGTTGTTTTACGCATTCCGTTCTTCCTTTCGTACACAGATATACTCGTATGTACGGCTAAAGCCATTGTAAGCAAACATTTCTATTCTGCATGGCGGTTATTCACGAGGGCGATACTTGAGTATCTACCACTTTGGAACTTGCCTCAAATACACTAAATATTATTTTATATTTATTAAATGAGAAAAAAACACCTTTTTTCGTACGGCGGTATTCGAACACGTGACCTCTGTATTCGTAGTCGATCGTCTTAACCACTCAAGCACAGAGGCCATTTGTAGATAGTAGATTTGTAGACTCACAGTACCTAAACGCAATCCCAACACCTATTTCAAAGAACGAGCTTTTCCGTAGCAGACCCCACAGCTTGGAATAACCTCCCTTCACATTTGCGAAAGATCGACAGCTCAACTGAGTTCAGAACAAAACTAAAGACTCACCTTTTTAAATTATCATGCCCACAATAACGTCAATTTGCTTCACTAGAGTTTTGATCACTCAGTCCGAGTGCTATACTTAGTTTACGATTGCTTACTCCATTTTTTTCTACTCTAGATCCCACAGCACGGGCAACAACCATTGTATATATTTGTCAATGTAAATATGTTAGTAGTAAGTCACCTCTCCTAAGTATTAGGCATAAGATAATATTAAGTCTTAGTTTTAATATTATGCTAATTATGCTGTAAAGCGCCCTTGAGGTGATATATCTGTCACGAAAACGGCGCTATACAAATCAGTCAATTATTATTATTTACATTACAGTCAATTTTAGGAACCGAGTATATTTCTAAATAAAGACGTCAATAATAATTGTATTAGGTAAATAACCCTTTGAAAACAAGATGGAAAAACGTGTGAATATTTTAACCCTCTATCGTAAACGGCTGTTCCATTCAAATTTGCCATACGATTCATCATTTTAGTCCATTTTCCGTGAGCACGTTTTGCTATTACCCATTTCATCATTCCAACCCCAAAGTGGTCGATCGAAATAAAAACTACCCCAGCCGTGGCAGCAGGCCGCACCACCACCGGATCTGATAATAACCACGCATGATCTGAGCCACTTAATAATTCAGTGCTATTACCGTAGAATATTTCACCCCCGACGTCGAAACAAGGTACGCGAGGTGGCCCCATGGTAATATGCAGGTGCATTATAAGGTAGTTTCATGGAATAAAGCTAGATGTATTGAGGTTGTGCACAAAAGATCCATCATGGTATTAACAAACGTTTTAAAGGCTTTTTCACTGAAGCAAAATATGTCAATATCCGAAGAGATTCGATTCAAAGTTACAAATATATAGACACGTTATAGCTTTGGGATATTAACACAAAATATGGCAAGTAACAAGCACACTTACGTTACCAGTAAATTCATCATTCAAATATCGGTCATGTATCATTATGTATGACAAAGATAGACATTCAAAGAATATGTGTGTATGAACGAAATAGATTTAGGATCGAACTGCGTTCCGTACTTCAGCTAGTAGCGTTGAATGCTCGGGTAAGAGATGGCACTTATGCCATCGATGACGCCATTATGCTGGGCAATAATGGAGATAGTTGTGTTGTCTAAAATAATTTGCGCGTAATTACAAATGAAATGTTATTCCTCGGTAGTAGTCTTTGCAGTGTAATTGAAACACTTTCTCATCACACACGAGGGCATTTTAGCACTTATTTTTGTAATTTGTTTGGATATAGTAAACGACCTCAAGTGACGCGTGACAGTTAATCGGCTTAAACACCGAGCACACCAACTAGCGTGGTTTTTGGTTGCCACTTTGAGAGCGCTACAACGTGTCTATATATTAGTAACGTAATTGGATTCAACAGTAAGAGTACCCTTTCTACTGGCACTACCATTGGCAAGTTATTCCTGCAGGCCGGGAGATAACAATCTATGCTGTTGATGACGAAGATAACCATCGGAAGCTTACAAGTTAATGATGTCCACGATAGCCGAATTTTCGAAACACTCACGAATCAATTTGAAGAAATGTGTAACGATATTCACATTTTCTCACCCGTGATATATGGCAGTGATGCATGGAACTTACAGAGGAAGAACAAAAGTGGATCGAATGTACTAGAAATTAATGAGGTCACCTGGAAATAATTCGAGATAGGTGTATTGGACATGTAGAGTGGATGGATAGAAAATGGCTATTAGGAGAATTGGTGACGCACAAGTGAATGGAAGAAAAAAGCAGGGTTCGTCGGTAGTTCCATGGCATGCTTTTATACAAGACACCATAATAGTATCTACCAGCAATTAATACAATTTTATATTCTATCGTTTAATTTAATAGTTATCTTTGAATATTAAAGATGGCAGCACTTCCGTTTGTAGCTAGTACGCGGACGCTTCCACAACAAGTGTACGACAAACGTTTAACGACATTAATAATAAAAATAATTAAATAATTTGTAAAGCGCTGTTTTTGTGAAAAATCACTTCAAGGGCGCAAGGCGCAATTTATACTAGGGGTGTTTGATATCGGAAATTGGGTGCCACTGCGGACCAGTTACCGGTGACTGTTGAGGAACCGGTTATTTACTCAATTATTTTTTTAACAGGTCCCAGAAGAAGATTTTAAAACCATGTTTATGTTATCTGAAATGAGGGGGGTCTAGCGATATTTTGAACGAAAAGCTCAGGAATAGATTTCACGTTTCTTAAAAGTTGGATATTTCTCCCCACAAAGGAACAGCACCCTTCCGGCGTAGAGCATTGAAAGGATAATCGTCATTTTTATTTGTTGAAAATCGGAACCGGTTCCAAAAATAACCGGTTCCTCGTAGAAGTAATATCGGCGGTTCCAGTGACCCGAACCGGAGTATCGACCATCTCTAATTTATTCTGTCAGATTGGGCTATGTACGAGTGCCTTGTGGGGGAAACCCGCGTTATTTTTAGTGAATTAACCTTGTAGTAACAATGTATCGAGAGGGAGCTAATTATTTTTACCCAACCTATACAAACTTGCGATAAATCACTTTCTTCGGGTTTTTACGTCGTTCACTATGAGAGAGAAAGAGACAACAAATATAATACACCACTTCTCTGTACTGTCACGATGATCTTGGGCTCCTGGGTCACCGCGGGACTTCGCCCACATTTTTTATTATGCGACCAAACTTGACACAACCAAACGGTTTTTAGGTTAAATGTTATATTTTTGTTGATAATAATACTGTGAAAAAGTGGTTTTACGAATAAACAAAAACATTATGTCGATTTGTGATATGAATGGATGTATAAATACCCTAGCCTTAGCCACGCCCAGGTCCGCCGAGTACGGTAAAAATCATCAAAAACTGACTACACTGCCTTGGATAGATACCACTCTATATACTCTAAGGCATTAACCTACCATATCTCTCCACATAGCACCTTGCCCATAGTATGCCAATGCCCGCAGTCCAAAGCACGGAAGCACGTAACAAATTTTTATGCCGATATTATGCGCTCCGGGACATTCATGTCCATGCGAGCGGCGCGGAATCCACCCCGACGCGTATTACGGTGCGGCGCATCCCTCGACCCTCAACGACTTATTTCCTAAATTATTGATCACGCAAACACGCTCCCCACGACGGCTTTGGTACCTTGTTTCCAAAGAGAACTTCGGTAAATATCGAACACAAATAGTTACTCCGCGAGGAAGCTCACTAAGAAAAGAAATCAAACCTATTAATATCGTATTCGAATAAATAATTTCGGTCCGAAGCTTATTTGCTGATAGTGTGTACCTTAGAGTACACAGAGTGGTATCTATCCAAGGCAGTGTAGTTAGTTTTTTTATGATTTTTACCTGACTCGGCAGACCTGGGCGTGGCTAAGACTATGGCTACGGTATTTATACATCCATTCATAGCACAAATAAACATAATGTTTTTGTTTATTCGTAAAGACACTTTTTCACAGTATTTTTATCAACAAAAATATAGCATATAACTTAAAAAACTGTTTAGGTGTGTCAAGTTTAGTGGCATAATAAAAAATGTGGGCGGAGTGCCGCGGTGACCCAGGAGACCAAGATCATCGTTACATTACATAGAAGCGGTGTATTATGTTTGTTGTCTCTTTTTGTCTCATGGTGTACGACTTGAAAACCCGGAGAAAGTGATTTATCGCAAGTTTGTGTAGGTTGGGTAAAAATAATTAGCTCCCTTCATATATTGTTACTTCAAGGTGTGTACATTACGAATAAATCAAAGCAAACATGTTTTTTCAGATTCTCATATCCTTAAACCTAATATAGATACCATTTTTTATGGCCTGCTTTTCTAATTATGCTTTCCTTTACTCATTATCCTTGGATAAATATACATTTGAAAAAAATCACCATAAAGAGTATAGTACCGAACAATATTTATTTACACTAAGCTGACCAGGTGAGTATTAAAGCGCGAGTAGTCCGACCGTGGGTAATATCAGTGGAAGCTTTTCACCATATTCTATTTCTTACTAAGCAATGAATCACCTTTAGATATATACATT
The DNA here is from genome assembly GCA_022651775.1 of Drusus annulatus. Lineage (NCBI taxonomy): Eukaryota > Metazoa > Arthropoda > Insecta > Trichoptera > Limnephilidae > Drusus > Drusus annulatus. The sequence goes on along the minus strand of JAGWCC010000499.1, from coordinate 37,788 downwards.
TTAATCAAATCCCTGAACTGTTCTACAACTTCAGAAAGCTCATTATGAAATTTTCTCTCATGCCGCCATACAAATCTGTCTTAGCACACACTCCTTGCTTCAATCACATTCATACATCGTCTCATACATACGCTGATGTTATTCTCACTCTTAACATGTATTCGATTAACTTAATTGTGCCATGTCTTCCTAGGGCGTCTCCGACTTCTTCTTCCGCTCACTTTCGCGTCTTATATTCTTCTCACACTCCTTTCTTCGTCCATCCGTTCTATATGCCTAAACCATCTAAGCGTCCTTTTCTTAGTCATATTCATTACGTTTACATCAGCCTTGCTTTCTTTCTCTATATATTTATTATTTGATCCTATTCCAACGTGGCTTCTGAAGAAGTGTTGCAACGAAATAGCTCCTTTTCTAGTTTATCTTTTTAATAAGTCACTTAGCACAGGTGATTTTCCCAAATCACTAAAATCAGCTGTCGTAACTCCATTAATAAAAAAACCGCAATTGGACGCTGAAGACTTATCAAATTACCGACCCGTTTCAAATCTTCCATTTATATCCAAGATTCTAGAAAAAATTACTGCTTCACAGATAACCTATCATATAAATTCAAATAAATTGTTAACTAAATATCAATCTGCTTACAGAAGGTTCCACTCGACGGAAACTGGGTTACTACGTGTTTTGTCGGACATCACTCTTGCCATCGAGTCAGGAAAGTTAGCACTTCTCTCGGTCTTAGACATGAGCGCAGCTTTCGACACGATCGACCACGGTTTTCTAATTACACGACTAGAAGAAACTTTTGGTTTAAACTGTGGCGTTAAGAATTGGCTGATATCGTACTTAAGTAACCGTTTACAAGCCGTGAAGGTGGGAATAAACCAATCAAATTTTACAACGCTTTCATCTGAGTACCCCAGGGGTCCGTTCTGGGCCCACTGCTCTTCATCCTCTTCATAAATGATGTCGCTCAAATAATCAAATCATTCGGCCTTATATCACATTGCTACGCCGACGACCAGCAAGTTTACTTTTTACTGCTCACCGACAGAAATAGACAGTCTGAAAATCCGCATGACTGAGTGCCTAGAAGCGATCACTCTGGATGACCTCAAATAGACTGAAATTGAACCCTTCAAAGACAGAGTTTCTCTGGACCGCCACAAGCAGACGTCAGCATAACATCAATAACTCCCCAATAGCTGTCTCAGGAAGTGACATTATTCCAAAGACATCCATCAAACTTCTGGGCGTCAATTTGGATGCTGATTTCTCCCTTAAATCCCAAATTAACAAGACTGTGAGCACAGGGTTCTTTCAACTAAGACAAATAAAATCAGTGCGAAGAAACCTGCCAACAGAGGCAACCAAATTACTTGTAAACTCGTACGTCGTTTCGCGTTTAGATTACTGCAACGGAATATACGCTAGTCTTCCTAAATATCAAATTAACAAACTACAACTAGTCTTCAACGCCGCGGCAAGACTTATCACCACACTAAGTTTGGAGAGCGCGCCTTCGGAGTGTCAGGTCCTAAAACCTGGAATGGACTACCACATGATCTGAGAGTAATAAAAGACTCGGCAGAGTTCAGAGCCAAACTCAAAACTCATTTTTTCAGAAAATCATATCCATAATCAAGATGTAACAAGCCCAATAGAACCAAGAAAACTTTTCAGACTCTCATTCCTTAAATTCATTAGAAGATTATCACCATTATCTGTTCTTCACTACGAAAAGTTAAAAATACCTCCGATATACTTTATCTTAAATTTGCCTTCATGCCCTAAAAATGAAAAAAAAATAAAAAAATAAAATAAAAAATAAATAAATAAATAAATAAACAAAATAAAATAAAATAAAAATAAAAAATAAAAATTTAAGTAATTCTAAATTTTAGGTTATTATAATATGGTGATTGTGTCCTGCCAGAAGTGACCTACCAGGTAATTTCATTTGTTATACATAATAAATGAAGCGAACTTAGAAGTTTACTTTCTTTACCCAGAATCAGAATGGGTTTTTCTCAAACTATTCAACATGCTAACGAGGGTTAAAAAAATATGTGTTCCTTGGTTTAAGCCTAGTTCTACGGTGTTATTATAATAATAAAGAGTATCCCCTACGTTTCACCTCAAACATCAATATTAAAAATACAGCCTGCACTAGTTAAGAAGATGTTTCCTTCCTTTCAAATCTTCCATTCACTGCGAACGGGACCTCCCATAGAGCTGTCCGGGCCATAATATCTCGCAGGTTTTGGGAAATCGTGCGTCTGGCAGAAAATCCTTTTCACTAACGAAAATTCATCAAACCAATTGAAAACGGGGGAGGACTTCCTTTGAGGGTTGTAAACCAAAAGCATCCAGAACATTAGCAATCATTGCTGGAAGAATTAACCACTCGGCGTTCGGGTCTAGCGATAATGTGATTAGTAATTTAGGCACTTTGCAGTGTTTTGGTTTGGCATGTTTAATAATAATTATTTTTCCTGTTGATTGTGAGAAGTTTCTGAATTTAAAAAAATCTATAATAAAGAGAGTGATACCAAAAGGTCACTGAAAGAAAAATTATATGCAGCTAACCTCAGAGCAATAATATACAACAGAGTTTTGCTGCCGGACTCCGCTAGACCTGGGCGAAGCTAAAAATAAGGCTAGGGTATTTATACATCTATTCATAGCACATGTCGGCATAATGTTTTTGTTTATTCGAATAACCATTTTTTCACAGTATTGTTATAAAAAAATATATAACATGTAGCCAAATAAACCGTTGAGTTATGTTAATTTATTTCGCGTATCATAACGTGTGGGCGGATTCAACGGAGACGCAGGACATAAAGAACATTCTAACAATACTTTAAAGCGGTCAGATAATTTTGGGAAATTTGCTGTCTCTTTCTTTCTCATGGTGTACGACGTAAAAACCCGGAGAAAGTGATTTATCCCAAATTTGTGTACGTTGGGTAAAAATAATTAGCTCACTCTCCATATATTGTTATTTCAAATAGCTAGCCTATTTATGTATTGCCTCTGGATCCAGAGTAAGTGTTGTATATAAAAAACGTATCTTAACTTGTATTTTCACTCTTAAGTTTATATATTCGACTGGTCGAAGTCGGTGGAACTACGGTACCCTGATTTTAGGAATTTAAAAAGGCTGAAAGGAATCATAGAGGGGAAGGAGACGTTGAGAGAAGGGCTGATAAAGTTTTGGCTATTCAGACTTAGTCAAAAACATGACTAAAGCCATTTCAAGCAAGTAGAGCGAGATGCAATCGTTTCTTTCAAATCAGAAAGGGTTTTTTTGTGAAGCATCTAATACTCTTAAATCAGAGTGGTAGATACTCTTAAGTATCGCCCTGGTGAAATACCACCATTCAAAATCAAAAAGTTACTTAAAATGGATTAAACGCGTTTGGTGACCAGATCTGAATAGCCAGATACTTACCGACCTTCCTCTTTCCATTGCCTTCCCTCTCCACTACCTTCATCCGCACAATGGAATGCCAAAGTTCCACTGACTCCAGACAACTGGGAGCAGTTGAGACTTTTGTGCGGAATTCACTTCAATTAATTTAAAATACTCTAAATTACTCTTGTATCATGAATTTTCTTTGTATTATATTTTTCTTTCTGGAATAACTGACATGTCATTTCCATAATAAGCGATAAACCGTTGAAATATCCATTTACCTTTCCAAATAAAAGTTCATGTTCTTGTTCCATATTTATCATATGAATCTCGGGTGAAACCGGTTAGTAAAACTAGTATTGGTACTGTGAAATGAGTTGAGTGGAAGCTAGAGCATTATAAATTTGTTAATTCATTCGTTAGCAACTGTTCTTCCGGAGAAAAGAAAGATCGGAAAATTGCACTTTGTTTTATTTGCATCATTATCTTTGCCGATAAAATGCGTTCAGAAATCGCTTGTCATACGTTTTAAAGACTTGGGAATGCTGCCTCTGCTTGCGGTCGGGTATTTTAGAAGAAAGGATTCCCCGAATTCAGGGAAAATTGATTTTTAACACTGGCAAGGATAGTAAGTTATTTTTATCTCCATTGATAATCGTCGGGTTTTTTGTACTGCGGTTAAAATGTATCGCAATAGAGGTGACTGCATCGTTGGTATATTTTCGTCTACAACACTGGTGGTATTTAACTGTTCCGCTGAAATAAAATTGTATTTTTATTATTAACACTCTCGTTCCTTTAGGGGGTTGCAATGTGACCCCGACCGAGAGTTTTGTGCGATGTCTTAGATAAAGATTACTGAAATATTCTGCATATACTTCTCTCTAAGTATTACCAAAAGCAAATTACCTAAGATTATGTCATGAAAAGGCTTTGATACGCATGTTTGAATGGGGCATATTTGCCACCCCCCTTCGGATCGTACGTTTATTTTTTAATTTCATGTACGGAAAGGTTAATAAGGCTGCATCGACCTTAGAGTATAAAGAGTGGTATCTATCCAAGGCAAGTGTAGTCAGTTTTTGATGATTTTTACCTGACTCGGCGGACCTGGGCGTGGCTAAGACTAAGGCTAGGGTATTTATACATCCATTCATATCACATATCGACATAATGTTTTTGTTTATTCGTATAACCACCTTTTCACAGTATTGATATCAACATTTTTTTAGTGGCATAGTAAAAAAAATGTGGGCGGAGTCCCGTGGTGACCCAGGAGCACAAGATCATTGTGACAGTACATAGAAGCGGAGTATTATATTTGTTGTCTCTTTCTCTCTCATGGCGTACGACGTAAAAACCCGGAGAAAGTGATTTATCGCAAGTTTGTATCGGTTGGGTAAAAATAATTAGCTCTCTCTCCATACATTGTTTCTCCAAGGCATCTCAAGCAACAAAGTTGATGTACACATGGGCAATTTTTAACTCATTCTAAAAAGTGAGAAGTTGAAAAGTATTATTATAACATTCTAAACCGGCTAAATAACGAAGTATCTATCGCTGCGGAAAAGGCTTCGTCGGAGGGCGAGGCTTTTTCTGACACCCTTTACTATCGGAGATTGACTATCATCGGCAACATGTTCTCGCTGTAGGATGCAGCCCAGTAAATTTCGGTGGAACTGCACTAAAACCAGTCAAATAGGTTTCAAAGTCCGTCGCCTTCCTCTACTAGCTACATCTTCCATGAATTGTCCCCGGAATTTCAGTTTGGTGCTATTTTACTGTCCCTACTCTCATTATGTGTCTGACATAAAATATTTAGGTTTTCTTATTCTCATGTTACTAAATTGGTTACGACTTAGTTTTTACCAGTGAAAAACCACACGATGTAACTTGTATTGCCAAGATAAAAATAGAAGTTGCTTTGATACAACCATTCCAAATATACTACTTGAATACATTATAGGTAGGTAATTAGGGATTTGAAAAAAATCATTTTTCAAATTTGATAATTTCAATTCACATCGGTTCCAAATTTGAAAAGTACACACTCGTAAGGTTGTACGCACTCACAAAGACTGTTCGTCCCGTGTTTTTCAACACTTTATATTTTTTATTATATCGTCGCTGGGAAGGCAAAAGGGCTTGAGCGACACTTTGGTCAAAAATGAATTAAATATGCAGTTTGGATCAGGTTTTTTTTTGCATCGAATTCTCTGATTTTCATTTGATTTTGAAGAGTTTTTTGGCCCTTCAGCCATCTAAAATATATTTACCATTAAAAACGTTTGGTACTTTTTTTTAGCTTTTTGTCGCTTCGGATAACTCAGTGAGAGCATTGAGTCAACATTTTTTTTCAAATTCAAGCAGGTACTGAAGACTTGGAATGAATTTTTATGTAAAACACAAAAAAATACTTTAAAGTGCTTTGGTGTAGCTTCCCAAAACGGCGCTTCAGCGTTTTGCCTTTCTGGCGACGATATGTTCCATCTAGTATTTAGCAGTCACCATTCGATTTGTTTAATACATTTACGCTTCTTTTTAAGAAGGGAAGATTCTACAGTATCATTATGTTTTATAGAGCATTTTAACTCTCTTTCGCATCCCAAAAACAATCCTAAGCTACAAAATTCGTTTAGTGCTAGTTAAATTCCTACAATAGGGCCGTTATTCCTAATTTCGGCCGGCACATCCGGCCCAGGAAATGAAGCAGATCACAAATAACGCGATAAAGGAAAAGCGGTCCTATCGACACGAGCTTACGGAAGGCATAAATAAGGCTCTACAGGATACGGGATCCAGAAACGAAATAACAAGGAATAAGGCTTTGGGAGATTTGTTCGCAGGCTGTATTGCCGTACAACCGTATTTCCGTACAAGCCGTATCGCCGTATCGCCGTATCGCCGTATCGCCGTATCGCCGTGTTGGCAGACCTAAAGCACCTAGCTATGTGTCTATTCTTTAGATATCTGAATGGATGCATATGCTTTATCCTAAGGTAGATATCTCTAAGCGGATAGAATTTCGGGAGATTTCATCTAAACCCGAGTATTCTTAGTTTCTATTATTTTTATTCACCTCATGAGCGCTACAAAAAGCTTAAAAAAACTTAAATTCTTTAATAATAACAATCACGCTGTTTCTCCGCAGGGTAAGCAGAGAGGATGGACCGCCATACAAGTCTGTCTCGGCACACATTTCTTGCTTCAATCACATTCATACATACTCTTATGTTATTGTGACTCTTGACATGGCTCGACTCAAGTATGTGTCATGTCTTCCTCGGGCGTCCCTGACTTTTTCTACCATTCATTTTCGCGTCATATATCATTCTCACACTCCTTTCTTAGTTCATTCGCTCTACACGCCCAAACCACCTAAGCTTCCCTTTATTAATTATTTTCATTACGTTTACAGCCTTGCATTATTTCCGGATATCCACATATATTATATCCACAGATATTCGCCTCAGGGATCTCATTTCTACAGCATTCAGTCTACTTTCTTCCTTCTTCTGCCAGCTCCATGCCTCACTGCCATACATCAGGGTTGGTGTAAGCACTTCATTGTGGACTGCTAGCTTCGCTTCTTTGGACATTTTTATTTATTTGCGCTAACAACATTCAGTTCTCAATGGATATATTAATAATACTTGACTTATTTTATAGCACTATTATTGTGAATTATCTCCTTAAGGCCATTTATAAAAACTAGAAAATATCAACAGCTTACATTACAGTAAGCACAGCCTACTTAGATTGTAATTCAAAATTATGGTTATTTAAAATTACTAACCCTAATGACGTCATAACTTATAGTAAGCTATACAAAAATATTTGTATCCTGTATAATTGATATAAAATTAATAAATACTTAGTTTTTGACATGCATTGATGAATTGAGAGTGGTAGATACTTCAAGTATCGCCCTGGTGAAAGCCCACCATTCAGAATTAAAACGTTGCTTCAAATGGCTGTAACCTTGTTTGGTGACCAGATCTGAATATCAAGGTACTTCCCAACCTTCCTTTTTCCCATCTCCTCCCCCTCCCACTAACTTCAACCTCACTACATACTCCATTTGGGGATGCCATAGTCTCACTGGCTCTAGACGGTTGGGAGCAGTTGGGATTCTTGTGCGGTATTAACCATAAAAAATAAAAATTAAATTTGCAACTGCTGATAAGCCTCAGCACCCTAAAATGGCGCTAAACTTCACTTTGTGGCATTCTAATATAAGCAATACAGAAAATGATTTATCTGTAAATTTTACATGGGCAGTCAGGAAAATGTCTAAGGTTTCTAGTGAATAACTTTTTAAACCATAATCTTTTCAATCTATGAAAAATATACTAAAATGTCATCAAAAACATCTTTAAACGGCTAACCTAAATTTCCAGAATGCATTTTATAAAGTATTTAAAAGATTACGGTTTAAGAATTGTATTATTTGGAAACTTTAGACATTTTCCTAACTACCCGTATAGAATTAACAAATAAATCATGTATTGCTTGTATTAGAAAGCCAAGCACAGTTTGTATTTTTGGGTACTGGCCCTTAATATATTTACATGAATCATTCATAATTCTATTTCGTTATCCCTTTAATTAATGAAATTTAACTAATTGACATTTATGTTCACTATGGTATTAAAATAAATTTTACAGTATATCTGTTTAAAATGACAGTCCTCTGCCGGTCTAGTATTATCAAAGCGATCATTAAATTTACGATTTGACACATGGCAAATATTGATTATGGCGCTTATTTTGAAATGTCAATACGGTAATTCGTTAAACGTCAAATATTGATAAAACATGTCAAATTTTGGCGCGTGTGGAATAAATTGAGTTATTTTTAAATTTCAATATCGATCTGCCGTATTACCATGGATACTTGATTTGTGAATTATTTTGCTCGCCGACATTATAGTATTCAACCAAACATCATCCTGTTCTCCACACGGTTAGGCAGAGAAGATTGATTTTGTCACAATCCTCGGTCCTGATGTACTTACACATGTTTTATTTATTTATCTTGTTGAAATATAATACATGGGTTTGGTCCTCAGAGCAATAACATACAAGAAGTAGCGCTGCTGTAGTCAGTTTCGATGTGTTTTACCAGACTCGGCTAGACCTGGGCGTGACTAGGACTAGGGCTAGGGTATTTGTACATCTATTCATAGCACGTCGACATAATGTTTTTGTTTATTCGTATTACCACTTTTTCACAGTATTGTTAAAAAAATATATATAGCATGTAACCTAATAAACCGTTGAGTCATGTTAATTTATTTCGCGTATCAAAACTTGTGGGCGGATTCAACGGAGAGGCGGGACGCGAAGAAAATTCTAACAATACTTCAAAGCGGTGTGATAATTCGGGAGATTTTGTTGTCTCTTTCTTTCTCATGACGTACGACGTAAAAACCCGGAGAAAGTGATTTATCCCAAATTTGTATAGGCTGGGTAAAAAGAATTAGCTTTGTCTCCATATATTGTTACTTCAAGGTTTGGTCTCACAAGGAGATTCCTGTGTCGAGACAGACGTAGTGTACATAAACAGTATAGTATTAAATGTAAATATTAATAAAAATAAAATGTAATAAAAAGGAGAAAAAAAAGGTGAAATTAAATTAAAATAAGAACAAAGGTAGTAGATGGAGGTTACATTTACAGTAAGAAGTTGTTACATTCGCATTATGTAACTCATTAATTATTATTATTCAGGTTGTTGACATTAACTTCCTTTTTCTTATTCTGGTGTCCTTTCCTACCGGAGATTGGCGTTCATCAGGAACTTATTGATCGATTGGACGTAGTTATGTAGAAAGCGTCCAACACACAATATCTCATAATCGAGTTTTACATGTTTTCGTATAGATAAATACGAGATATTTATCTGCTGAAAACATCCAAGCACCAAAGCAATAGTTTTTTTGCGATTCATTTTTTTATTAACGCACATTGTACATGTTTTACTTTAATTGAAGCAGATATTCCATATTGTTAGGAATCAGCACCGTATCATCAGTATACAGCAGGAAACACACTTTGAGATTGTTCGTTTTCGCACTCAAGCCCACACCTTTCAATTCTCGCGTACAGATTAAATAACCACAGTGCCATTAGACAGAATTGCTTAACACCTTTTGTGATATCAAGCCACTTCATTAAATCCACGTGGAACGCTTCCCTTTTAAAGAGACGCAATTGGCAAAACCACAGAAAAGTTTCTGCGTTTTTGCCAGAAACTTTTCGTTTAGCTTGCGCAGTGAGAAAATCTGACCCATGCACCCCTTTTACACATGAAAGCACTCTGAACATCCCATAATTTGTCCTTTGTTTTAATTCGTACCCTTTCAATCAATATTCTACCATATAGCTTGCCAACTGAACTTAATGTCCCTAAGGTTTCCACATTCCATGTGTGACCCTCTACCTTTGTACAGAGGCATGATCACAACCCTTCTTCAATCAAATGGCGCAAACACTGGTTAAAGAGTTTGCATACCCATGTGAGAACTACACGGATATCTCCATTAGAGTATTCTTTAGCAAACACTTTGTAAAACCACCGTCAACTCTAAAACATGCAACGCTTCGTTAGTACAGAGACGTAATTTTTCTTAGTCTTTTGATATCCAAAATAAGGTTTATAAATGATGTAACCTCAATTATTTAAAAGCCAGGGTTGGGGTTGTGTGTCGTATTAAACCTAGCAGAGTTCCTCGCGGTGCTGCATCTCTGCAGTTCCGCCGAGTTTAAAACAAAATCACTCTCGACTCGCTTCGCCAAAATCCACGTCTTAAGTTCACTCAGCATATGTGTTTTAGTTAAGTAGTTTTCTCGCGTGAGTTTGTTTGCTGGAGTGACGGTTTCGTTCTTCACTACTTTTGATGCTGTTACCCGCTTCGCTCCTTGCTCGACCCAGCGTCACAGAGTCTTGCGGTGCCACTGTTGATTCCCTGTATACAACTCGCATATACTGGGCTGTGTAAGGATATACCCGACAGAATTCACCTCGTAAACCTAACCTTAAGTTAACCTTAATTTAGACTTAATTTCAACTTCACTATCTAACTAACCGTGACGCCGTTTCTCCGCAGGGGTAGGCAGAGAAATTGGACCCCCACACATTTTTTTCTTGGCTCACACTCTTTGCTTTGTCTCATACATACTCTTCTGCTATTCTGACTCTTGACATGGCCCGATGAAGTTTAGAAATAAATACTATAGTGAATACCGTACAAGAGTCCCGACTGCTCCCAACCGTCTAGAGCCAGTGAGACTATGGCATCCCAATTGGGGTATTTTGTGAGACTAAAGGCAGTAGGGAAGGGAATGAGATGTGGAAGAAGAAGGTTGGGAAGTACCTAGCTATTCACATCTGGTCACCAAACTCGGATAAAGCCATTTCAAGCAACGTTTTAATTCTGAATGGTAATTTTTCACCAGGGCGATACTTACAGTATCTACCCCTCCGGAATGTACCGCAAATATACTTTATATTATTTTATATGAATTTAATGTGTTGTGACACATATTGATTCAAAAATATATATTTGCGCATGCCGGGTTTGAACCCGCGACTTTAGGATTCGCAGTTGAGCGTCTTACCACTCGACCATGGAGGCCGTCAAAGATATTCAAAAGCAGCCAAAATGTCAGACGAACTAAATTGGCGTACAGTGAAACAGATGATGCCATTAAACACGTTTGAATGTGTACATAAAATAGTATTTGTACACAAAATAAAAAATATTTTTTTGTTTAAATGGACCACTTTGCTCCAATATGTCATTTTGCCCCAAGATCACACTTTCTTTATTACAATTATTACCTTTAATATTTTTAAATAACAAAATTTGAATACCATTAATAAATATCAAAAGTAACAACAAAGAGCAAACCGTGAACTACAAACAGGCACGATTAAGTCTGATGATGCTTTTCCTTTTTGGTTTCGCTTGAATTTCCGCGTAACGAGTGTAAATTCTCCTTCCCAGAAGGCCTGGACCGCGGGCCCTGGATGAGTACTCCCTGCTTTTGATTAACCATGTTTGAATAATCGCTTGCACTTATCTGTGCGTCACATGCAGTTCAAACAAAACATGTTTTACCTTTCACTTCGAAATGATACCACGTTTTATCTTATCTACCTATTCTGGGAGAAATATTTATATATATTCGTAAAAAGCATTAACTTTGTGGCTTGCCATATTTATAAATAGAACATATATACTTTGTTTTTAACCACTTTTTATTTAATATTTTGTCTACCGGTTTCGGAAGTACCTTCCATCATCAGGACAATATTAAATTAATCTTTAGATAATAACTTCATCTCTTCTGGAAGAAACATATGTGGAGATAAATTCTGTACACGATCAAAAAAATGTATAACATACATTTTTGATCGTGTACAGAATTTATCTCCACATATGTTTCTTCCAGAAGAGATGAAGTTATTATCTAAAGATTAATTTAATATTGTCCTGATGATGGAAGGGTACTTCCGAAACCGGTAGACAAAATATTAAATAAAAAGTGGTTAAAAACAAAGTATATATGTTCTATTTAGAAATATTTATAATTTATTTTCGTTGGCAACTCTTATCACTGATCAAACAATTAGTCTGCCGCTAAATACAAACATTTCTCCTCTGACAACATCTGTTTTTGGCTATCCCTAAAATAATTAATATTTTCTCTAACTAGGTACTTTTTCTAATAGTTATTTTTACACCTTCAATAACTTTTAACCTTAATAATAATATTTGAATAATTTGTATATATAATTTTTACACCTTCAATAACTTATAACCTTAATAATAATAATAATAATATTTGAATAATTTGTATAGCGCCGTTTTTGTGAAAAATCACCTCAAGGGCGCTGTACAAATTTTAATTTCTACTTAATATTAATTTCTAGTTTATATAAATATACAGCTACATACTTACCTGGTAGGTCACTTCTAGCAGGACACAATCAATATATCATAATAACTTAAAATTTTGCTGATTTTTACATGTATATACATATATATAGGTATATTATTTTTTAAGGGCGCGAAAGCAAATTTAAAATAAAGTATATCAATATATCATAGATATAAATATAGAGGTATTTTTTTAATTTTTCGTAATGAGGAACAGGTTTTGATGAAAATCTTCTAATACATTTAAGGAATGAGAGTCTGAAAAGTTTTCTTGGTTTGAACAGAGATTCTATTAGGCTTGTTAAATCTTGATTATGGATATGATTTTCTGGAAAAACGGGTTTTGAGTTTGGCTCTGAACTATGTCGAGTCTTTTATTACTTTCAGATCATGTGGTAGTCCATTCCAGGCTTTAGGACCTGACACTTCTGCAGCGCGCTCTCCGAACTTAGTGTCTCGTGTGAGCTTTGGTTCCTTCAACCTTCCGATAGCCGATGACGTTGGCGATCTAAGGGTTGACAGTTGCGAATTGGAATCTTCAGGAATTCATAATTCTGATAAATAAGCCGGAGCCATTCCGTTAATTGGTTTAAATACCACCCAGCAAAGCTTAAACTGGATTCTTTCGGGACATTTAAGCCAATGAAGTGTGCTTTTTGTCCAACCGGCCTTGAATTTCAGTGCGAATTAAAATATATATTAAATTTTACAATTTACTTTAAAAATAGGTAGGTAGGTACTTATTTAGTTTTCACTTGAAATAGCGTTTGTGAAGGCACCTCCCAAGTCTAAAGGCAGTTCATTACAAAAACGTGTTGCTTGCACTGTGAAGGAAGGTATGAAATTTTTGTGTTGGGCGGGTTGTTTATGGGGTTGTGTTTTTACTTGAGAAAAAGAAGAGCCCATTTTCTGAGGGATATTGAATATGTACCATAGAAAAGCAAGAGATAGTCAAGGGTTAAAGTGTTGATATTCTTTACGTTCTAAAAGATGTCGAACTATTGGTTACTACCCGGTTTTGCTCGAGTTGAAACGTTACTTTTAAGCATTTGCACGATGAAGGCCCCCGTGGTCGAGTGGTTAAGACGTTCGACTACGACTCCAAAGGTCTCGGGTTTAAATCTCGGCGTGCGCAAGAACATTTTACTTTATTAATGTGTTATTTCACATTTAATTAATATTTAGTATATTTGCGACACGTTCCTGAGTGGTAGATACTTTAAGTATCGCCCGGATGAAACATCACCATTTATATTCAAACCTGGCTTGAAATGGCTTTACTCATATTTGGTGACCAGATCTGAATAGTCAGGTACTTGCCAACCTTCCTCTTCCCCATCGTCATTCCTTCCCAACTTACTTCAGCCTCCCAACATACCCTAATTGGGGATTCCATAGTCTCATTGGCTTCCGACGGTTGAAAGCTAATTTTGAAAAAATGTTACCGTTTGACAGTTAAATGGTTATTTAAAAGCTCCATACCTCACGAATAATATATAGATGCAGCTGAAAATAGTAATGTTGATCTTGAAATAACGGACGAAAATCGGTTCCGAATTTCATAACGCCAGACCTTACCGTTGGAGATTTTTTTGTGAACCACGCAGTCTTGAAGATGCATGCATAGTGATTTTTAGGTCAATTTTCTATTACATTCACAATATCGTCACAGCTGTTGGGCCGTTGTTGGAGCTTCGAAATAGCGTTATGCTGTGAATAGTCTTGTTTCGAGTTATTGTATGCGATCCTGGAATAGTTTGCTGCAAGTAACAACTAAGAACCAAGAACCGCCCGTTCAACTCCACAACTTTGCACAAAGATCAAAATCGCAATTTTAGCTGGACAAAAATATTCGTAAAGAAAATTGACTTATTTGATTATCGTACTACAAATTGGACTTAGTTATGCAGAAAGCATCAAAACCCAAACATATGAAACTGAGAAAAATGCGTTTGAAAATATGACGATAAAAAAACATTTTATTTATTTTACATGAATACCGCACAAAAGTCTCAACTGCTCCCAACCGTCTAGAGCTAGTGAGACTATGGCAGCCCCAATAGGGTCATGTTGTGATGCTAAAGGTAGTAGGGAGAGGAAGAAGATGAGGAAGGGGAATGTTGGGAAGTACCTGGCTATTCAGATCTGGTCACCAAACACGGCTAAAGCCATTTCAAGCAACGTTTCGATTCTGAATGGTTAATAATAATAATAATAATATTTGGACGATTTGTATAGCGCCGTTTTTGTGAAAAATCACCTCAAGGGCGCTGTACAGATCTTACTTTCTATCATTACATATTAATTCCTAGTTTGTCTGTCTTTCACCGGGACGATTCTTAGAGTATTTACCACTCTGGAACGTGCCGCAAATATACTTTTTATTATTTTTATATGAATCAAAAATGTGTTATGACACATGTTGACTAAATAAAAGTTATTGGCGCACGCCGGGTTTGAACCCGCGACCTTTGGATTCGTAGTCGAGCGTCTTACCACTCGACCACGGAGGCCGTCTAGAACCAGTGAGACTATGACATCCCCAATCAGGGTATGTTGTGAGACTGAAGGTAGTGGAGAGAAGGAGATGGGGAAGAGAAATATTGGGAATTACCTAGCTAGTTTCGATTTTGAATGGTGGTCTTTCACCAGGGCGACACTTACGTATCTACCACTCTGGAACGTGCCGCTAATAGACTTTATACTATTTTACATTGCCGTGGCGCTCTCGGAGCAGCCTGGCGTGTTTTAGTCTTTCTCGTTATTTTTCGCCAAATAAGTAGGATATTTCACAAATTACTTCTTTAAAATTACACTAAAATTACCGTTGTTGTGTATAGGTTAAGTGAATAAACTCTAAATAATTTTAAAGGGACTAGTTTCGACGTAATTTCGATTTTTAAGAAAATTTTTTAATCTTTAAATATCAGTTTTTTAAATGCAGTGCCACAGCCCGCGAATGGTTGATGACCATTGGCCACATGTTTCGTCCCTTCGACCGCCGGCCCGGTAACCGGCAGGGGGGCGGGGGAGTGCCGATCTCGACCGACTGTTCCCGAACCCGAGCGATGTTTTCAACAAATGTTTTTTTACTGAGAGAGGCGGCCTTTTTTTGTCAATTCAATACAATCATCATTACAATATTTTTTATTTGTTCGTTAGTTCTTCTTTTTGCCTGCGCAAATAACCTGTTAGATATGTCGTGGCGCTTTCGCAGCTGCCTGACGTGTTTTAGTCTTTCTTGTTATTTTTCGCCAAATAAGTAGGATATTTCACAAATCACTTCTTTAAAATTTCTGTACTGTATGATAAATTCAGAAAGTCCATTCTTTTAATTTCGCTCCCATGCCTTAAATAAAAAAATAAAAAATAATAATTGTAAAAATCATAATTTGTTAATAATTGCGTCTATCTGATGGGACCTGCCAGGTAAGTATGTTCCTGTATATTTTCTTATCTAAACTAGGAATTAATATGTAATGATAGAGAGTAAGATCTGTACAGCGCCCAAAAACGGCGCTATACAAATCGTCTAAATATTATTATTATTATTATTACATGAATTCAATGTGTTACGATGGCACATATCAATCAAATAAAAGTTATTGCGCATGCCGGATTTGAATCCGCGATCTCTGAATTCGTAGTCGAGCGACTTACCACTCGACCAGGTAGGCTGTTAGTAGTGCAGTTGCGGGATGCAATGTAGTGATTCGACTGCTGTCGAAATCTTATTTTTGACCATTTATAGGTGCGATTTGGGCGTTTGTGCATCGCTAGTATTCGCGCATTCTCGAGGAATCTGAAATTCGCCTTCGGGCTGTTTTGCATACAGCGCTTGTCGCTTCGATAACTTTAAAATCTCTCGTTTATGGACTCGTACGGATTCAGTGCATGCGCTTCAAATAAAATTCTCGCAAAGCGGCCGGTTCCGCTGCATGACGGAGCAGCCGCGGAATGCCTTTTACACAGAATTCGAGTGAGAATCGACAATCGTCAGATTTGCTTGTAAAGATTTCGTTCATATTCATTCCCCACTTGGTGATATTTATTATTTTGATAGATTTCATTTTATTTTGTTTTATTTTATTTTATTTTATCTTATTTTATTTTGTTTGTTTGTTTGTCTGTTTTTTTTTTTTATATGTTTTTTATTTTCTTTATTTATAATGGCAATACACCGATCGCCGTGCGACAGAGATTGGTGATGATAAGTAATTCATAAATTTTTTAAATAATATTTGCTTCCAACTTAAATTACTTTTTTTTTACTTATCAGTGGCGCTATATATTTTGTATAATATGACACCACGTAATTACACATTAACCTTTCCGTACCTGAAAGTGAAAATTAAACCTACGAAGGTGGGTAGCGTAGATCTAATATTTCTATTTTTGAAACTGTTAATTCGTGCTGGAATTCAATTGCAATGATAAAAAATACTTTTTTTTCACTGTTTATTAATAATACTGGATCTTTTGACCTGTTACGGTCTGAAGATAATGGTAAAAGGTTGAAAAATCGGTCCGGTCCTAATAATAAAC
The DNA here is from genome assembly GCA_022651775.1 of Drusus annulatus. Classification (NCBI taxonomy): domain Eukaryota; kingdom Metazoa; phylum Arthropoda; class Insecta; order Trichoptera; family Limnephilidae; genus Drusus; species Drusus annulatus. Next base: position 20,871 of record JAGWCC010000499.1, on the reverse strand, counting down.
AGTGGGGAAAAGTTTAAAAATTGTATTATCAATCATAAACTTAGGTAATTTGCTTTTAGTAATACTTAGAGAAAAGTGTGTAATATTTTAGTAATCTTTATCTAAGGTATCGTACAGACATTAGAACTCCCCTTCCGAACGTGAGTGTCATTCTCGATCGGTAGTCATGAATCTCTATCCGATTTAGATGACGTCAGAGGCAAGCCGAAGCGTTTAGATCTGTTGGCTTCTTACCCCTTTTAAAAAATCGCTTCACTTTTTCACGTCATGCAATAAAACTTATATATTTAGAATTGAAGTTTTTTGATCTGTGTAGTTCCATTTTGAAAGATCACATCAGTATCATCAGGTGCAATATGACTAATCGTTATCGAAACGCTGCTTGAAATAGCCTTAGCCTTGTTTAGTGACCACATTTGAATAGACAGGTATTTTTAAACCTTTCCTTCTTCACTCCTTTAAGTCTCAAAACAGTTGATTATACCATAGTTCCTCTGGCTCTACGAAATAAAATTTACAAAAAAACACTTTATAGTGTGATCCACAATTATATTTATAATATATCACTGATGGTGAATAAAACATATATTATTAATGTAAAAATCACGTTCACACTTTGGTTATAAGAGTTTGATTTGTACGTACGTTTATAAATAATATTTCCATATCCACGTGACCTGTTTCGACCAATCAGTGGCCAGGCGGTAAAGTACGCAGAGATCTGTCACTCGTTCAAAACACACGGCGGCATCTAGCGGAATTGGGTCAAATTAATTGATCCCATATCAGTACTGGACGCCCCACTTGAGTTGAGAATTAATTGACGCATGAAGAAGTGTATCTTTATTGCTCTTTGGTGCAGTTGACTCGGAAAGTAAAATGAAGATCCTTGAATCCATAATAAATTATAATACAAAAGTAGAATTAATCAAAGTTTCTCCACAAAGTATCAAGTCTATACCCTATAACTGAATTTTATGTTAAATATCGGTTGATATTATCTCTTATTTATTTTGTATTATTTTTCGTCACATACCGACCAATAAATTTTAATAACACTTTTACAATCAATGACATTACTAACATAAAAGTTTGTAATGTCATTGTTTATACTATGTACTTTTGTCTATTTTCGCCTATTGTAACTTATTTCTTTCTACTTTAAATTAACAATTTATAGGAAGACATTTTAATCAATCTTTTGGAATACATATAATTTATTTCACTGTCATTAATTCCACAATATTATATACAATGTTACTGATAGTTAACCATCATATTTTTCTTCTATACTGAGTATTGTTGTTTTTTTTGTACATAAATCTCATTGACTAATTTGATTGTGATTCTTTAATAATGAATAATAATATTTGGATAATTTGTACAGCGCCGTTTTTGTGAAAAATCTCATCAAGGGCGCTGTACAAATCTTAATTTCTACTTAATATTAATTCCTAGTTTATAATACAGCAACATACTTACCTGGCAGGTCACTTCTGGCAGGACTCACTATTTCAATCACTATTTCATAATAACGATTTTGATGAAAATCTTCTAATGAATTTAAGGAATGAGTATTTATTCCATTCTTGTCCATCAACGGCGCATATTATATATTTATATAATATGATAAATAAAATAAAATAAAATAAAAATTCTTTGGGCATCATAATGTTAAAGGTGTTTTTTTTTTCCAAAAAATAATATGCTAAATCACTCGTTTGGAACACTTCCTTCACCTACATCCATACATCGTCGCATACGCACACTTCTGTTTTTTTCAACTCTTGATAAGATTGCATTAAAATATTTGATGCATTTGTATGTCTCCCAGAGGCATCCCCGACTTCTTCAATCTACTTGTGCACCATATATTCTTCGGTCACTACTTTCCTTGTACTTTCGCTCTAATTGTCCATACTTTCAAAGCGTCCTTTTTATCAATATTGCTCTTTACGCCTTCGTCGATTTCATCTCTACTGTATTCAGTTAGCTTTCATCTTTAATCTGTCACAAATCAGAGTTGAGTCAGAACTCCACTGTGGACTGCTAACCTTGCTTGCTTCGACGATTGTTATCGAACGTATCGAATGAATTTATTGGCTTCAATTGGTTTTATTATTTTAACTTGTACTTGTTTAAATTTTGTTTGTTGAATTGGTAGTAATATCTCTGTCTCTATGAACAAGAGTCTCAAACCAATTAACCATGAAAGTAAAAAATGGTATCTAACGTCAATATAGATTTTATCGACAATGTCGGTTATTTTTAATCGTTCCCAAGCCCGACTGTAGATCACCAACGATCAAACGACAACTCACGTCGAATAAACATGCTAAATTTAGTCGATGTGAACTGTATTATGTTCGTTGGCGATCTGTAAGAACGATTCGAAACAACCGCCATTGTCGATAAAATCTATATCGATGTTTCGTGCTAGGGCCCCAAGTAGGTCCCTTTTTAGACATTATTTTTTTAGGCTGTGGAATGAATCGATACTCTGGTACTAGTAAACAATGATCATTGTATGTTTTATCAATGAACGTTTCTACTTAATAATATGAAATGCGATACTTCAATATGAAGCGATTCATTCATTGAAACGTTTAATAATAATTCATTAACTGTAACATGAATCGATTCATTCATTTGGTCATATCAACGTAAATCATTAAGAAGATGCAATTATTGAAAGTCTTTGAAACTCGAACGAAATAACGTATTCCTTACGCTGGTGGCACTAAGGTTGAAATTGCCACATGATGCCAGTCGCCTGTTTCGATTTATGCAAAAAATAAAATTCACCGAATATCATGTAATATTTTATTTTGTGAAGTTTGGGCACAAATAGTTATATACTGAAAATGGTTCGTAAGTAAATCACTTAAAATGACAGACACTTCTCATATTTTCTGACAATGTATTTTTACATTTTGGTTGTCTTGTTACGACAAAAACAATATTATGTATGTTGTATGTTTTTTTTTAAATGTAAGTTCACAATAATCTTCTAATTTATTGTAACAGTACAGTTGTACGTAAATATATAAGTAATAACTACTCAAGAAATATATTCGAATTATGAACGAATCTTTGTGTCTTTCTAGTTCGATTCGAGTTTTACTATGATCCTAACTTGGCTGTAATAATGCATAATGGCTGCGCGGTTAGTAGCTGAGTAGTCCAAGGCGTCGGGTTCCCACCCAGGCGTTGCATGTTTAATCCTCTGCTAGCTGGTCTTCCCATCATTGGTTATTCTTAAGCCTCAGCTCTCCCAAAAATGGCGCTTAGCGTCACATTGCAGCATTCTAATACAAACAATACCACAAATGATTTTTCTATAAATTTTCAATGGGTACTTAGAAAAATGTCTAAGGTTTCCAGTGAATACTTTTTTTAAACTGTAATCTTTTGAATTCTATGAAAAATATTCTAAAATATCAGTAAAAGGTACAGTTTGAAAACCACAGAAGGCATTTTTTAACGTTTTACCTTAAATTTCGGAAAGAATGCACGGCTGATCTAAGCGTAATGAATAGGAAAAGAAAGGAACGCTTAGATGGTTTGGGCATGTAGACCGAATGAACGAAGAAAGGAGTGTAAAAATAATATATGAATCGAAAGTGAAGGCATGATGGTTAGTTAGTTTTACCCAAAATTCCAGTATGCTTTATATAAAGAATTGTGTTCACAGGAAACCTTGGACATTTCACAAACTACACGTATTTAATAACATTAAAAATCATTTGCAGTATTGCTTGTGTTAGAAATTTAAAAAGTGTGTATTTTCGGGTGCTGATCCTTAAACCGCGTAACATTCTTTCTTTTTAACAAAACTTTTTTTCAGAAATTGGCTTCATTTGGTTTTCTTAATTTATTTTTATAAATATTTATTACTTGTTTTTGAATAGCCCTGGTTTTGCTTCCAAACAAAGTAAGTCTTATCTTGTTCAAATTGTTCAGATTCTTTGCGGCTTTTTGCAATGTCGTTACCATGGCGACGCGCGTGTTTCAGCGTCATCGCTTATTCATTTTATGCGATGTGGTGAAGCTCAGAACGTGCATGTCGGTAGCGCCGCCCACGTACGCTAGTGGAACCTACGTACAAGCACAACGACCGGAATATCTAAAAAGCACATTCTAATGGCACTAGAAGAAAAAAATATGGTTACACTACGCATCTTATGTAAATTGGTAGAACCTTAGAGTACATAGAGTGGTACCTATCCAAGATAGTGTAGTCAGTTTTCAATGATTTTTGCCGGACTCGGCAGACCTGGGCGTAGCTAGAACTAAGGCTAGGGTATTATACATCCATTCATGGCACATGTCGACATAATGTTTTTGTTTATTCGTATAACCACTTTTTCACAGTATTGTTATGAACAAAAATATAGCATATAACCTAAAAAACCGTATAGTTGTGTCCAGTTTAGTCGCAAATCAAAACATGTGGGCGGAGTCCCAGGAGACGCGGGAGACCAAGATCATCCTTACCGTACATAAAAGCGGTGTGATATTTTTGTTGTCTCTTTCTCTCTCGTGGTTGACGTAAAAACCCGTAGGAAGTGATTTATCGCAAGTTTGTATAGGTTGGGTAAAAATAATTAGCTCTCTATAATTAGGTTACTCCAAGGGTAGAACATTAGTTTTTTGTTTTGCAGAATTAAGGCAAATTGAATTTATTTTAGTGGCAAAACTGTATCTAGTTACGTCAGAATTACCACTTTACTCTCTGGTATGGGTGATTCATTTCAACCAAAAAATATTTAAAAAATCGTATTAAAAATGTTGGAACCGAAGCTGCGTTAAAACACCGAATGCGTTTTCAGCTTTAGGTTAATTTGGAAAATAGTGGACTGTAAACGATAAACTATACTACTTGATGGAAGTGTCTAATTGTAGCTTGTGAAAAGATTATGAAATGAAGGAAAAATGGGAAACCATTCACTCACCGATGAAGTTAAAATTTATTGAAGTCCATGTAATACAAGGCTGATGTAAGCGTAATGAATTAGATCATGAAAATGAAGCTTAGATGTTTTGGACATGTAGAGCGAATGAACGTAGAAAAGAGTCTGAAAATAATATATGAGGCGAAAGTGAATGGAAGAATAAGTTGGTGACGCCCGAGAAAGACATGGCGCGATCCAGTGAATCAAATACTTAAGTCGGGCCATGTCAAGAGACAGAATAACAGAGGAGTATGTATTGAATGTGAATGAAGCAAGGAGTGTGTGCCAATACAGAGTTGTATGGCGGTCTATTCTCGTTATTGGGAAGAAGAGGATAGGGGATGGAAAAAATAAGTCGAAAACGAAGTCTGATAATCATTATAAAATACTCGTCTTTGCCCACCCACGAGCGGTAAATTACCTTCGTTAAGGTAATCATGTATAATATATACAGGTAACTGTTTCATTGTATTTCAATTCACAGCGCCTAATTGATTTAATTTCGTAAGTCGATTTTGATAATTTTAATCGTCTTATTAAATTAACATAATATCAAATATGTATTGTATTTAAATTGTTTTAGTAATTAAGTCTGAGAACTTCTGAAACTTACACTCGATTTATAATAATATAAACCCATATTTTATGACCTCTTGTTTTAATCTCAAGCAAATTAATTTCCGAATATTATTTTAATCCTAATTTAAATAAATCTGTGACCTTGTTATGTAATTATTTTATTATTATGCCATGATAATAATACTCGAAGACGCCTAAAGCTGGATTCACACCTACGTCCGGATCCACTCAGTGACGATATTGTTCCGCATAAGAGCTTATTGATATGGTATGAATATCAATCAAGGAGTATGTGCCAAGATAAAGTTGTGTGGCAGTATATCCTTCTGCCCACCCTTGTGATATTGAACTACTTAGTTAGTTAAATAATTATTTTGATGTGTAAAAATACTTACATCGCAGATTTTTTTAATTTTAAAAACCATTTTTTTATCACTAAATAATATTTTTAATAATTATTAAGTATTAAAAATAGAAAATACGTTAGCTGGCCATTATTAAAAATTATACATACATTCTAACTTTCAGACTAACACATTATGTTTTGACACTAATCGAAATCCTACATCTTGTTGACAGTTAAATTGATAATTCAAAGCTCCATATCTCATGATATAAATTGTGTATCGAACTGAAAACAGATGCATTCACCAAAATTTTTAACACATAAAAACTGTGAAATTTTCATAGCTCCAGAGCTTGTATTTTAGTGGGGAGAACAAACACAGAAATTATAATTTTAATTTTTGTTAGTTGCTGAGTGCACAAACGCGTCGGATTTCCACCTGAGCGTCGTGGGTTCAATTCCTCTGCTAGCTAATAACAATGATAATTGGCTGGTTTATATAGCGCCGTTTTCGTGACAGAAATATCACGTCAAGGGCGCTTTACAGCATAATTGACATGTCATTAAAACTAAGACTTAATATTAACTTATGCCTAATACTTATAACTAGTGACTTACAATTAACATATTTACATTAACATAGATGAGTCCTTCATCATTGCACGAGCAACATCTTCAGCTTATTATGATGGCAGTAGGAGTTTTCAAATATTGTCAAGTTATTCGTAACCCGGGAATGTTTGTCTTTCCTTAAAAAAATATGTACAGAAACTTGTCCTGTGTATTTATTTATTTGTCTAATGACAATAGATGTGAAGCAGATAACGGCGCATAATTTACATTCAATAAATCTTCATTAAACCCGCGTCGTTGTTAATTTAAATCAATGCTGCTATCTTCGATGAACTAACGAACTAATGAGTAAACTATGTCTCGTACATTAGGACTAATCCAAACGTAAAACTTCCCACTCACGTTCGTATAAATATCGCTGCACGACGTTTCAGTGATTCACTAAACTTGCATTCCGTGAGACATCTCCGAGCGTGTGTGGGCGGGTTTATGAGCGGTAGTTTATTTTCCTGTTTACTCATATATTTTGATGGAATTATGATAAATCACGGAGTATCTTGCCTTATTATGATATTTTAAACTTAAACTAGATGAATTTTAACAGATATTATCCAATGACGTTACACAAATATATACACGTTGTAGCGCTCTCAAAGTGGCAATCAATAATCACGCTAGTTGGTGTGATTAGTGTTTAAGCCGAGTTAGTACTAAACGGTCACGCGTCGCTTGAGGTCGTTTCAAGCAAGTATGGAACGCGGTCCGAACTTCGGATCTGTTTCGTTCATACACATATATTCTATGAATGTCTATCTTTGTCATACATGACCGATATTTGAATGATGAATTTACTGGTAACGTGTGTGTTTTGCTTGCCACATTTTGTGTTAATATTCTAAGGCTATAACGTGTCTATATATGTAACGTCATTGATAATATCATAATAAAAATAGTTGTTAGTTGTTACCCGTGAAACATCACGGGATGTAACTTGACTTTCCAATAAAAAAAAAGTTAATTTCAAATATTGAGTAATACTGCTAAAATACATTATCGGTAGGTACTTTATTAGGAAGGTAGGGATTTGAATTTTTGTTTTATAATTTCAATTAACATCAGTTGCACAATTGAAAAGTTCACACTAGTACGTAGGTACGTACGTAATCACAAAGGAAATTATTTATAGTTAATATTGATGCATGTATGAATCGTGTCTAGTTATCATCACTTTAGGTAGGATTCATACATTCATATTAATTTCATAAAAAAACAGAAGACACTCTAACCTCGGCTCTGGTGAAAGGCGACCGATCAAAAAGTTGCTTGAAATCTCTTAAGCTATGTTTAGTGACATAGCAGTTGGGTCTCTTGTGCGGAATTACCCCTAAAAACATTGGACGTGGTCGCAATAGCCATGTTAAGTGACCAGATCTGAATAGCCAGGTAACTTAACCCAACCTTCCTCTTTGCCATCTTCTACTTCGACGCACTCCTACATTACCGGGCAGTTAGAACTCTAGTGCGGATTTTCCACTAAAAACATTGGACATCGTCACAATAACCATGTTTAGTGACCAGATCTGAATAGCAAGCACTTCTTCCCAACCCTCCTCTTTCTTGTTTTCTTCCCCAACGCCCTCCTACATTACCGGGCTGGGACTCTTGTGCGGATTTACCACAAACATTTGACATCGTCACATTTGACACCGTGCAATGCATTGGGTCATTTTATTTGTTGGAAATTTTGACAGTTCCAGTCAATCGTCGACTATCGGTCCATTTCAGCTTTTGAACAACATAATCCATATGCTTGATCAAAATGTATAAAAAATTTAAAACGTGCATTAAATCGACGTCCAACGGGAACCATTAAATCGTAAAAAAACACTAAATAACGTTGACAAATGTTAGGAAATTTTGAAACACCCCAACCTGAGTATTCAAGGTAGTTTTGTCAAGGGTATGATGTTATAATCTTCTTGATACGACAGCCTCATTGCCACGTCGTAAATTCCATGCCCATATAACGCGCGGCATCATCTACCAGGAGCCCATACGAGAGGAGTACTTCGAATACCTAGCAGAACCGGTTTACGAGTAAGCAGGTGATTCAGTCAAAGGAACCGAATAACATGTAATGCTATATCGACTTGCTACTCACGTAGGTAATGCACTTCTAGTAATATCACGGTTAGAATGCAAGCATTACTCTTGCTCTATGAAATGATACGATTATAGATCACGATTTTAGGCAGAAAAAAAAGGAGTTTATTTTTCCCACTATTTTTTCCTCTTTAATATTTTTTTTCCACCTCGCGACATTTCCCGATTAGGGGTGACATAATCCTAATGGCTCCGGGCTCTGGATCTAGTAGTAAACATTAAAGGTAGTAGGCAAATTGGCAGGGGTCGCAGTAACGTGCACAGAGTTTTTGATCAAGGTAGGCAGTAGTAAAAACAGCAGACCAATTTATAATAAAAATGGCTACCAACCTTGGAGTAACAATGTATGGAGAGTGAGCTAATTTTTTTTACCCAACCTATACAAATTTGCGATAAATCCTTTTTCCGGGTTTTTACGTCGAACACCATGAGAAAGGAAGAGACAACAAATATAATACACCGCTTATATGTACTGTCGCGATGATCTTGGGCTCCTGGGTCACCGCAGAACTCCGTCCACATTTTTTATTATGCCACTAAACTTGACACAACTAAACGGTTTTTTAGATTATATGCTATATTTTTTGTTGATAACAATACTTGAGGGGCCCCACCACTTACCCGCACTTGTTTTAAGGAACCGACGGTTCCTCCTATACTTACGCAGAAGCTACGTTATGTGTATTCAAAAGACTCTTCGAGTGTCCCTGCAAAATCTTGCAATAATAATCAGTGACATCTTTTGGTACCTTAGAGTATATAGAGTGGTATCTACCCAAGGCAGTGTAGTAAGTTTTTGATGATTTTTACCTAACTTGGCGGACCTGGGCGCGGCTAAGACTAAGGCTAGGGTATTTATACATCCATTCATATCACATATCGACATAATATTTTTGTTTATATATAACCACTTTTTCACAGTATTGATATCAACAAAAATATATCATCTAACCTAAAAAACCGTTTAGCTGTGTCAAGTTTAGTGGCATAATAACAAAAAGTGGGTGGAGTCCCACGGTGACCCAGGAGCCCAAGATCATTGTGACAGTACATAGAAGCGGAATATTATATTTGTTGTCTCTTTCTCTCACGTTGTGTACGACGTAAAACCCGGAAAAAGTGATTAATCGCAAGTTTGTATCGGTTGGGTAAATATAATTAGCTCTCTCTCCATACATTGTTTCTCCAAGTTTAATCCAATATAATTCATATTTTAAAGCGATTATAACAAGGTAGGTAGCGCTTGTTTGCCCTATATGGAGTGCATGCCTCTGATGGGTAGGCAAATAAGATGGACTGACACACTACTCTGTCTTGGTATGCATTCCTGGTCTCATTCTTGTTTATATTTCGTATCATACATTCTCTTGTTTTATACCGATTCTCAAGTATTTAATACACTCGATCGTACCATAATATAATATGAATTGTATTTAGTTTTAAATTAATTTCTCGTTATTTTTTTATTTTATAATTTTTTTTTGCTTTGATAAAATGTTTCCCTTACAAGCAGCTTGCCTCTGTTTAAAGAAACGCCCCGGATGCGCGCGTATCTCCTTAGGAAAGGATGTTGTCGTCTTATGCATTTAATAAGCTGCAATTTTGGAGATTATGAGAACATTATAATATCAAATTAACCTCACAAAAAGTAGTTAGAGGAACCCTACAAAACTAACCAGGTAGGTTGGGAGGATGGACAGCCATTAAACCCTGTCTTGGCACACACTCCTTGCTTCATTTACATTCGTACACCGTCTCATACATACTCTTCTAGTTTTATGACTCTTGACATGGCCAGTATTTTTTTTATGTGAATACCGCGTAGAGTCCCAACTGTCCGAAGCCAGGCATCCTATGGCATCACAGATTGGGGTATTTTTTGAGACTAAACAAAGTGGGGAGTGGAAAGAGATATGTAAGAGGAAGGTCAGGACGTACCAGACTATTTATTTCTGGTCACCGAACACGGATAAAGCCATTTCAAGCAACGTTTTGATTCTGAATAGTGATCTTTCAACAGGGCGATACTAAGAGTATCTAATAAATATACTTACTGTGAATTATTTTATATCATTTAAAAAGTACAATTATTTGAGCATGCCGGAATTAAAACCCACGTGCTCTGGATTCGTAGTCAAGAATTTTAACCACTCCACCACGGAGCATCAAATAATAATATTTATTGAATTTCTTATACCTGACAAAATGTTATTAATTTAATATATATAAGAAATTGTATTTTATATTTGTAAAATAATTACAAATTGAGGTACCATATAGATATGCAAGACAAGAAAATAAGAAAAAAATACAAAAAATTAACTCATTTGACCGTGTCATGTCTTCCTCGAACGTCCCTAACATATTCTACCATGAGAGAAACTCTATTATGGGATTTGTTTTTTTTTCCTTGTTTAATTTGTTGCATAAAATACTTTCAATTAAAAAAGGTTGAAGAATCTCTCATTGAACAAATTTCTTTCTCCGCTTTTCTGATGAACCATCGTGGAATTCAAGCCATAATATTATGCGTCGTAATGAATTGAATAATTACTCGCATCATTACTTGTGTCACTTGAATTCTGAACATCTGTGGAGACAGCTGTATAAACGTGCCATTCTAGTACTAAACGAAACACTGCGTCTGTTTAGAAATTCCTTGGAATTAATCAACGTAATTGATGTCGTTAAGTCGTCATTGTAATACAAGAGGTATTTTAAAACTTCATTAATTCCTGTCATCTTTATTCCAATTTCAAATATTTTATTTTATTTCCATTTAGATGACTCGCACAGATATCCAAGGTAACTTGCATTATTATGACGGCCTCCATAGTCGAGTGGTAAGACGCTCGACTACGAATCTAAAGTTCGCGGGTTCAAACCCAGCATGCGCCAATAACTTTTATTTAATTAATATGTGCCATAACACATTTAATTCATATAAAAATAATAAAAAGTATATTTGTTGCACGTTCCAGAGTGGTAGATACTTTAAGTATCGCCCTGGTGAAAGACCACCATTCAGAATTGATACGTTGCTTGAAATGGCTTTAGCCATGTTTGGTGACCAGATCTGAATAGCCAGGTACTTCCCAACCTTCCTCTTTCCAATCTCCTTCCCCTCCCCAGTACCTTCAGCCTCACAACATACCCTATTTGGGGATGCCATAGTCTCACTGGCTCTAGACGGTTGGGAGCAGTTGAGACTCTTGTGCGGTATTCATATAATTTTTAATTTTTTTTATTATTTTTTAACCTTTTTGTAGTGAATACCCAACTGCTCCCAACCGTCTAGAGCCAGTGAGACTATGGCATCCCCAATTGGAGTATGTTATGAGGATAAAAGTATTGGGAGGAAAAGAGGAAGGTTGGAAAGTACACGGCTATTTAGATCTGGTCACCTAACACGGCTAAAGCCATTTCAAGCAACGTTTTGATTCTAAATAGTGGTCTTTCACCAGAGCGATACTCAGGGTATCTACCACTCTGGAACGTGCCGCAAATATACTTTATATTATTTTATATGAATTAAATGTGTTATGACCCACATTAATTAAGTGAAAATTATTGGGGCACGCCGGGTTTGATCTCGAGACCTTTAGATTCGTAGTCGAGCGTCTCCACCACTCTACCATGGAGGCTTTCAATTCATAGTATATAATTGACTATTAATAATTTATTTTATGAGTACGAGTGTGAACTTTTCAATATGGGACTGACGTAAATTGAAATTATCAAATTTTCATTAAAATCTTTTCAAATCCCTACTTACTTATTTAAGTACCTACCTAGAATGTATTTGAGCAGACATTATTCTATATTTGAAATGCGTGGAATAAAGCAACTAATATTTTTTCTTTGCAAGTCAGGTTACATTGCGTGAGATTGTTAATGAATAACAACTAGTTTTTTTTTTAATAAATTACATGGATTGTTATTTTGTTTTTGCAGTAATTAATTGTATATTACCAGATACCTAGACGTTTATGAGATGCAGCCTGGCGTGTTTTAGTCTTTCTCGTTATTTTTCGCCAAATAAGTAGGATATTTTACAAATTACTTCTTTAAAATTACACTAAAATTACCGTTGTTGTGTATAGGTTAAGTGAATAAACTCTGAATAATTTTAAAGTGACTAGTTTCGACGTAATTTCGATTTTTAAGAAAATATTTTAATCTTCAAATATCAGTTTTTTAAAATGCAGTGCCACAGCCCGAGAATGGTCACACATGCTTTGATGACCATTGGCCACATGTTTCGTCCCTTCGACCGCTGCCCCGGTAACCGGTAGGGGGGCGGGGGAGTGCCGATCTCGATCGACTGTTCCCGAACCTGAGCGATGTTTTCAACAAATGTTTTTTTTTTACTGAGAGAGGCGGGCTTTTTTGTCAATTCAATACAATCATCATTACAATATTTTTTATTTGTTCGTTAGTTCTTCTTTTTGCCTGCGCATATAACCTGTTAGATATGTCGTGGCGCTTTCGCAGCTGCCTGACGTGTTTTAGTCTTTCTTGTTATTTTTCGCCAAATAAGTAGGATATTTCACAAATCACTTCTTTAAAATTCCTGTATTGTATGACAAATTCAAAAAGTCCAATCTTTTAATTTCGCTCCCATGCCCTAAATCAAAAAAAATAAAATAATAATAATCATAATTTTAAGTTAATAATTGTGTCTATCTGATGGGACCTGCCAGGTAAGTATGTTCCTGTATATTTTCTTATCTAAACTAGGAATTAATATGTAATGATAGAAAGTAAGATCTATACAGCGCCCTTGAGGTGATTTTTCACAAAAACGGCGCTATACAAATCGTCCAAATATTATTATTATGGCCTTGACGTTATTTATAGCAGTTTGTTACTTTGACCATTTCGCAGAAATCTTTCGATTTATTTCTTAATGTGAATACCGCACTAGAGTCCCACCTGCTCTTAATTATTCAGATTCAGTGAGACTATAGCATCCTTAATTGGCGTATGTCATAAGGCTGAAGCTTAAAGCAATAATATACAAGAGGAAGCGCTGCTATAGTTCGTTTTTATGAGTTTTGCTTGAGACCTAGGCGTGGCTAGAACCAGAGTTAGGGTATTCATACATCCATTCATAGCACATGTCGACAAAATGTTTTGGTTTATTCGTAAAACCACTTTTTCACAGTACTGTTATAAACAAAAATATAACCTAAAAAACCGTTGAGTTATGTCGATTTATGTCGCATATCAAAACGTGTGGGCAGAATCAACGGAGACGCGGGGCACGAAGAACATTCTAACAATACTTTAAAGCGGTGTGATAATTTGGGAAATTCTGTTGTATTTTTCTTTCTCATGGTGTACTACGTAAAAACCCGGAGAATGTGATTTATCCCAAATTTGTATAGGTTGGGTAAAAATAATTAGCTCACTCTCCATATGTTGTTATTCCAAGTAGCTAGTCTATTTATGTATTGACTCTGGATCTAGAGTTAGTGGTTGTATGTAAAAAATATATCTAAACTTCTATTTTCACTCTTAAGTTAATATATTCGACTGGTCGAAGTCGGTGGAACTACGGGGAAGGAGTCGTTGAGAGAAGGGCTGATAAAGTTTTGGCTATTCAGACTTAGTCAGAAACACGACTAAAGCCATTTCAAGAGAAAGTGATTTATCCCAAATTTGTTTATGTTGGGTAAAAATAATTAGCTCTCTCTCTCTCCATATATTGTTACTCTAAGGGCTGAAAAGAGTGGGAAAGGGAAGGAGATGAGGAAGATTAATGTTGGAAAGTAGTTGGTTTGTAAAGTACACAGCTTTCTATCCGACAGTTTTTTATTGTTTCAGACAATAACCTCTTCAAATGACCTCTGTGGTCAACGGGTTCAAACCCGGCGTGCGCAAAAAAAGATTATTTAATTAATATTTCTCATAACACATTTAATTTATATCAAATAATATATACAGTATATTTACGACACGTTCCAGAATTTATTTATTTATTTTTTCTTGTTAAAATATAAAAAATGGATTTTGTCCATGTCTGTCTCACTAGGATATTCCTGTGTCGAGACAGACGCAGTGTACATAAATTATATAATATTAAATGTAAATATTAATAAAGATAAAATAAAAAGAAATAAAAAAGAGAAAGAAGAAAAGAAATGAAAGATGAAATTAAATGAAAATTAGAACAAAGTTATTACGTGGAGATTGCATTTTATAGATATTGTTGTGCACAATAATAAAAAGTAACAAAATAATGGTAGATACTCGTACCGCTCTGGTGAAAGACCACCATTCAGAATAGAAACGTTGCTTCAAATGATAATAGCCGTGTTTGGTGACCAGATCTGAAGAGCCAGATAATTCCCAACTTTCCTTCTTCCTCTACCTACTACCTCCAGCCTCACAACATACTGTAATTGTGCATGTCATAGTCGCACTGGTTTCTGACGGTTTGAGCAGTTGGGACTCTTGTGCAGTATTCACTTAAAAACTCTTTAAAAACCTCCAATATCTTGATCATATTATGAGGATCGACAAATACAAGATAACCCAACTGATGATTCACGAATAGATAGATGGAAGATGTGGTAGAGAAATTAGGCTTTGAAACCTAATAAATTAAAACCGAATTAACTATTCCAAAAATATAAACGACGATAAAATTTAAATTGTTCTACAAAATAAACTTAAAAAACAATAAATAAAAAAAAGTTGTCATAGAAATAAATTCATTTTCTTAACTGCGTTATCTCGCCTAAATAAATTAGGCGAAAACACAATATCTCAAATATTCACGCGTATAATCGGCTATTTAGATTGTCTTTTTGTTACCTGGATCTACGATTTACAATTTATTCGTAACCTTCACGGTTGAGTGGATGGATAGCAATAATCAAAACTATGTTTCCGGATAGTGTTTTTGCAGTTTTTTCAAATGATTTGTCAACTTTTTATAACAAATGCAAAATACGAAAATCAACATGAAATTTATCATCGTCTAGAGTATTGCCTGATGACAAATAATTCCAACCAACACCTTTCATAGTGTGAAAAAAAAATGATGCAAGGATTTCCTTGTCAGTACGTGTACGTACACGAGAGAGTAATTTTTTCAAAATTGGAACTGATTTATTAAAATAAGAAAAAAAATCAGACAAGCGTAAAAGTACCTACCTACAATGTATTTTAGCAGACATTATTCTGTATTTAAAATGGCTGGATTAAAGCAACTCATATTTTTTCTTGGCAAGTCAAGATACATCCCGTGGTTTTTGACCCTCCTATTTTTTTTATGGCCTCTGAGGTCGGGTAGTTAGACGCTCGACTACGAATCCAGAGGTCGTGGGATCAAACCCGGCGTGCTCAAATAAATTATATTCAATGAATATGTGTCATAACACATTCAATTCGTATAAAATAATATATTGTATATTTACGAGTATATTATTTTTTATCGCCGTGGTGAAAGACTACCACTCAGAATCGAAACGTTGCGTGAAATTGCTTTAGCCGTGTTTGGTGCCTCTGTTCTGCCTGTTTTCAGCCTCACATATTCCAATTGGGGATGCCACAGTCTCACTGGCTTTAGACGGTTGGGATCAGTGGTGACTTATGAAAAAATCCTTAGCAATTATTAGTTAGTAAAACAATATTGTTGTTTTTTCCGCATAGTGTGTGTTCGATCCAGAAACTGCGAATTCAGTTTTGGAAAGACGTGATTGAATTTGAGTGGACTGTAAAACGATTATACTTAATGAATGATTTGATTGTATTTGGGGACAGATAATAAGGGCAAATTTATGCCAGCTTGCTCACCTGTTAGACGTCTGCGAGAGGGCACGAACTGTCTGCCCGGGCGATGAAAAGTTGAGTGGGGCGAGTCCTCCAGAGACGGATGCGAAGCGAGGCGCCGTCCCTGGGGGGTCCGAGCGATTGTAGAATTGAGACGTGCCGCTATTGACTTCCCGATTTTTGTGTTTTGCCGGATGGTGGGGGTTATCGGTTGTTCAACACACTTTACGTAGTCATACAAACAAAACAAACTGGTGAAAAGGGAAGGTAGGAACTGGACAAAAGGTATCAGGTTAGGACCCATCAAATTGTTGATTTTAGGATCCAACAGTGTGAGTTCATAAAAAAAAACAATTGTAAATACATTTTAATACAACAATTTAAAGAAAAAAATATGTTTTATTGTGTGATAGGGATGGGGAAAGGAAGAAAATGAATTAAAGTAAATTAAATGAAAAATGGTGGAAGTAAAAAAAATACTTTTCACTCTGATCTTGAAAACAGGATTTGAGGCAGTACTCCCTACGTCAGAAGGCAGTTTGTTCCACATGCGTGATGCTTGCACTGAAAAGGAATAAGTGAATAATTTAGTTTTGGTGGGTGGGAATCGCAGGGGTGCTTAACGCTTGAGCGAAGAGAGAATCCATATTCCATGAGCAATGAAATTCCACTTTAACGTCGTGTCGAATCGTACAAATAAGATACATTGCTAAAAACAAAATATTATCAACAAATAGACCTTGAAATAAACTCTGATGTTTTTTGTATGTTTCTAATTCGCGTGTCACTAATTTGTTGTTTTTCTTTATTTCCAGGTAAGCGAGACATTTTCATCTACTTGCGTCAGAAAAACACTTGTAAGTTTTTTATTACAATTCTTAATGTTGTTTTAATAAAAGAGGATATGTATGTATCAGAAAATAAAAAAAGAACCGAGTACTATTTGTTCTTATGTTCAACAACTTGGCTGTGGAACGATTTGCCGACCTATGTGTTTCCTCCCCTCTTCAACATAGGCCTCTTCAAGACCCAGGTTTGTTCCTTCCTTTTTCTCATAAAGACCTTCCACTCAGCATCCTCAAAGATGACATAAACCAGAAGGAAATTATGTCTTCTAAAGCCTCCTGTGTGGAGTTAATCTAAAATATATATATAAATATTATTCTTGAAGATTATTTCCCAAGGCTGTTTTATGGGTTTATATATTTAATATTGTCCCCAGTGGCGTATCGTCAAACTGCCCTTAATATTAATAACAAAGCCGTAAGGCAGGTTGCTTAAATAATGTAAACATCTCTGTGGGAGTAATTTAAAGTAAGAAGAGCCCAATGAATAGATGACTCAGAGAAATGTACTTATAGTTTTCAATAGGTTTAGAGTGAAGCTCGCTTGAGGCGAAATCCCGCAAAATTGCGCTCTATAAATATAATGTTATTATTATCATTAGTGGTATTATTTTCATCCCCAATATGCTCATTAACCCCTCCGTCCCCCAGCCTTAAGCAAACACCAAATTAAAATGTAATTAATATGTATAGTAAAGGATTTAAATAATTCAGGGCATTATTTTTAATCTGGCATTCAAGCGGTTCCGCTAACCTTTGTCCTTATTCCGCCCTTAATTTAATAGTAAAGGTTAGTTGTATAAAGGGGCTAGGACCTAGAACCTATTCTATAAGTGTGCAGAAAAGGTTTCGCCAATCTTGGGCACGCGAAAGATTTTTGTTGCGTTTACCAGTCTTGGATGACTTCGACCAAAAACCTGACCAACGTCCACACTGTTGAGGCGTGTGTTAAATGTAGCTAGAAAACTGCGAACGAGTTTCAAGCAATAGTTGAACTTTGTTGGAAAGGTCCGAATGTATTACAACAGTAACAATTAATTTCTTACACTCCGATTTGCCCTTTTGATTGCAAATTAATTAATAATAATTTTGTTGATACAAATGGTTAGTTAATATAACCATCGCACCGCAGTGGGACGGACCGCCATAAAACTCTGTCTTGACACAAACACTCCTGGCTTCATTTACATTCATACATAATCTTTTGTTATTCTGACTCTCAACATGGGCCGACTTAAGTATTTGATTCGCTTGCTCGTGTCTCATGTCTTCCTCGGGAGTCCCCGACTTCTTCTATCAACTTTGCGTCATATATTATTTTCACACTCCTTTCTTCGCTCATTTGATCTACACGCCAAAACTATCTAAGTTTCCCTTTCTTATTCCTATTCATAACGCTTACAACAGCCTTACTTTTCCGGATATCCACATTTTTGACACGGTCATACATGGTTGTTCCGCACATATGCCGCAGGAATCTCATTTCTACAGCATTCAGTTTACTTTCATCCTTCCTCTGCCAGTTCCATGCCTCACTGCCATACATTAGAGTTAGTATAAGCACTCCATTATGGACTGATAGCTTCGCTTCTTTAGCGATTTTTTTATTTGCGCCAACAGCGTTTAGTCCTCCATTCGTGGAGTTTCCTGCATTCACCCTTCTTACAATATCCTCAATTAATGATAATTTTTTTTAAATATGAGATTTATAAAAACGACTGTTTTAAAAAAAGGTTTCGGTAGCTCAATTGGCTGAGACGTTACAATGGTATAGAGTAGAGATTCAGAGTTCTCTTAATTCTTTTTATCTTCTGTGTTTTCTTCTGTTTCATATTTCGTTAAAAAATTACTGATATTGTTTAAAAAATTACTATTTTTGAGGTCAGAGCTCATTGTTGGTGAGTTTTGTAGCTTTAGACTTACAAATCTCTTATATATATTTAAGGCTATGTTGACTCTAGTAAGAAGGTTTCTCATTCCTGGCCTAGAGGGTAGAGGGTGGAAGGAGGAAGCTATCCACCCCTGAGCAAAGGGTTGTTGTAAGTAGAGCGTACAGCACATCCTAGTTATTTCCATTAGTAGGTAAGTTAGCAAACAAATCTCATTATTTACGTCCTCTAATCATGCCACGAGGCACAGGGTGGTTAAAAACGTTCTTATTTATTTATTTGACTTACCAGAAAGCCCGTCCAAGGACGTTCAAAAGCAATCACATATATTAACTACGACTTTAAAAGTATTTTTAAAGTCGTAGTACATTTTTTTTCAATATCGCCCTTGTGGTAAACCACTATTCAGAATCGAAACATTGCTTGGAATGTCTTGAACAGTCCCCTGTCAAAGGGGGTTCTAATGTTCTGAATTAGAGTTTGGCGCGATATCTTATGTACAGATTACTAAAATTTATTGAATGAAGTATATTCAAGCAAGATGAATAAAATGAACAAAAAAAAAATACAACATACTGTGTATAAATGAAAATACAGACAAATAAATTACACAATTATCTTAGATCTGTAACGCACAGCAGTAGTAGGGAGGTAATAATTAACCTTATTATTTAACTATCATTATTATTTTATTAATCAAATATAATATGTTAAATTTAGTAGGTGTGACTTCTGTGGTAAAATATGTTTTTTTAAATGGATATTTTTAACGCCCCTTTGGTCCTTTTTGTAAAACTAGTAGTTAAAATCCGCGTATAAACGATGCCGCAACCATCTCCAGCAACCGCGATAGTTCTTCCCCCAGCCTCCGGCCCTGGACCACATCTCGGGAAGTAGTAATATGTCTCGGATGCGCCATTCGGAATGTACGGGTTCGAGTGTCACACTTACGTGATAATATCAAGGCATTAGAGCAGTGTTCGAGTTTCATCTACCGGAACATACCCATTTTGTTAAAATAAATTTCTTCTTCTTAATTCCTTTTCTTTCGGAGGTTGGCCATCATTAGGGCAATCTTAACTCTGCAGGCTGTTGTCCAGAATATCAAACAAAATAATTATTTCAATTAAAAATATTAAATCAATTTATTTGTTAAAAGGTCAATTATTTAAAGAATTTTTTTGAAATGTTTTTTTCGTAGAATTTAATCGTCGTATTTAAGTGTATGCCCGTATTACTAGTGAATACCTCATTTGTGCCTCTGAATACCAAAAAGCAAGAATTAGCTTGAAAATGTGGATATCCAGAAATAAAAAAAAACTTTTATTCAATTAATATAAGTCATAACATATTTAATTCATATAAAATAATATAAAGTATATTTGCGGCACGTTTCAGAGTGGTAGATACTCTAAGTATCGCTCTGGTAAAAGAACACCATTCAGAATCCAAACGTTGCTTGAAATGGTTTTAGCCGTGTTTCGTGACCAGATCTGAATAGCCAGGTACTTCCCAACCTTCCTCCTTCCCATATCCTTCCCTCCCAACTACCTTCA
Source organism: Drusus annulatus (assembly GCA_022651775.1). NCBI lineage: Eukaryota > Metazoa > Arthropoda > Insecta > Trichoptera > Limnephilidae > Drusus > Drusus annulatus. The sequence continues at coordinate 183 of JAGWCC010000499.1, read as the reverse complement.
ACCTTACAAAAATACTCTAATAGGAAATGCTATAGTCCCACTGGTTCTAGATGGTTGGGACTCTTGTGCGGTATTTATTATAAAATATACAGTGATGGATAAGTTTAAGAATAGGACGCATAGGTTTGGATATGTAAGTGAATGGTACAAGAAGTCGGGGATGCGCGAGAAAAACATGGCACG